>CM075018.1:16652929-16663793 GCA_037576675.1 Pangasius sanitwongsei
GCCCTTGAGCAAGGCCCTTAACCCTCAACTGCTCAGTTGTATAAATGAGAGAAATGTAAGTCGCTCTGGATAAGGGCACCTGCCAAATGCCGTAAATGAAACTCGGACAGCTTCATCAAGCCAGAGAAGATGCTTAAAGAAGTGGGGACAAAGTGCTGTACAATCAGGCCAAAAACAGACTCTTATAAAGGAGATAAGAGTAGCTAAAAGAAGCTACTCTGAAAAGCTGAAAAACCTGTTTTCAGCAAGTGACCCTGCATCAGTGTGGAACGGCCTGGAAGTCATCACCAACTACAAGACATTATCCCCTCAGTCTGTTGGCTGAATGACTACGGACCTGCTGCCTTAATATCTGTGTTCATTAAGTCATTTGCACAAGGATCCTGTTTGTGGACTTCAGCTCAGCTTTCAACACCATCATCCCAGATCTCCTCCTGACCAAACTAACACAGCTCTCTGTGCCCACCTACCTGGGTCAGTGGATCGCCAACTTCCTGACAGACAGGCACCAGCTAGTGAGGCTGGGAAAATTCACATCTAGCACCTGCTCAGTCAGCACTGGCACTCCTCAGGGATATGTGCTCTCCCCACTACTATTCTCCCTCTACACAAATGACTGCACCTCCTCAGACCCCTCTGTTAAGTTCCTGAAGTTTGCAGATGACACCACAGTCATTAACCTCATCCAGGACAGTGATGAGTCTGCATACAGAAGGGAAGTTGAGCAGCTGGCTGTCTGGTGCAGTCAAAACAACCTGGAGCTGAACACGTTCTGATGCCCTCTGGCCGGTGCCTCAGAGCACTGACAACTAGAGCAACCAGGCACAAGAACAGCTTTTTCCCATAAGCCATTTCCCTCATGAACAGTTAACTGACTTCTAGGTCCTTCTTAGTGTATTATCTCTCTGTGGATACAATTTTTTGCGCAGTATGTAAATTCATTCTTTTACTATATTACCTGTGCACATATCCTTAATGCTTCTGCCATTGCCTTCACCTTGCACATAGCTGTATTATATCACATCTGTACATATATCTATTTCGTTTAAGCCTATTGTGTCTACCGTACAGCGTTTTTATATGTATACAGTTAGGTCCGGAAGTATTTGGACAGTGACATAGTTTTAATGATTTTGGCTTTATACACCACCACAATGGATTTGAAATAAAACAATCAAGATGTGATCGAAGTGTAGACTTTCAGCTTTATTTTAAGAGGTTCCACAAAAATATGGCATTTACCATTTAGGAATTACAGCCATTTTCAGCAAAGTACCTCCCTTTTCCTTGATCTTCACTGGTTGCCGGTTTCGTTTCGTATTAAATACAAAATAATCCTGCTTACATTTAAATCACTTCACGGTTTGGCACCTCACTATCTCTGTAAACTGCTTCTCCCCTACAACCCGATCCGCTTGCTCAGGTCTTCTGGGTCCGGATTCCTCTCTGTCCCTAGATCACGCCTCTACTATGGGTGGCAGGTCACTCAGTGTAGTAGCACCCAAGATCTGGAATTCACTCCCTCTGACTCTTTGCAGTATCACTTCTGTCACTGAGTTTAAATCACAACTTAAAACATATTTGTTTCCTCAGTGTTATTTATCTTAATGTGTTGCTATGTACTCACCCTCAATGACTGTACTATTTGAACTGTGTTTTTCATTTCTGTGTTTGTCCATGACTGTTCATTGTTTATGTATTATTGTATCACTATTGTAAAGCGTCCTTGAGCTCTGGAAAGGCACTATATAAATTAAACATATTATTATTATTATTATTATTATTATTATTATTATTATTATTATTATAATTATTATTATTATTATTATTATGCTCTCACAGTATACATGGGAGTGCTGCTTTAAATTTATATATTTTTTAAACTCAACATTCTCTGGTTCTCTCAATTTTTCAATTTTATTCTCTTTATTCATTCTCTTGATTCTTCAATTTTAGTGAAAAAGAATATAAAAGTATAAGTGTGAAGAGAGAGTCTGGAGCTGGCAAGGTGTACTGTGTCTAGGAAAAGCACAGAAATGCTGGAAAATAATTTCAGATTCTATAGAATAGTGATTTATTATGGTGACCTGAATTCTTCATTTGGGTTATAGTCTGTCTATAGGATGCAGAAAGGAGACATTGCAAAGACACTTGCGTCAGGCTGTGCAGCTGTTTTAATACCTATAGAGGAGTGGAAAATATGTCAGCATTAAACATAATCTTTTCCATGTAGCTGTGGGCAGGTCTGCGTTTCACAGTGCCTCGGCTGCAGAATTCACAGAAGGTGGTACAATTTGACCTGCAGATTCGCAGGTATGCAAGCAGACACAGACACACGCACACGCACACACCTTAATGCTTTTATTGCCATCATGTTGTAAACCTATGCTGAGTGACCTATGTGGAGACATTTAAATACTCTCTCATTTCTCTCCTCCTCTCTCTTTCTGCAGTAAAAATGAGAATAACTCTGAGAGTGAGATTGTCCCCTACAGGCTAGAGGTGGTGGTCAAGGCTGATGTTATTTTACAGGGGTGAGTTCAGGAACTGTATGTAGCTGGTTCCTTTAGACTGGAACTCTGATCGTACAGTTATTTCTGTTCCCTGCTCTCTTGTTCACTCTCTCTTTCTATTCCTCTCAAAGTGTGTCTCGACCAGATAAGGTCTTCTTCCCACCTCCAAACTGGAAGGTGACCAAGAATGTTGCAGTGGAGCAAGAAATTGGTCCTCCTGTAGAGCACATCTATGAAGTAAGGACTCTTGCTGTGTGGAATACCCAGGAAGTGACCCAGTCATTATTCTTTATAAAGCAGATTCCTATGTGCACAGCTGCAGAGATAAGTCAGGGACACGACAGGCACTCACATAAGCACAGTGCTTTATACAGGAGGAGACCTCATGGGTTTTACTTTACTTTTGCTGTACCACACAATATTACATCATCCTTTTTGTGTTATGTAGAGACAGACATGGAAAAAAAAACACCTGCATACAAAGATTTTTGTCAATCTGAAGTCATCCTGAACGTCGACTGAAGTTTTATATGCACGGTAACCAGCTGCCTTGACAGTTTAGTTTACATGTGCATTACATGTAATTTAGACTAAATTTATGCCATTGTCAGGAGCATCCTTCAGTGTAAACATTACCAAAACGTAAATAAGAATGTGCAGGGGTGGACAAATCCATGGCTAGCTTTTCATTCACATTTGTAGATACAGTAAGCTGTTCATCAGTGTTTTTTTGTTGTTGTTTTTTTTTTTTTGCTTCACTCATCCAGCAGCCAGAGGAAAAAAAGAACTCTACTCCCTACTGACTTTTCCAAAAAAAAAAAAAAAAAAGAAGTGATATTTTTGGTAGCATAAAGCAATTCAGTGCTATTTCTAGAATCAGAAATACAAAGGAATGTGGAAAAGGTACAGCACAGTGCAGTGCTTATACTGTTAGATAACACTAATGCTACTATAAAATGGGGCAGGCTCGCATTTAAGCAGTTCACTGAGTGAAAATAAACACAATAGCTAGACATGAATAATGTTTCTACATGTGAGAAGAGAACACCACAGCTCATTACCAAAATGTTAGCTAAAGACTTTCTGCCTTTTTGTGGAGGGAACAAACACAATATTCTTCATCACAAGACTTTGACTACATAAAGTTGCCACTCACAGGGATTCAAATTCTTGTCTGTTTTCCTGTATTAATACACATGGTTAGCTCGTCACACTTGCATGCACTGCATATGCACAGTATACATGCTGATACGGTATCACGGTTGGGAAAGTAATTGTATTTAAAAGCATTAAATATTTTTTCCGCCTCTTTTTATAGGGCATAAATTTCATTCAGATTTGATTTGGTCTGGTAATATTAATATTTTATGTTTTTACTTGGACATTGGTCATTCTGGTTGATTTATTAGTTGGATTGTTAACATATTATGCTACATAATTATGTTAACATATTCAGTCAGGTCCATAAGTATTTTGACAAGCGACACAATTTTCATAATTTTGCCTCTTTACACCACCACAATGTATTTGAAATGAAGCAATCAAGATGTGATTGAAGTGTAGACTCTCAGCTTTGTTCAAGGGGTTTAACAAAAATATTGCATTAACCCTTTATTTATAAATAATTACATACATTTTTTTCAGAGACCCTCCACTTTCACAGGCTCAAAAGTAATTGGACAAACTAACAATTATAAATATGAGGATTATTTTTAATACTTGGATGCAAATCCTTTGCAGTCAATGACTGCCTGAAATCTGGAACCCATGGACATCACCAAATGCTGAGTTTCCTCCCTTAAGATGCTTTGCCAGGCCTTTACTGCAGCCGTCTTTAGTTGCTGCTTGTTTGTGGGTCTTTCTGCCTTCAGTTTTGTCTTCAGTAAGTGAAAAACATGCTCAGTTGTGTTGAGGTCATCAGACATTTAAGAACATTTTAATTTTTTTGCTTTTTTTTTTGGGTCATTATCCATCTGTACTTTGAAGTGCAGTCCTATCTGTTTTGCATCATATGACTGAATCTGAGAAGAAAATATAGCTCTATACGCCTCAGAATTCATCGTGCTACTTCTATCAGCAGTCACATCATCAATGAATACCTGTGACCCAGTTCTACTGGCAACCATACATGCCCATGCCATAACACTACCTCCATATATTTGACAAATGATGTGGTATGCTTTGGATCCTTTACTTCTCCATACTCTTCTCTTCCAAACATTCTGGTACAAGTTAATCTTGTTCCAGAACTGGTCAGGGTTTTTTTTTATAGAGTTACCAGTGGTTTGCATCTTGAGGTAAACCATCTGTATTTACATTCATGAAGGCATCTCATGATTGTAGACTTTGACAATGATACGCCTGCCTCCAGAGTGTTCTTGACTTGGCTCGATGTTGTGAAGGGGTTTTTCTTCACTAAGGAAAAAATTTGCGATCTTCTACTTTAGATGTCTTCTGTGGTCTTTCAGGCCTTTTGGTGTTGCTGAGCTCGCTAGTGCATTCCTTCTTTTTAAGAATGTACCAAATTGTTGATTTGAAACTCCAAAAGTTTCTGCTGTCTCTCTGATAGGTCTGTTTTGTTTTTTCAGCCTAATGATGGCCTCGTTCACTTGCATTGACACCTCTTTGCACTGCACAGTGAGAGTTCCCACGAACAGCTGCCAAATGCAAATTCAACACTTGAAATCAACTCCAGGCCTTTTATCTCATTAGTTTTGTGAAATATGTAATGAAATATGTAAAGAAATAGCGAGGAAACAGGCCATACCTGGCCATGACGCTGCTTATCAGTCAATTGTCCAATTACTTTTGAGCCTGTGAAAATGGAGGGACTCCATGAATGACCCCTTGAATTAAAGCTGAAAGTGTACACTTCAATCACATCTTGATTGCTGGTGTACAGAGGCAAAATTACAAAAATTATGTCACTGTTTAAATACTTATGGACCTGTCTGTATATATACAACTTACGTAGTGTGTACTTGTTGTTACAGGCATGTACACACACACTATTATTTTGTCATTCATGATGCTTATGTCAAATATTGCAAAATATTAACTCACATATTATTTTACTTTATTTCACATCCTCTCTTTTATCTCCCCCTTCCAGTTGGTAAATAATGGTCCAAGCCGTATTAGTCACACACTTCTTCAACTGAAATGTCCCATGAAGCTGAATGTCCAGAGGTTTATGTACCCTGTGGAGATCATCACTAAGGGGCCTGTAAACTGCACAACATACAATATTGTGAACCCCATGAACATAAAGGTAAGGAAATTTGAGAAAAATAATCTTATGTTTTGTTCAACTAAATCGCTATGATAGTAATGACTGGGCTATGCTGGATGTGATGCATTGTATTTTTGGAGACGTGAGTGTGTTGCTTACATGGATGAAAATGTACATCACAGACACACACAGAGGGTTATCTAAGAAGAGAGCAGATGTGTCACAGCATATAGGCTGTCTGTGAAGAGAAATAGCCTGGTAATGAATGAGTGAATTAAAACTTCTGTGACATCATATAATCATATAATCATGCGCACACACACATCATCAAATAATCACACATAGAACCAACCTGCTCAGAGAGACATACCCCCCACACAGGGCACACAGTCTAAACCACCCACTTTAGACATTAAATAATTGTACAACACCCACTTCCATTTTTTCATGCAATTTCACTGTTATATACACACACACACACCAGCATATAGTGCACAGGAACACAACATTATCACCACTCCTTTCTTCTAGATACACTCTATCCTCAAGACACACATCTACAACTCCACCCTCTTACCCCCACAGACCCACCCAAGGACAATAAGTTTGACTTTGATCATCCTGTGGAATCTTCAATACAATCTTCAATGGCCCATTGCCATATGTCTGTTACCGTATTCGTACATGCTTCAATGTATCACTTCTATACACATGATAACACACTCATCTGCTCAATCCCTCGGTCATAAACCTCTTGAATTTGTTGTTTTTCACTGGCTCTGTTCACTTTGATTGGATGCAATTGCAAATGATTCCACAGTCATCAGGTCCCTAGAAAGGCATCTGGAAACAAGCTTTCTTCCATGTAATGGAATTAATCTGTGTTGTAGTTTTTGTCTTGCTGTGCTTGTGTATTTGGTTGTGAGGCGTGCATCATGTGATATTTTCCCAGTGGCCAAAAGGAGAGAGGTTTGGATAAGTCTGGTAATGCAGCCACATGTGAAATTCTGAGTGGTGTCCATGTGAGTCAGTGGGTGGTTCAGATTCAACAGTGAGCTCAGCATCTGGATTATGCAACTGGGCGTCGAATTTCCACTCAGTGTTTCTCAACTCTCTCTCCCCCTCTTTTTCTCTCTCTCACACTCTCTGCCTCCAGCTTCAGCAGTCCACTGAGCAGACTCCTTTATTGAACCACCACATTGAGAAGCGTGAAACACACAGGGGAGAGCTGGCTGAGCTGACAAACCTGGTGAGAACACAGAAATCTTCCCCAATAAAGATGAGGAATTGGCAGAGGGAGAAAATGCAGTTTCAGCAAATATTTGATATCTTATCAGATGAGAATCTTGCTCTGTTCTTATTCTAAAGAACATCCATAGATATTAATATTAATTTAAACTAATTTTATGTCTCTGGCTGACCGGCCAGCTTGAAAGGTGTGTGTGTGTGTGTGTGTGTGTGTGTGTGCGCGCGCGCGCGTGCGTGCGTGCGTGCCACCTCTTATTGGCATGTACACTCACCTAGCACTTATTTAGGATCACTATACTAATACTCCCCTTGCTCTCCAAATAACCTTAATTCTTTGAAATTGTGGCCATGAAGGGATGCGCATAGTCAGCAACAAATCTCAAATAGGCTGTGGCATTCAAGAGATGATTGATTTGTATTACTGGGCCCAAAGGGTGCCGGGAAAACATTCCCCACACCATTACATCACCTCCACCAGCCTGGACTACTGACACAAGGCAGGTTGGGACCATGGATTCATGCTTTTGGTGCCAAATTCTGACCCTACCATCTGTGTACCTCAGCAGAAATCGAGATCCATCAGACCAGGTTACATTCTTCCAGTTTTCAACCGTCCAGTTTTGGTGAGCCTATGCTCACTGCAGCCTCAGCTTTCTGTTGTTGGCTGACAGAAGTGGGACCTGTTGTGGTCTTCTGCTGTCTGCATTCTGAGATGCTTTTCTGCTCTCCACAATTGTACAGAGTGGTTATCTAAGTTACTGTAGCCTTTCTGTTAGCTCGAACCAGTCTTCTCTGTTGACCCCTCTCGTCAACAAGGCGTTTTCCTACTGTAGTGCATGAAAATCCCAGGAGATCAGCAGTTATGGAAATACTCAAACCAGCCTGTCTGGCACCAACAATCGTGCCACTGTCAAAATCACTAAGATCACATGTTTTGCCATACTGGTGGTTGATGTGAACATTGCCTGAAGCTGCTGGCCTGTATTTGCATGATTTTATGCATTGCACTGCTGCCACATGATTGGCTGATTAGATATTTCCATGAATGTCTAGGAGTACAGGTGTTCCTAATAAAGTGCTCAGTGAGTGTAAAGTAGCCACTATGGGTAGGATCTATGACTTTTACCATCACTTGCTATAGGCCACATTCTTCACTTTTGTTATTCTGTTCCTAACTCATTGGCTAAGTGTTTAAATACCCAACCTTTAATAATATGGTGGAGCAGTTTTAACTTTTTCTTAGCTACATTCAGCTGAGTAAGAGATGCACAAAGGAAGTCATTGAAATAGTCTAATGAAATAGTCTAGCATTTTCGTCCTGCCCTTCTGTAATCTCTTATTGACTCTGAATGACAGTGGCTAGGACCACTGGCTCTACACAGCCATTCAAATACAACTGCACTTCTCTTCTCAAGCCAACACTGATTCCCAAATTTACATTATGGAGATCAAATGAAGTGATTGTAAAACCAGGTAAATGGATTTCACAGATTGGTTCTTAATTTGGTTGGCTACAAATGCAGTCAGCATTTTATAGTCTTGTGACTTGGAATTTAAAAAAGCTTAACATTAGGGCTTTTGTCATAGCTCTTGGCCTGTAATTCTGTGTCATGGCTATCTCTAACTCACCAGCTGACACTTTATTGATCTATTTATTTATTTATTTAATGTTTTTTAATTAATTTGATTCAGTGGAACCAAGTATGATCTTTATGTAATGAGCACCAATTTTATGGGCTTGCTAAAATTGCATTATTATTAAAAAAAAAAAAAAAAAAAGTAAATTTAAAAACTGTATATTAAAAAAAACAGTCCAAAAATAATTTAAAAATTCTATTTACGAATAATCTCAATTTCTGTCTATACCCCTGTGTTTTCTGTCTTGGCTATGTTTCAGTCCTGTGCCAGCGTTGAGTGCTGGACCCTGGAGTGTAATGTGGGTGTATTGGAGAAAGGTACCAGTGCCATACTCCAGGTGCGTTCACGCATCTGGGGAGAGACTTTCACCACGGTAAGTTTCAGTAAGGACATGCAAAAAAGTGTGTTCACGTCACTATACATATTGTTGTACAAAGCCTATACAAATCTGTCATACCTATAATTCAGGCTCTGTAACCTCAAATGAAAGGTTTTTCAAAACAGCTGACTGCTCAACATCAGTCTCATTATTACATCAACTAAATGTCAGTATTAATCATGATCTGTAATGTTCCATTGGTGGGATGTTGTCATTTGGCAAGTATGGAGGGAAAAACCATATCACTAGCCAGCCACAGTAGCATTACAACTTGTTAGCATGTGTGCATGTGCTCTTGAGAAGGTCACCTGGTACCTCTAAAAAGGAGCTCTGTTGAGAAAGGCCTTACATGCTCTGCATATCTTAAATCAACACACAGGGTACTGTTGAGCACACTGAAAGTTCATTATCTGCAAACCCCAAGTTCTCATACGATTGGAATGTTGCAGAGATTCTTTGAGAACAACTAAAATGAATGAATACTGCCACCTGCTGCCTATTAAATGAATTTCAATTAAAAAAAAAAAAAAAAAGTATTACTGTTTTGTGTGTGTGTGTGTGTGTGTGTGTGTGTGTGTGTGTGTGTATATATATATATATATATATAAGGCTCTGAATGATATATGCATATCTCTAATACTGTTTTTACATTTGCTTGCAGAACAAGTATAAGAATTTTATTCTGGAGTGTGTAGCTAGTTACAAGGTGGAAAAGATGCCCTATGCCATTTTGCCCAAGGAGATTCCAAGTGGTTCTAAAATGGTAATTAAAAATGCAATTATTATGCTCCTATGCATCTGTTATATTTATTTTTCAAAAATGCATTTAAATAATAATATTAAGGTTTAAGGGTACTTTACATGAGTGATATGTTCTTTCAGATGACCACACCTGTGGTGTGGAATAAACCAGACAGTCCTTATGATGTGCCTTTGTGGATCATCATTCTGGCAATACTGGCTGGTCTTTTGTTGCTAGCTCTGCTTATCTATGTTCTGTATAAAGTGAGTATGTCATAAATAGTGAAAGTATTTTTTTATAATTAAGTCATAATGATGGTTATGTGTTATGGATGGAAGTTGGGTTAGAATATGTTATATAATTAATATATTTAATACATGGTAGTCTCACATAAAACATAATAACACACATTATAATCCCACTGAATCAATCATACTGCTCAGAGCTGTATATTAATAGCATATACAGTCCCCTCCGAAAGTACTGGAAAGGCAAGGACAATTCTTTTGTTTTCGATATACACTGAAAACATTTGGGCTTGAGGTCAAAAGATGAATGATATGATAGATCAGAATTCCTGATATTTACATCTAGATGTGTTAAACAACTTAGAAGATGGCACCTTTTGTTTGAATCCACCCATTTTTCAAGTGATCAGAAATATTGGAACATGTGTCTGACATGTGATTCTTGTTGCCCTGGTGTGCCCTAATAGATTGATTGTTTAACAATTAATAGCTATGAATGTCTACTCCTGGTTTGAGCCCTGGGTTTTGCCTGTGAAGACTGCATTTGTTGTTAAAAAGGATAAACCAGCATGAAGACCAGAGAGATGTCTGTGGAAGAAAAGCATGTCATTTTGAAGCTGATAACAGAAACATTATGAGAGCTGTGAATAAAAACCCAGAAACAACAGTCAGTGATACAGTCAACAACAATGTCCGCAGGGCAGGGGTGAAGGTATCACAATCCACAGTTCAAAGAAGACTTCGAGAGCAGAAATCATACCACAAGATGCAAACCACTCATCAGCAATTACAACCCCTGGCAAAAATTATGGAATCGCCACACTTAGAGGATGTTCACCCAGCTTTTTTACTTTATAGCAAACA
>CM075018.1:16663893-16674877 GCA_037576675.1 Pangasius sanitwongsei
TTGCTATAAAGTAAAAAAGCTGGGTGAACATCCTCTAAGTGTGGTGATTCCATAATTTTTGCCAGGGGTTGTAGAATTGGAAGGCCAGATTGGAATTTGCAAAGAAATACAAAGATGAGGCCAAAGTGTCGAGAAAGAAAGGATCTGCCCATGATCCAAAACATACAAGCTCACCGTTCAAGCATTTTGGAGGTAGTGCCATGTCTTTGGTTTGCATGGCTGCTTCTGGAACAGGCTCTTGATGTAACTCATGACTGTAGAAACAGAATGAAATCAGAAGTCTACAGTAACATTCTGTCAGCCAATTTACAGAGAAAAGCATCCAATCTATTTGGAAAGAATTTTATCATGCAGCAAGACAATGACCCAAAACATACTACCAACACAACAAAGAATTTTATCAAGGGCCAAGTCAATCACCAGGCTTTAGACCAACAGAGCACGCATTTCACCTCCTGAAGAGGAGACAGACTGGAGAAACCGGGTAGAAGCCTGGAAAAGAAATCACAAAAGAAGAATGCAAGAGTTTGGTAATGTCCATTTGTCGTTAGCTTGATGCAGTTATTGCAAGCAAGGGACAGGCAACCAAATATTAAGTGTTATTTACATTCATTTACTTTAAGACTATCTGTCCCAGCAATTTTGCTCACCAAAAATCGGGTGGTCTGCCACCAAAGGTGCCATGTTCTAAGTTGTTTAACACATCTAGATGTAAATATTAGGAAGTGAAAGCTGAAATTCTGGTCCATATTCATTTTTTGATCACAAACCCAAATGTTTTCAGTGTATACCAAAAACAAAAGAATTGGCCTTGCAGTTCTAATACTTTCGGAGGGGACTGTATAAATAATATTACAAAAATGTATATCTCTATTGTGTTTTTCCTTTAGCTTGGTTTCTTTAAGAGAACTCCGTATGGCACTGCCATGGAAAAAGCACAGCTGAAACCTCAGGCTGCATCTGAAGCTTAAAGCAGGCCTGGGACTGTTCTATAAGGATGAAAGACCACTGGATATCCATTGCACTGCACTGGACGGAAAGACCCCAAGGACTCAAAGCCAAATGAATGTTGTTGTTTTTTTTTAATGTTCTTTTTGTTGCCTTGTTTTGCTGTGGGTTTGGATTGCATTCACCAGTATTAGCCTCACACTCAGTTGCAATTTTTAGAGCCTGGTTCTATGGACTGAAAGTCTCCTACTCATTGTGAAGGACAAATCTTATTTTCCCTGCACATAACTATGCAGTGTTCACTGTTTCTCTTTTTTTATTTTTAAAGCTTTTAACATATTTTGGTGCTAAAAACGATGTGTTCACATTTTGCTCACTACTTTTTTAAATGTCAACAGTAATTAGAAGATCCTGTTTTAGAATTTGAGATTTAGTACTATATTTTACACACAACCAGTGATTTTATACACATTTTTCCAGAGAATAAGGTCAGACTAGCACAGTCTTTATCACAACAATCTTTACTTTTTGCTGTGTCCTTTTAATGTTCAATTTAAAAACAATCATGTCTGTCATTTTAGAAGGTAGGCTTGAAGAATACTAACGGGTTTCAGAGGAAAGTTTTTTTTTTTTCCTCCATTCTCTTTCATCCACCTCTGTAACCCTACGAACTCGGGTTGGTGTCTGTCTCAGGTGATAAAGTTGAACAGCAGTGCTCAGATCAGGTGTGCCACACTCAAATGGGCTTGGAAATCCACTGAGGATTGTATTCCACGTGCAACTGTTCCCTCCTGCTGACCTAATTAACAAGAGTGTTGCCTTCTAGTCATCTTGTCATCTGGGACATGACTGGATGCACATCAAGCCTGTGAAACCTCATGAATTGCCTTGAAGCAGAGCTGTGCTTTGCCGATATATAGGACAGACTTGTGCCCTATGGCACACGTAGCAGGAAGTAGCAAACACACAGCTCACTGTGTACACAGAGTCCTTCCCATCTGTGCAAAGTACAGAAAACCCACTGTATGCAGTTGGAATTGGGTTGTCTCAAAGTGTGTAATAGACAATGCACCTGTCAAATGAGTACTGTTAAGTGTCTATAGATCTTAAGGGATATGGTGAGTAAGCAAAAGACAATCCCAGTCCAAGGCAGCAGTCTTAGCCAGGGACAGAATGTGGAAGACACACCTTTTTAGTTTGTGTTTGTCTGTCTGGTGTAAGTATGTAGATGTGTGCATACAAGTGTGTCTGGCTTTACTGATGTGAGACAAAGAGGGGTTTTCCTAGTTGCCCAGTTTCTCATTGTAATTCCATTTTTGGACATCCTGATATTTAATAGCATATTAATGCTAAGCAGAGCCTGGTGGCAAAGTGGTCACTCATGGACAGAGATGCTGCATTCAACTGCATTAGACACTTATTAACTGCAAGAAGGAAAGAGAATGGGCATAGGGAATTTTTAGGATCTGTATGTAAAGTGCAATACTGTTTTCTCCTTTTCATCTTATTGTATTTTTTTTTTTTTGTCTTTTGTTAATACACCAGTGTTTTCGTACAGACAACAACCTTGTTGGAGTGATTATGCAGGAGAGTTTATGACTATTATTATTTTATTAATCAAATATATGAAAATTCCCCATGCATTTTTAATCACAAAATAGCTTTGTTTGAGCTGCCAAGGCTTCATGTTTGATAATAGCATCAGCTATTTACTATGAGCACTGCACTATGCATCCTTTAACAGTTAGTGCTATCCAAGAGAGAAAAATGAAAAACTCTCATAGAGTTAAAATGCTGTGATCTTTAATGGGGTTTGTTGTTCCAATGTTATATCTTGACTGCAAAAATGTAATGAGTGTTTTTAATTACACATTGTTTAGAAACGCAACAAGCCTTGTTACAAATTGAGACTCAAAAATGATGTCATTTGCTCGTTCTCAATGTTTTGCTCAGTTTCAGACATTTATTTATACCTCCAATTTAGATTTTGTTTCCTTTTTTAATTTTTTTTTAATTTACATTTCTGCAGCAGGAAGCACTGGTTATATTTTTGTCCCATCCCAAACTTTTGTCCTACCCACATCATTTCTTTTTTGTTTTATTAAGTTGTAAATATGATTTGGCAAGGAGATTTTTTTTTTTAACAAAAACTCTTATCTGACATAAAATTACATCACCCCATATTGGGGATAATTGGAGGGATGTTAAAGTAATTAATTATTTGTATGGTATTTTACAATTTGCATTTCAAATAAATCTTTCAATTTTTATGACTTAGTGTGTTTCTCGTGGTTGTAAATTTGTTCAAATTTGTGTTGACATTAAGTAACCATTCATACAAACAGTACTTCAATAATTTATTTAGCAAAAATAAAATGTGCACATTTTACCTGAAATACATCTGAAATAGGCTAGTAATCGACAAAGCCTGTACAATCTATTGACCTCTAATATCTTCTTTCAGTGACGTTACTAAGGTTAACCTTTTATGGAGTTTCAGTATAATATGCCATTCTTATATAAAACATACACAAGGAGTACAGTTGTTCAAAGAGGGCACCACTTGTAAGGTATTAGAGGATAGCTCTGCACTGATGCATTGATATGAGAATGCCTTTATAAAGAGTCACCTCCAATCATCAATCCCAATTCAGGTCGTCATGGATTCCTCTACAGGCCAAAAACTCTAAGTGATTTCCTCCTCCAATATGGAGCTGGACTTTTGAAAGGAACAGCACATGTGAGTGTGAATGTTTTAATGCTCTATGACTCTGGAAAGCTGTGTCAGTTTCTTCTGATTATCAATGACATTAAGGTTTTGGATGTAGTGTCTTATGCTGGTGACACTACGTAAAGTCAGCGACTGCTCAGAATCTGAATGAGGGCAAAGACATAAAAGATAAAAAGGATTAAACAAACATGAAACATTGATGTATGCTAATATGGTCTACATTGTAACATCACAGGATTTTACTGTAAATTAGCTTACAAGTAGATACTCGTATAGCAGGAGACTCCAAGAACATTCTTTCTGTGAAGCCCTTCTGGGGGGATGAAGGCACTGTACAAATGTGACAAAATAGTTTCTTATACATGTTGAGTATTTCTTATACATGTAAACAGCTACATGATTTTTGTGCTCTGCAGTATCCCAGAAGATTAATATTACCATAAGGTTGGCTTCTACAATCTCGTACTATCTTCACTGTCTTGGCGATCATCCGCTGTGGATTTGAGGCAGAAATATGAAAGTATTTGGAAACTAAATGCTTTGGAAACAATAAATGCAATAAATGTATAAATTACTTGAAAATCCTGAGAAATCCCAGAAAGGTCTGGGGTCTCACCATTTTCTCAAAGTTAACCAGATTATCGGTGTAATTCCTGTTGCCCTCATGGATAAATGTCATGTCTGGAAAAAGATGAATACAGTTGGATACAATTACAATGGTGTAATTCAGAGGTGTCAAATTCGTTATAGGTAATGGGCTACATTTAATTTAGACTTATGCCAAGTGGGCCAGAAATATGTTCCACATATTTCCAAAAGTTTGTGGACGCCTGACCATAACACTCCTATGTGCTTTTTGACCATCTTATTCCAGATTTAGTCCCCCTTTGATGTTATAATAACCTGCACACTCTTCTGGGAAGGCTTTCCACTAGATTTTGGAACGTGGCTGTGGTGATTTGTTCCCGTTCAACCACAAGAGCCTTAGTGAGGTCACGCACTGATGTCAGGCGAGAGGGCCTGGGGTGCAGCTGGCGTTCCAGTTCATCACAAAAATGTTCAATGGGGTTGAAGTCAGGGCTCTGTGCAGGCCACTCGAGTTGGGCCCCTGCTTGGGCCCCTTAGTTCTAGTGAAGGGAAATCTTAATGGTATAGCATATAACATATCCTTTAAAATTGCATGCTTTCAACTTTGTGGCAACAGTTTGGGGAAGGCCCATGTATGGATATGATGGTTAGGTGTCCAGAAACCTTTGGCCAGTAGATGTGTTTATGGCCCTGAATTTATTGTTACATTTGGCCCCTTAGTCAAATAACAGAGACTAGCTCTATATTTTAATCTTTCAAGTCAATTATGGTCCACAAGACTATTTCATGTAGAAAACGGATTCTAAATCACTTGGTGAGCCAGAGTAGAACCTTTATCTAGTTGGTCCTTGTCTGTAGGCTGTATGTTTGATACCTTTGGTGTAATTACTTTTTCATTAGCAATTAAATTATTGGCTGTTACAGGTGGCCAGTACCTTTCAGTAGCAGAGGCATGAAGGGAATGTATGGTGGGTTGAGTTTGGCCACAGCTAGTCTGTACGCTCGGTGATTGTGGGATGGATCCTGCGCACAGGAACAGCAGGAGTCAGAAAGAAGCATGCAGCTTTCTACTGAGTATGATTCCTTCATACAGCATCCCAGTGCTAAACTTACCAGTAATCTCTCATAAGCACAGTAGATCCTTTTGGTTTTGCTTGGCAATCTCTGTTAAAAATCAAGAATTAGACTGTACTTCATCAGAACATCTGGATCATCTGAATTTCACATAAACATTTTAATCACACTCATGTGGGGGAATGACTTGCATTATAATGAATTTCATGTACCTACCAATTTCAAGGAATAAAACATAACGTAGTATGCTGTCATAGGAAAATAATCAACAAGGTGGTGTGATGATGCTAAGCAGAGTTTACTGTTACCATGCCAAAGTTGATTATTTTCCAATAATTGCATAGCTCAAAGTGTTTTTCCCCTCTTATACCACAGCAAGTTGCCAACAGTTAGAACTTTTAATTTATTAATGAAAAACACATTACATTTTAACAGTTTGTAATTACATTTACTGTTGTGGAAAGATCCATGAGACAGGAAGTTACCCTGTTATCACTTATATGTATAAACTGTTATCCCAAAGCAGCTTGTAATGTTCTTACTATAGAAATGATAACATTAGAACAGGTGCATAAAAACCTGTGATTTGAATTACAGTCTGCACCTCTGTCAGAGCCGCTGTTATTAAAATTCACTCAATTTCAACAGTGCTGTGGTATAATTACTGTAAACAATATGTATCTTTTAGTGTATGTATAGGAGCTGAATAATCTTGTCATGTTTTTGTAAAAGCAAACATAATTATAAGCTTTATTTGCTTTTCACCATTTTTACCTTGTTTCATGGCAAACAAGGTAAAAATGGTAAGGTGGAGTCCAACGGGTATGGACTAGTTACACACACTCACCTCCCATGTTTTATAGAGCCTCTGCACTGCACTGTTACTCAGGCCAAACATCACTGCAAAGAAAGAGTTCAGGTTTTTCTGCTCCTTCAACCTAGGGAAAAAGTCACATGGCTTTTCACGTGCACAAATAACATGCCTCCAGCCTTGGCACTCTAATGATTATTAGTATTCATATTCAAAGTATACTATTCAGTAACTGTCATGAATTATGAATGAACTATTATAAATTTATTTATTAATTACTGTGAAAATAATAGTAAAATGTTACAAGACTGAGAATGCAAGCCTTTATCAGTACGATGGGTCCTGGGACTTTAATATGAGTCCAAGTTGGAGAATGTTCTTTGAGATTTTCATTCAGAATGATGGCCAACTTATGATTTGTCATTGCACACATACATCATATCAAAAGTAGTGTGTAAACATTCTAATGAGTGTAAATGACTTCTGGGGCAGTTCGAACTTCCTCTGCTGTAGGGTTTAGTGTTTGAAAGTGTTTCAGAATATCATATAATTGTACTTAGTGTAATAGTGAGGAATAAAACACAATGAAGCATACTGTTATAGGAAAATAATCAACAATGTAATGCTACCCCCAATAATTAATATAAACCTGTGATTTGAATTATAGCCGACACTACTGTTATGATTACCATAATCCTTCATCACCAGATAGTGATGCTTGCAGACTTGCTCTAAACACAAAGTTGTGTTGCAGTAACACTCACACAATTGCTATTTTAATGAACTTCTTGAGCAACACGGATCTTTTCATTAGGTCCTCACACAAGCAGAGTTCAGTCACCACCCAGTACTGCACTTCATTGAAATGTCGCACAAATCGCTCCAGATTAGCTGTGGTGGCTCCTGGGAACTTGTGCCGCCCAAAAACATAGTAGACAAGCTCTGCCTATAGCACAACAGTGACAAGAAATTAGTTTATATAATTAAAATTCATTTAGACATAAATGATATACCAGAAAAAAGACAAGAATTTCTTTTGAATGTCACACCTTTAGAAGAGCAACAAACTTGTTTCTTTGTCCTTCTGTGTTGCTGAAAGAGAAATTGCCTAAGCCTATTGCCTATAGCCTAAGACTTTTGCACCCATCAGATAAGGCTGGGTTGTTTTTCCATGAATGATTAAATCATACTCCAGTCACAGCAATGAGAACCACATGAATAAGTTAGACAGCCACACAGAAACATTTTTCTGTATTGTTCTCTCTGATTCAGAAAGCTTGTGTCTTTAGACAGATACACTGTCCACCTTTTTTGCTATGGCTTCTTCTTTCATCAAGTTAATAAGAGTCAAGCTGACCCTGTGATACAGAAGTGTTTATGAGTGCTCATGATTCAGGTAACATGGCAAGATAAAATGAATGCTTTACTTCATGCATGGCCATGAAGAGTTCCCAGTCATAGTTGGTGAGGTGGCTGGCAATGTCCTTAGAGCACATCTGCTCCAGGAAGTCAACAGTGCTCTGCTCTGGACCAAGCTGCTCTTTCAGAGGGGTCTGTCAAAACACAAGTATGACAGAGAACTTTTCTTACCATGGTGCTTCAGTGCAAGAGCTATTAGAACATTAATTTCCAATGACATGGCCCAGACCACCAAACAAACAAAATTTAATACACCTACATTGGCTAATGCTTATTCAGTTGAAGATAAGTCCACATAAAGTAGAAATATTTAATTTAAGCATGTTCCTAAATACTGAACTCTGGTCACCAAGTGTAAATTTTGGTACTTTTTATTCAGTCCCACTTTGAAATTTTGCCAGTTAACAGCCGCAAACATGTTGATTAATGTGTTGATTCATACTGGCCATTGAGGGCTTAATTGGACTTATCTGATTTATTGATGTTATGCAAGTCAGGTGTTTATTACGTGGCTTTTTAAAAATAATAATAAACCATAAGTTAATAGGTATTAGTTATTGATGGCGTATTAATATTGAATTACATGTTTTGTTCATGTTAACTAATTCATTATGTCCCTGGTGGTCTAGTGGCTAAGGAATCCCGCACTCTCACTGCTGTGGCCCGGATTCGATTCCCGAGCAAGGAACCAACCCAGCTACTGGGAGTGTACTCTCAGTCCCGGTCCCAAGCCCGGATAAAATGGGAAGGTTGCGTCAGGAACAGCATCTGACATAAAACCTGTAGCAAATCAAACATACGGACCAATGATCTGCTGTGGCGACCCCTAACGGGAGCAGCTGAACGAACAACAACAACAACAACAAATGAATTATGTCAGTTACGGGAACATTAATGTAAAGCATTGCAAAAATATCTGTAGCAGCAGTCATCTTGGCTGGAGTCAGTAGTTTTTCTTGCATAAGTGCACACTTAAGTGTTTCATAGATGAGAGGCACTCACCAGTTGCTCCACCTGAGACGCAGTGCAGAAGAAGAGCTTCTCGTTCAGCCCCAGAGATGTGAAAACAGCTGTAGCATCCAGCTTGAGCGGAACTCTCTCTAAGCAACATGCAGCCAAGCAAGTTTATACATTTCATGGGGAAAACCCTTCAGCTCATCATCACATCTTATATTACACTTACTAGTCATATTACTGTCCTTGTGTGGATGGTATTGCATGGGATAAAACAAGTTCAAGATCTTAATTAAATATTTCTGTAATCTTCACTGCACTCTAATTTTATAATTTTTTATCGCTCCTGTGTTCATTTGTATACCAATGTTTGGTCCAGAAATCTTGCAGTACAGTCTCATCTCATACCTCCCGAAGAGTTCATTTTGACCACCACATGGTCTTCACCTGGGTCCACCAAAACATCCATAATGTCCTGGACTGAGCAGTTCACAGGCAACATCAGCGTCAGAACATTGTGTTCGGGTTTGAAAATCTCATACAAGACTGCAAACATGTTAAATAGATCAATTACTGAGATATCCCAATAATTATAGAATTTTATATAATATTTACTATTTTATATTATTACTATTTTGGTGTTCTGACAAATTACATATGCAAAAATGTACTACAGAGATTAATAAAAGAAACCATGACAAAATCATGCAATAATCATTAAGAAAATGCAGAGAAGTTTGACCTTTGTCTTGAGCTCTGATTGTATGGCACTTCCCAAAAGGCTCCTCATAAGTGGCAAACCAATCAAATTTTTGATTCAACTGAAAAAATTTTGGAAAATCAAAGTAAAAAAAAAAAAAAAAAATTAACCACCTGTAACAATTAAATTCTCTACTGAGTATATTCATATTTTTATCCCTAAAGACATTTGACACTATGAATTATCACATTTTTTCTTTCTGCTGTTTGTGATTACAGTATAACCTCAAATAAGGTAGGTTGCAAGAGTTTCAGAAGTGAGTGTATATGCTATTATGTAGCTGCTGTCCTTCTCATGCCTGGAATGTGAGGAGTAAGAACTAGAACTTAGAGTTAGGAACAGGTTGGCCACAAGAGGCATGCCCAAAATATTTAACAGGACCTCATCCATGCCTTTAAGCATATCTATATTTAAGTTTGAGTTTCCACTGAGTAAGTGGGAAGGTCGATTTTTATAAATATAAATGATACTTACAGAACTGTGGCATAAATTATTAACCTGAACTATTTTGCAAGAGTGATTTTGCTAAATTTCATAAGAATAGCCATTACTTTCCTGACAATCAAACAGTAAAATAATAAATTACACTTGCCAGTCATGTATTAAATACAACATGGTGTGACTGTTATTCATTCCCTTTTCCATCACAACAGTTTATGAGACCAAGCACACTGTAATCTACCATGAAATCTTTGTAGACACCTTAAATGACAAATGACAGGGATGCTAATGACATAGGGTGGGAAAAACTTTTCGCCTTAGTTAATTCAGCATTCACATCAGCTTAAAACTTAATATCTCCCATAACTTCAAATGTGAAAGAATTTATTAAATAGAACCATTTTTACATACATAATACAACAGAGTATTATATTAAATATAAATAATATTAAAATGTAATTTAACTTAACACTATCCAAGGTATGCAAAGAAATGACCTGTAGCATTTGGTTAGTAGGTAGGTTTTACATACCCAACCAATCATGGCAGCCTGTATGAAATCGGGTATTCCCATAATATTCACTGAAAGTTGGAAAACACATTTGTGTATGGAATACCATTCTCCTGTGTTACCTCTGAAACGTTGCTACCCTAGTATTTTATACTAGTATGCATTATTCTTTATTAATAGTTTATAATCTTAATTCTTACATTTGGCTATATATATATATATATATATATATATATATATATAAAATGAAGGGCCAGGCAGGGAATAATTATAATGATAATTAATTACTATTTTATAATTATTTTAAGTGCACATCACTTATCTAAACCAAAGGGAGTATGTTCCTCTACTTTGCAAAAGGCTGGACGTAGTGCCAAAGGATCCTCACAGTCCATTAACAGTGTTAATACAATGTAGCTTTTCTGCAGAATCCAGCATTACTGAGAGGGCTAGGGAAATTGTCAAAAATCTGTTGACGAATAATGATTTTATTAAGACAAAAACTGATTAAAAATTAAGAGTATGCCTGATAAAATGCATAAATACATAATCAGAGTTCAGAATCGGAGACAACTATATATTCAGGATTTACATTTATATATTCATGATTTTATAACTATATATTCAGAGTTATAACTTTATATTCAGATTTCATATGATTATTTCTTGTTTGGCCCCTCATTATATATATATATATATATATATATATATATATATATATATATATATATATATATATATATAAAG
>CM075018.1:16683824-16702317 GCA_037576675.1 Pangasius sanitwongsei
TATATATATATATATATATATATATATATATATATATATATATATATATATATATATATATATATATACACACATATTGCAAAAGTATTAACCACTCTTAAAATTCTTCAGATTCTGGATTACAGAACCGTAATTACAGAACTATATATATATTTAATGTGAAATTGCAACGTATACAAATAAAGTGAAAAACAATTTGTTACAAAATTTGCTTGTAGTTTGTTGTTTGTGAAAAATTATTTTCAGGAAAAAAAACCCAAAAATTACAGTAACCTAGTTGCATAAGTGTGCACACCACTAAACGAATACTTTGTTGAAGCACCTTTTGATTTTATTACACCACTCAGTCTTTTTGTGAAGAGTCTATTGGCATGGCATTCCTTGACTTGGCAATATTTTCCCATACTTCTTTGCAAAAACGTTCTAGATCCATCAAATTTTGAGGGCATCTCCTGTGCACAGCCCACTTCAGGTCATCCCACAGATTTTTAGTTGGATTCAAAAACATTGATCTTCTTTTGGTTAAGCTATTCCTTTGTTGATTTTGATGTATGCTTTGGGTCATTGTCATGCTGAAAATGGAAATTCATCTAGCTTACTAGCAGATGCCTGAATGTTTTGCACTAGTATTTGTAGCTATTCATGATTCCCTCCACCATGATAAAAGCCCCAGTTCTGGCTGAAAAGAAGCAGCCCTAAAGCATGATGCTGCCACCACCATGCTTTACTGTGAGTATGGTGTTCTTTTGGCAATGTGCTTTTTTTGTACCAAACATACCTTTTGGAAGTATGGAATTATTATACCTTTTGGAATTGGTCTCATCAGACCATAACACATTTTGCCCCATAATTTGGGGTGATTTAGTTGGGCTTGGATATTTTTTGTGAGAAAGAGCTTCCGTCTAGCCACTCTAACCCACAGCCCAGACATATGAAGAATACGAGAGATTGTTGTCACATGCAGAGAGTAATCCATAATTGTCAGATATTCCTGCAGCTACTTTAATGTTGCCATAGGTCTCTTAGCAGCTTCCCTGCTAAGTTTTTGTCTGGGGCACCTTTTGTATCACTGTGGTGCCCCATTTTCTCCACTTGTTTTCGATGGCCTTCACGGTGTTCAATGGTACATCTAATGTTTTGGAAATTCTTTTATACCCCTCTCCTGATCAATAACTTTCAACAAGTGAGATCCCGTACATGCTTTGTAAACGCTTTCCGGACCATGGCTTCAGCAGTCAGATGGAACCAAGAAGATGTCAAGAAAATCCTACAGAAACAACTGATATTTATTTGGGGCTAATCAGAATAATTTCATTCATGACAGCTGTATGATAATTACTTTGAACATGAGCTTGAATGTTATAAAAGCTTGTGCACACTTATGCAACCAGGTTGTTGTAATTTTTTTTTATTTTTCCTATTTTTCCCTAAAATGTTTCTGATTGTTTTTCACTTAATTTTATATGTTGTAATTTCACATTGAGGGTGGAAAAAGTTCTGAAATGATTTATCTTGGATTCATTTTTTTTCATCACAAAAACCTGCCATTTTAACAGGGGTGTGTGGACTTATTTATCCACTATCCACCCTCTTTCAATTCTATTTTATTTATCAGGTCCTAAATTCTTAATTCCTAATTCTTGATGATTATCTTGTGCATTTCATTAGTAATGCCCGGATGCTAATTTCTCTCTTAATGATTGCAGAAGTAGGAAGGGTGTACATATTTTTTTCCCACCTGGTTTCTGAATGTTGGTTTATTTTTTTTGGGAAAAAATTACTACGCATACGTGTTTTATTGTTGTCATCTGAGGTTATTTCTTTGTTTATAGAGGTTGGTGAGGACAACAAAACTGTTATTTAGGCCCTGATAAATAAAAACAGAACTGAAGGAGGGTGTGCTTTCTTCTTCCCATGACTGTATATACAGTACTGTGCAAAAGACTCAGTAAAATACTCCCAAAAATAAATAAAGATTATTGAATCAGTATATGAAAGATATATTCGGATATATGAAATTCTGTCAACAAGCGAAATGTAGTGGCACCCTGTAGTGACAAAAATGTTTTTTTTTTTTTTTGTCTGTGTGTTTATGTACCCTACTGTCCGACTGTAACAGAAAAACAACTGGTTGATTTAAGAGCTTCTAATAATAATGGATAGATATTCTGTACCTGTAGGTCTTAAGGTGATGTTTCCTGTCTCTGATTAGACCTGGATTTCTTTCCATCAGTGTACTATACACCACCCGAGCTGCCTTTAAGATCCGATCAGACAAAAACTAAATAGAGCATGAAATAGAGAAAAAGAAATTGGACTTTCATTATATATGTTTATAATACAGTGAACTTCGTTTTGAAACAAAGTTTCTAAATGGCCTATTTTAGAGGAGAGAGCGCAGCTCTTTGCTGGTCTAGCTGAGCTTTTGGTCTGAAAGTGTGCTTGAGCTAGGTGATAATATATAGATAATAGATACTTTGCTTTGCTTTTCCAAGCACCCTATAATGTTTGGCTAATTAGATTTTCTGCCATCTTGGATTTGTTCAAAAACTGTTATTTCACTAGTCCTCCTACAAATTTTGTCCAATCATCAATTTGACACATATCATCTGACAGACAAAGCCTCACAAAAATTATCAAAGGAATTTTGATTACTCCAAACAGTTTGCCCATAATGGGCCCATGGTTGACACCGCCAAACAGGATGTGAGGCTGTATCTCAGCAATGACTTTGTGCACTGACACAACACTTGGTAGGCATCTTCAGGACCATGACATGAGGCTAAGCAACAAATTATGTGACAGCGCCACCTACTGGTTAGAGTTACAATAACACTATAAAAATGCTAACTGCCATTTTTGCTACTCCTCCTCCAAATTTTGTCTAATCTTCACCAAATTCAGGTCTTCATATTGAGACCTGTATAAACTTGCAAAAAGTGGGGAAAAAGGCCCAGACTTAAAAAAAAAAACATAAATACCTTAGATGTTTTTAAACTGCAAGAAGAAAAAATGTTTTAGGTCAGAACAGGTATCAATCATGACAGAAGGGCAAAGTAACAACAGATAACTCCACAGGCTACAGAAGTGGCAGCTATAGCAGCAATGCCACCCTGCTGCTCATTTGTTCATCTAGACCCTTCCTCCTACAGTCAGAGAATTCCACCACTGTCTGTAGTCAAAACATTCACATCATGAGTGAACTTACAAATCATTCTTGAATCCCTTTGCCCAAAGTTATGGCTCTGCTTTCCTGTTATTGCCTAGGCAACAATTGTAGTGCATCTGTGATTGTGTGGGGTGTGGGTGCATGGCCCCCGAAAATGCTGCTTGCAGCTTTCATTTTAAACTATGATCTGAAGAAGCAGAGAATGAGCTAGACAATAGTCAAGATATGAGAACTAAATACTCCCCATTATGCATGCTGTGAGTGTGTGTATGTATGTGTGTGTGTGTGTGTGTGTGTGTGTTTGTGTGAGTGCATGCATTGTGTGGGTGATTGGCTGGTGTGAGAATGTATCATGTTACTCCTGTCTCCCACACCTCCTCTGCAGAGGATGATGAAAGTGTGTTTTAAAGCACACTTTATGACTACTAGCTTTCACCTCAACCTTTTGTTTGTGTTCCAGTGTGGTTTCTTTCTCGAACTTTCTGTTGCATCACAAGTGTCTTTTTCTAATTCGTTTATACAGTCCATTGTCTAGTCTTGCTCTCAGTTCAGCAAGATTTCACCCTTGGATCCTCTATTTACTCACTATTCTTTATGAACTAAAATACTTAATTTGAAGTAAAATAATACTAAAAACTAAACAAGAAATGAAAATGGTGCTCTTTATTTTTTTTTTTTACTATTTTCCACTATTTTAAAATAATAGACAAGCTACCATCAGGTCCATAAGTATTTGGACTGTGACACAATTTTTGTAATTTTGCCTCTTTACACCGCCACAATGGATTTGAAATGAAGCAATCAAGATTTTACTGAAGTGTAGACTTTCAGCTTTAATTCAAGGGGTTTAACAAAAATGTTGTATTAAATGTTTAGGAATTACAGCCATTTTTTCCGTGTCCCTCCATTTTCAGAGGCTCAAAAGTAATTTAACAATTGACTGATAAGCAGTTTCATGGCCAGGTGTGGCCTGTTTCCTCATTATTTCATGACAAATTAAGGAGATAAAAGGTCTGGAGTCGATTCCAAGCATTGAATTTGCATTTGACAGCTGTTCATGGGAACTCTCAATATGTGGTCCAAAGAGGTGTCAGTGCAAGTGAAGGAGGCTATCATTAGGCTGAAACAACAAAACAGACCTATCAGAGAGTTAGCAGAGACTTTAGGAGTGGCCAAATCAACAATTTAGTACATGCTTAAAAAGAAGGACTGCACTACCAAGCTCAACAACACCAAAAGGCCTGGAAAGCCACGGGAGACAACTAAAGTGAATGATCGCAGAATTCTTTCCTTGTTGAAGAAAAACCCCTTCACAACATCTAGCCAAGTCAAGAACACTCTGGAGGAGGTATGCGTATCATTGTCAATGTCTATAATCAAGAGATGCCTTAATGAATGTAAATACAGATGGTTTACCCTCAAGATGCAAACCACTGGTAACACTCAGGTAGAGAAAGACCAGATTAGACTTTGCTAAAAAACCTCTAAAAAAATCTCTGACCAGTTCTGATGCAAGATTAACTTGTACCAGAACACTTGGAAAAGAACAGTATGGAAAAGGAAAGGAAGGGCTCATGATCCAAAGCATAACACATCATCTGTCAAACATGTGGAGGAAATGTTATGGCATGGGCATATATAGCTGCCAATGGAACTGGGTCGTTGGTGTTTACTGATGATGTGACTACTAATAGAAGTTGCAGGATGAATTCTGAAGTGCATAGCTCTATATTTTTTGCTCAGATTCAATCAAATGCTGTAAACCTGTTAGGACTGTGCTTCACAGTACAGATGGATAATGACCCAAAAAGTACCGCAAAAAGCAACCCCAGGGGTTCTTAAAGCAAAGAAATGTTCTTAAATGTCCGATGACTTCAACAGTGTTGAGCATGCTTTTCACTTACTGAAGACAAAACTGATGGCAGAAAGAGCCACAAACAAACAGCAACTGAAGACGGCTGCAGTAAAGGCCTGGCAAAGCATCTCAAGGGAGGAAACTCAGCATTTGGTGATGTCTATGGGTTCCAGATTTCAGGCAGTTATTGACTGCAAATTTACTTGCATCCAAGTATTAAAAATAATCCTCATATTTATGATTATGTTAGTTTGTCCAATTACCTATGAGCCTGTGAAAATGGAGAGACTCGGCAAAAAATGGCTATAATTCCTAAATGGTTAATGCAATATTTTTTGTCAAACACCCTGAATTAAAGCTGAAAGTCTACAGTTCAATCCCATCTTGATTGCTTCATTTCAAATCCATTTCAAATCCATTGTGGTGGTCTACAGAGGCAGAATTACGAAAAGTATGTCACTGTCCAAATAGTTATGGACCTGATTATATAGTAAAAAATATAAAATAATACATATTTAAAAAAAAATTAAAAATACGTAATTACATTGATTGAAAAACAGTGAAAAATCAAAACTACCTTTTCCACACATATTCTGAGAGTATTCTGAGTCTATTTTATTACAGTTTAATTACTATTATTGCCATAAATCAAATAAAATTAAACAATGTATTACTTTGTGGAACTGGTGGATGTAACTGCTCAACCTTAGGTCCTGATGAAACTCTAAATAAGTTTTTAAAAGGAGGTATACTTGGAAGGTTAATTCCTCCAATCTAAATAAAAGACTAGAAGAAAGACTCATACAATGATAATACTAATGTTAAATATAAATACATGATGTGCTACAAGTATCTAAGTAGAGACATATAAATTTAGACTTTTTCTGATTAGATTAGCCCTAAATTGCCCCAATAAAATAAAGTAATTTCTAGCATTTAATAAAAAACATTTCCCAATTGCCTTATACCCATTCTTTACTTAGTATTTAAAACATTTTACTGACAGTATGAGTTTTATAATTTTATTTCTCAAGAAAGCTCCCTAGCTTCCCCTCGGGCCTCTGTCTACTTAGATCCTACCAGAATCTCCCCTGTGAAAACACACACACATACAGAGAGAGAGAGAGAGAGAACTTTTAGATAGTGTAATCTAATTACAATAGTAAATTGTAAATATTTTGCACACAGTCCACTAACCTTTCTTATTTGACCAGTTTCATTACCTTGTGTTTAACTCAAGTTGCTTGTTTATTCCTTGCAGCACAGTTTGCCCAAGGAGGTAGTCCTAAGACTGAAGTACAACATGCTTCCAGTAAATGTTTCCTCATTATCCTCTCCTTCTCTCTCACGTTGTTCGGTAAAAATTTTTTACATCATGAAGACAGTTCTGTCCCCTTTCTCTCCCCAGAGACCTCTAGCTTGGTCAGTCACTCATGATGATTTAACTGGTTTCTGACCTGTGAGGGACTGGCTGACCTTAATCTAATCAATCTAAAGAGAAGCTGTTTGCACTCAGCTTATTTCACATGCAGTAGTAAAAACATGTAAAACACACAAAAACCTGTACATTACAACCATTGCTTAATACTCTTACTACTCTTAACATGGCGAAAACCAGAACCACTTAGCTAAAGAAACTACGACTATAACACCTCACACAAGGACAGCTATTTTACTCTATTTCCATGAAAGTAGTATATTACAATAATTCACCAAATTGTGTCAGCATTTATCATAAAAACTATGAGCTATATTAATTAAATTGCTGACTATCTGGGACATTCATTTTCCCTTTTCCACTTGCCATGTTTAGTTTGACTGGTATACAACTATCCTCACCAGACCATTGATCTCAATCTACCAAATAATCCCACTGCCCCTAGAGTATATAGACACTGTGTCTACAGACTTGTGTAAATGGAGTCCTCTGGACTCCATAGCCCAGTCCCCTAGAGGGCAAATATGGGATGACAAAGTTACACAGAAGGTCATGGTTCTTCTGAGCACATGGCCTTCGATGTCAGAGCTGAACAGTTATGCTGGAACTGAATTATGTTCAATTATTACTGCAATGCTGAGTGCCAAAAACTCTTATTACATTATTATTGTGTTATTGTCCTTCTTTGTGCGTTTCTGCACTGCATGTGTACTTTGATAACTGCAGGTTAAAAGCTCCAGTGCAAGAAGACATTTTATATTACAGGTCTACAAAACTATAGTTGAGAACTCCCGGTAGTAAATGCAAACTTCAATAAATTAGCCACATAGCCACTCACTTTATTTTTTATTTATACTTACAAAACAATACACTTTTCTAGTGACCATGGAATGATTACTTGCTCTAATATTCTAGAGCAAGACAACATAAAGTTTGAATATTTTACTGTACCTACTGCTAGTTATTAGTTATTAACTAAGTGTGTAGGAGCTTTAGTTACCGTATTAAACATTTTTGAGGTGTAATTTTTCCACCACTTGAACACTTCTACCCCTGCAGGGAAGGGTGGAAACCCTGTGGCAGACTGTGTTTTCCGGTTGAGGACGACACTAGTAGTACCAGTAGTAGGGTGACCTTGCTGGGCTGGAAGGAAGTCTCCATTACTTTACAGCACAGAGAAGGGGAGCAAAAATGGTGGGTAGCCAACTACACTTCCTAAGACATGCTTTTGTTCTCAGGCCTCACTACCTTTGCAAATACCAAAAAAGAATGAAAAGGATAACAACATAGCTTAATTACCTTTAATCACAGTGAAACATACTGAAACATACAGTATGTGCCTCATCATTTTGAAACTAGACATGTGTCAACTATTGTTAAATAGACATAGAAAACTGAGCACAATCAGACAGAAATATTACGCTACATTTTCATGGTGAAAAACAACCCTCCTGCAACCTCCTCACTGTTCTTTCATTAAAGCACACTCTACTCCGCCCATAGTCTACATAAGGAAACACTGCAGGAAGACCAGCTCCAAACAAAACACTTAGTGTGCTGAATTCCACAGGAAAAACTGCCATAAAACTACACACCTAATTCCTCAGCTGCTCTATGTTCTTCTTGCCATTGGGGTGTATATATATATATAATAAAGGGCTTGTGCATGTGGACTTTAATCAATCCTGTTATTAAATCAATTTATTAAAGGATTAGAATTAAAGTAGCATAAGTCAGGGGAAAAGAAGCTGAGCTCTACTCCTAGACTCTTATCAAGTCTAGTGTTCTCCCTTTATGGCACCTCTTGAAGGGTCACAGATAAGGCCAATACTGTGTACATCAGCATGAGTGTAGGGTGGGGAGCACTGGAAGGAAAGTTTTTTTGGCTGTGCATAAAAATTATTTTTAGTCTAGGCCTTGCGAGTACTAAAAAAACACAACAACTTCAGAAAGGATCAAGCAAGACCAAAATTTGCTTGGGAATAGGGGCAGCCACATATTATTTTATTTCTTAAAAGTTTGCAGATCTCCTGACGGTTCATTTATTGTATTCATTAAGGTACAACAACTGACTTTTTCAAGATCATGATTTTGTGCTACTGATATATTTGACATATTTACTGATTTACTGCCATCTAGTTTATATATTTTTTGGTGCTCAGACAACAAAATTCTTGCAATAACTCAGCTCTCAGCCATTTACATGATACAGTTGTGAAAGAGGCATCTTTTGATAAGAGCATATCATGGCATATCACTAGAGTTTTAAAGGCATTAGGTGATACACTGTTAAAAACAGGCTTTATCTTTTCTTTTTTTTTAACACTGATTATTGCACTTACACATTTTTATAAAATGAAGCATTCACTAGACAGGAAATGTATAATAATAATGTGTAATAATGTGTAATAATCATGTGTAATAATAATGATAGATTTTATTTCGATTGCACTATTTCTATACTTTACAAACTGTATCACATGACTACAAACCACATCACATGATTCAGTCACATGCTCAAGTTGACTGGATTTCATACCTGTTCCCAACCACCTGCTCCCCTTGACATAACCTGGACATTCAAACACTCTTTGGAAAGTCTCGCTCCTAGCCAGTTCTAGTGACATTACTAAGCCTTTGTTCTAGTGTGTGTATTGCTGGTTCTGACCTTGTTTTCATGTTTGCCCTAGTCTAGCCTGATTGCCTGTCTGTTGCTTGTTTTTGACTGTGCTTTTGGAATTGTGTTTTGGATTGTCTGCCTGATTTTTACGAAATAAACCTGTACTAGCAACCTACACCATCTCTGTGACATCAACAGCTAGGTAAAACTGTGCACTGTATTGGGCACTGTATTGTGTGGACTCAGTAAAACTTAACACTGTTTTATTCATTCACCTTCATTCATCTTCAGTAACGCCTTTTTCCACCAAGGTAGAGTCTTCAGGACAAATGACACTTTGTGGTTTCTTGGCAACATGATAAGCTAGTTTTTTTTTTTGTTTTGTTAACTTACAGAGAAAGTAAAAAGAGTGGCTGGTGGGAAGGGTATACAAAAAAAATTTACTTTGGGGTGCTAACCCAGCATGCCCCATTGTGTGTTATTCCTTACTTAAATAAATGCTTCTAGTGTAGGCTAACCTGCTTCTTTGTAGCTTAGGTTGGCTGGAATCAGCATTCAGCACTCAAAATATATGTCTAAATATGATATATCTCTCGATAAAAGCAGAACACACATAGTTACGTGTGTTAGTTATGGCCTGATTGGATTTCTGTAGGTATAAAAATATAACATAAAATAAGAGTAGCTAATTATTCTGGTGTGGACATTAATTAAATGTAGCAAGATCTAAGGGCAAAAATTATGAATATATTGAAAAATAAATACATGTCTTATAAACCCTATTAAGGAAAATGGCAGAATATTCATGTCATCTTTATCTTTTTAGTATGAATAATCTTTTATAATCAATAGATACCTATAAAATAATGACTATTAATTAATATTAATTAATGAGCATTAATTATTAATTAATGCTTATACAAATAATTAATAGGCATGTGTGTGCATAGTCACTATCGTTCAATACTTGTTGTATGTCAGAGTTTGGCCACACTAGTTTTCAAGACATTCATACCTGCTTTATAGTATCCTGTGTGTCCAAGGTCTCAGGCAGTGGTGTCTGTGAGTAAATACAGGAAAGAATATGATGTGGATATGGAGAACTGAACAGACAACCCATTAGTCATAAATTTATAATCTTAAACTTAAACTTGTACTTAAGTGTGAGAAGCACAACACAATGTTTACCATGGTCTTACAATGAACTTGGCTAAACAGCCGACAACAGACTTTTGGCTAGTGGAATGCCATCTACTGTGCTTTTCTTAAAAAAACTACAAATATGTGATTCATTATGTATCAGCAGAGTAACAGCACCCTGTCATGCATCTCAGGCATGTGCAGTTCATCACAACACAGTTACGATTCATACCACAAAGAGGAATGTTGTCTGTGTCTATCAGCACTGTGTCTGTCAGCTGATTCATAGACAGAGAAAGTGAGACAAAGGTAGACAGATATGAAAACATTGAGTTGTTCTCTTACCAAATACCATTAGAACAGGTTTAACAAGTTGCCAAAACATTTGCGGTATGAAAAATATTAGTCAGCAGCATGACAAACTTCAGATGAAAAATTATTGTTTTCAAGGTAATAACATTACAGCACATGAAATATCTACTTTAATGTACAATGTGTAAATTCAAATTCCAAAGACACATAAATGCAAAAATCCAACTGCAAACAGAAAATGGATATGGCATCATTTAAAGGGTTTTCAATGACTGTAATGTGTCACATACTTGAAGGTGTATTAGGTCATAAGCTGCATACACTTATGATATGATTATCACTCAAGCAGCAGTCAGAGCCTGTGGTGCTGCACTCAAGCAAGTGAATACAAAGTCTTCTCATTTTCAAAGCCTTGCCAAGCAAAATGTAAATGCTTCCTATACTGCTCAGTGTGGCATGATGAGCGCAAATGGAGGGATTGAAGAATTAATCAAGAAGATAATTGGCATATGATTCACTAAAGCCATAAAAGAGGTTTTGGATTATTTACCAATGCACCATGGTCACAGTGAAATCAATTATGTGTTTTATCTGATTTATCCTGGTCTGATTTATCTGACTGTCCTTGTTATTCTTGACATGTAGTTTTCCTAGGCATGTAGTTCTCTAAATCCTTCTTTGAAGTATTCTGTATAAGGTATTATTCTATATTACTATTGGTTTGCTACACAAACGGGCCTAATATTTATCTATAAATAGGTCATTGTCAGTAGTGATTGCTACAATAAAATACAACAAACTTGCACTTGGAAAGTCTGATATTGACTGTGGACATCCCAATAATAATAATAATAATAATAATAATAATAATAATAATAATAATAATAATAAATACTTTAGCCTCCCTGGTGGCTTTGAGGCAGTTTTAGTAAAACCCCTGCAGCCTGCAAGCTCAGCTGGCAGCCAGAAAATGTCCTCACACTTTATCTAAGCTGTGTACATTCCCTAAAATACCTGTAAACCACGCTTCCACTTTTACTGGCAGGACAAGTTTATAACCCTTCTTTTACAACACTCAGGTGAGGTGTTGCATGGTATCAAAATATCTGACTTGTGCAATGTTAAAGTGACACAGGAGGCCCATACCGGTCTGTTTATGTATTAACCTTTCTGCTGTAATTTTCTGGGTCTTGTGAAAACGTGGCCCTGAGCTCAAGAGCAAAAAAAAAAAAAAGTTCCTGAACCTCAGGTGTGCTTTTTAATTCGAGGTCTGTGCTTGAGAATGGTTGCATGGAGCACTCTTTGTGCTGGAATGCATGTAGAGAGACAAGGCCCACATCTTTAAAAGCTGCTCCAAAACTGATATTTGTGTACAGTGTGACACTGGCTTACTTTCAGCAACTATTCTCTGAATGCCCTTGAGGATTTCCAGCAACCAAATAAGCCAAAGATTTCTCATCAATTAATGTGGAAAGGCAATTTAAAATGATCACTGACAATATATTCTTAGCTGTTTCATCAACTGCAATTCTGCGTATACATTTTCAACTCCTAAGCCCTAATTACTCATTTTCATATAGGTACATTACTTTTTTGGATAAGAAAATATTCTCCTACATTTGCAATAAGTTCTTTATTTAGTCACAACACAAGTTTTTATTTTGCATTTTATTCAAGCACACTAACAATTAGTTAACATTAGTTAACAGCTAACATTAGTGCAGTGTATGTACAGATAGAGCTAAATGAGTTAGTAACTAATTCAAAAGAGTAAAACAAACAAATCTTTCTGAATTTAAATTCGGAATATGCTAAATGTCAAATGTGTCCAAGAGCCGCAAAATTTGCAGTCCTGACAAACAGATGAAGGTAATGAGTACTGACAGTTTTGCAGGTTAAAGTTAGTGGCAATCTGGGTCTTTGTGTGCAAAACGTCTTGAACATTAATTTTCAAAGTGACTGTGACAATAAACAATAAGCTATAAATAGGAGTTTCTTAAGACTTTTAGCCAGGCAACACACACCCTTGCAAAGACAATGGAAAACACTATGTGTTTCCAACCCAGGTCTGGCTGTTTGTTTTTGGGTCATATGCAGAATCTGGAGGATGTAAGCCATTGGTACAAGTCTCACAGCAAGCTCTTTAACAACAAACAAACAAACAAATAAAACAGAGATCCCAAAACATAGTCCCAGAAATGTAGTTAAATGTTTCCATTTTACATTTAAGTTTAAAATCATTCTTGCATACAGAACCATTCTTTGAATAAAGATTGAACTAACTGCTACATTACATTACATTACATTACAGTAGACATACACTTACCCAGCTGATGCCCCTGATAGCCGCTTTCTCCACAGAATAGCGATCAGGAAACACTTGGTAATTGTAGCTCCGAAAGAGATGCATTTTTTTTTTTTTACACGGATTCGAGATCAAACACTTTTTGGCTGAGAACATCTGCAACTGGATTACATGGTAAAGCGGGCTAATCCGATACAGCCCGATACACTCTCACTCTCCCTGCTCCCCAGCGGAGTTTACACAGCGCAGAGAAATTCATCCCGTTTCACACAGCACAGGTCCTGCACGCCGCTGCCACCTGACGCTCCTCGCGCGGGTGCGTGCGCTTGTGTGCGCGAGCAAGCCTACGCTCTAACTGTGCAAATACTGACAGAAACAACCCACTCATTCCTAACCGCATCTACAGGAACAGACAGTCCCACGTGTTCACTTGTAACGTTAACAACAACAATAACTGGGTGCGACGCATAAATCCTGGATATGATAGTGAAAAAATAATAAAAACGTATTACAGAAATGTTAAGAATTTGACTACTGCTAATTTAGCCTACTGTGTTTGTTAGGAGGCCAAGCTGAAAGGGTTTGCTAGGCCCGTGATTTTCTCCAGCGATTTGCACTCATTAATAGTAGCTCATGCCCAAGACTCACGTCTTCTAAAGTGGATAACTTCACTTCTTTTTGACTTCTGCTGTAATCATAAAAACCCTGAGGCTCAAAATGAACATCCCTTCAACATCCCTTCTCATTGCTCAGTACTGCTTGTAGCACCTAACCCACTGTATGAATAAGTATGTTTTCTACTATAGGCCAAGATATAGACTGCCAGTCACACGTTTTTGAACACCTCATATTTTAGCCATTTTGTTGAAATGACTTCATTTAAAATACGCTAAAACTGGAAAATTTAACACAGCAACAGATGTAAGTGAATTGAGAAATGTTTATGAGTAAAAGTTTAATGAACTGAGAAATGTTAGGAATTACATTATTTGATCTAATTAATTGTAGCACACAACATATTTATGTTTTATAGTTAATACTAGCACTGTCTATGAGCTTTTTATCTATAGGCTGCTTTTTTTCTGATATTGCCATTAGTAGTTCCCATAACTGACAGTGAGCAACCCTCACAGTGATAACAGTACTAAGCTCATTTTCATACCTGCATCAGCTTAAGGAGGGACATATAGACTAACTTCCCCTGTCTATACATCATGGTATGCGTATAGATGTCACATCCATGTATGTTAGTTCACAGAGAGATGGAGAGAACATGCAATTTGGAGGTGTGTGAGAAATGCATTCTTCACTAATGGTCTGTTCAAAATAAAATAAAACAAATACAGCCTAGTTTATCCAAATATCAGACTATAAGCTGATGTGTAGGTGAGCAGCTAAAGTTCAAACCAAATTAAAACAGTGAACACACATGTGCCCTATTAGGTAAATATAAGATTGTCACTGCATTCGTTTCAACATGCACTCTGAAATAGTTAAGTAACTGTAATTGTTTAATTTTGCACTGGTGTCATGAGAGGGCAGAGAGGGAGAGATAGCATCATGGTGAAGTTTCATTCTGGGTGTTTATATGAGTGTGGGAATGTTGTGGGATTAGTATAGTATGTATAATGTACTGTACATGATATGTAATATGTGACCTGTAATATCTGCTCCTGGCTATGATATTTGTGCTTATGAACAATATACTCCTTTTTACTGAAGCAATCTTGCATTATATTACGTAGATACAGGATCCCTGCACAATCACTATGAGGGAAAAAATGATGACATCCCCACCAAAAGTCATGGTATAATTTAATGTCATTGTAAACTCTGGTGTGACACTGTGATCTCTGTGATATTTTCAGAGTCTGCATTTGTCATGGCTTAGTACCGTTAACACAGAAAACATCCTAACATTACCCTGATAATCTGTTACGGCACCAAGTTTGAAATATAGCCATGATGTGAACATATTATATAAATGGGTCTACATGTGCACCATATGTGTCTTTGTTTTACTGTCAATGACTTAAGCCTGCATGTACCAGTTTCATGGTTAACTGATTTGAATGTAAAAATGTAAAGAGTAAAATGGAACCCATATCTGCAGAAATACAGCAGTTTCTATTGCCAGAGCTTAGTTTCCATAAGGACATATTGTGGTTGTGCAGTCAATAGCTATTCATGTTACATTAGATGCTCTTAAATAGATTATCTTATTTGGTAGCATTCCATTACATATACTGCAACAATCCTTAGGTCTATATCTTAATGCAAATATTGATATTGATGCAATGGATCTTATAATTAAATTTGGAACACAAGCAATTCTTAAATGTTAGTAAAGTATTTAATACTTAAAACCTGACTTTGGCTCTTTGAAGTGATGGAAAAATCAGTTTTATAAATTGAAGTGTCATTTTAAATAGCTTGCTAATGTAATAACCTTTAGTGCGATGTAGAGTCACACAATTAAGGTCTATGCTTGTTTTGCCTCTTTGAGCCTTTCCCCCCTCTTTTTTGCATGCTCTCTTATCTGTATCTTGCAGCTGCCTGAACAAACCTCAGATAGGTTGGGCGAATGGGGTGTGGGAATGTAAGAGGGTTGCCTGGATCTTTGTTGTCTCAACGAAATGTTTAAGTATGAAGGCAATTGATGGAATAAACATGAAATCCTTTCCATAGTAAAGACCACAGCCCACTCCTCACATCTCCATAAATCTTTTTCTCCATGTGACAGAAGAGTGACTTGCCAATGAGATTGTGCAGCATATAAATCGTCAACAAAAAGTTAGTGTCTAATTAGGGTGGTCTGTTTCATTCCTATGAGTCTGTATTGTAGGTCAGGTATAACTAGCTTACCTTGTCAGGTGTTGTCATCCTGAATTGGGGCACTGTAGGTAATATGAGTGTGTCTCCAGAAGACATGCCTGCAAAGGATGCTGGAAGGGGGAGTAATAAAAAAGAGAGGACAGAAATTCATTTTAAAAATAGACCAATAGGTTCCCACTAACGGTGGCTGATGTACCCCATGTCAGCTTTACCCTACATGGCATTTTTAATGTATGCTTTTTCAGTAATTACTGAGGAGAAGTGATGATCACACTGTCAGTTTGACAATAACGGTGTCTTTTCTAATGATATGTCCGGTGTGCAAGTCAGACTGAGGGAGGACTCTAGAGAGGACTAGTTTTCCTCCTTCTCTCTGTTGCTCTGCTTTTATTCTGAACAAATGTCCTTTTCTGTTTGAGAGTTGAGCTTGGCAACTGCACACAAATTCTCCAGCAAGGCAAACAGAACCTTGCTGAGATATGGATCATGCAAAGTGACAAAAAAGGTGCAAGAAATAAAATAGAAACAAAACGGAAGGTTTAAAAAAAAGGCAGGCGCTCATCTAACAGCAGGCTGTTTTAGTCATATTTTACAATAGTTGTTAAAATAATAATAATAATAATAATAATAATAATAATAAGACTATTGAAATACTGACTAAAATAAATATAATAAAAATCTTGCAGGAGTTCACATACTTTTAAAATAATTGGGGGAATTCACATATTTCATTTTTAAACCTGTTACACAAGCAAGAGAGAAAAGGACGAGTACATGCACAAAGAAAGAGAGAGAGATAAATGTAACCCAAAATATTTAACTCAAAAAATTAAACTGTGTAAGCATTTTATGTAAGAAAAAAAGTATAGCAAATATTAGAAATCAGCAATTGATGTAGTACACATTCTGAATGGGGTCTCATGTTGAAAAGTATCATACAGTTGTCATCAATGAAATTATTCTGATTAAACCCAAATCAAGACCAGCTGTTTCTGTAGGATTTTCTTGACATCTTCTTGGTTTTATCTGACTGTTGAAGCCATGGTCTGCAAAGAGCATGTACAGGGTCTCACTGTCAAAATGAATCGATCAGGAGAGGGGTACAAAAAAATTTCCGTACCACGGAATACCGTGAAGGCCATCATCAACAAGTGGAGAAAATGGAGCACCACAGTGACATTATCAAGAACAGAATGTGCAAAATTTACAAAAAGACAAGACAAAAACTTACCAGGGAGGCTGCCAAGAGACCAATGGCAACATTAAAGGAGCTGCAGGAATATCTGACAAATACTGATTACTCTCTGTGTATCAATCTCTCGTATCTATCTCTCGTATTCTTCACAGGTCTGGACTATGGGTTAGAGTGGCTAGACGAAAAAGCCCTTTCTCATAAAAAACATACAACTAAATCACCCCAAACAATGTGCCAAAATGTGTTACGGTCTGATGAGACCAATTCCAAAGGGTATAATAATTCTGTTATTCCAAAAGGTATGTTTGATGCGAAAAAAGCACATCAACAAAAGAACACCATACCCACAGTGCAGCATGGTGGTGGCAGCATCATGCTTTAGGGTTCTGCTTTTTGCCAGAACTTGGGCTTTTATCAAGGTGGAGGGAATCATGAATAGTTACAAATACCAGTCGATTTTAGTGCAAAACCCTCAGGTGTCTGCTAGTGAGCTGAAGATGAAAAGAAATTTCACTTTTAAGCATGACAATGACCCAAAACATACATTCAAATCAACAAAGGAGTGGCTTAACCAAAAGAAGATCAATGTTTTTGAATGACCTAGCCAGAGCCCAGACCTGAATCCAATTAAGAATCTGAGGGGTGACCTGAAGCAGGCTGTTTGCATGGGATGCCCTTACAACTGGGTGGATCTAGAATGTTTTTGCAAGAAAGAGTGGGAAAATATTACCAAGTAAAGATGTGCCAAGCTGATAGACTCTTCACAAAAGACTGAGTGGTGTAATAAAATCAAAAGGTGCTTCAACAAAGTGTCAGTTTAGGGGTGTGCACACTTATGCAAGTAGGTTATTGTAAATTTTTTATTTTTCTTTTTTCCCTATAAAAGTTTCTGTTTGTTTTTCACTTTATTTGTATAGATTGTAATTGTACATTAAAAGTGAGAAAAGATCTGACATGATATGTTTTAGTGTTATTCTTTTATTTCACAAAAACCTGCCATTTTGACAGGGGTGTTGTCAGTTCAACCCAGACAACAATCTCCATTTCCCAACATGCATGCCTACAAACCACCGGACTTCTGATTATGCACACCTAGTCTCAGTTACACGCACGCTCAAACTCACACTTTATAAAGAGAGTTTAAATCACTAAAACTTAAAACTTAACTTACTTGCAAAGTAAACATTTAGCTTTCTCTGTTACTGACGTTACCAAGCCTGTTTATCTCTGCCACAAATTTCCTGGTTTGACCTTGACTTTGTTCCCTGATCTTTGTGTTTTGCCTCAGCCTCGTATAGCCTGTTTGCAGATTGCCTGACTTAAGCCTGTTCTCTGATTTTGACCCTGGGGGCTGTGGAGATGGCTTGGGGGTCACATATGGGGAGCTGTACCGTAATGGCTTGGGACTGCGATTCCTGTGGTGGCTTTGGGGCTGCAGTTGCCACGAGCACCTTCATACTCAGGACTCCATCAGTGGACATCGGATAGATTTTAACCAACTGGACTTCTTACAAAAACTGTGATGAATTTATTGGTTGCACAATTGTACTATTTGTCCATATAGTACACAATAATAGAAGGGATTTATTTATAATCGCACTATCCGTTGCACCCAGATGAGGAT
>CM075018.1:16728898-16744809 GCA_037576675.1 Pangasius sanitwongsei
ATAATAATAATAATAATAATAATAATAATAATAATATTATTATTATTATTATTATTATTATTATTATTATTATTATTTTATTGAGATGATGCATTGGTCACCCCTAATAGTTTAATTGTCGCGCTATTGATAGATATTCGATTTTAGCCCTCCCATCTAATATCATCACCAACCGCTGCTGCACCTGTTCAACATTAAATCTTGAAAGTTCAGATTGGTGGGCTATTAATTTCTGTACTCATGTTATTGATATAAAATTAAGGTGTCTGTGTGTTAGCTCTCTTTCATTTTTTAACCTGTTGTTAAGGTGCCCCAGAATTTGTAATGAATAGGGATGTCATTGATACCATTTTTTTCCCAGACCAAGTATGAGTACATGTTTTTAGTACCTGCTGACACTAATACTGAACCTGAAATGAAATGAGTAATCTACATAAGTGCCAATACATTCATTACATTCACATCTCACCCTGTGGGGATCTGCCAGCTGTTATTACAAAACTAAATACCTAACTATAAACATAACCTAAAACATAACATGAACTAGTGTGTATTTATGTTTATTTTGTTTCCTCAAGTTGGTGTAAAATGAATATCATACTGCACACTTTGACATGCAGCAACATGTGCACAGTGCACAGTGTATAGAGAGTGTGGTTTTGTGATTTCAGTGGGTTTTATGGGGTTTACGCTTGACTCACACATGAGAGAGAGAAAAAAAAACATGAAGCATAAAACAAGGGCAGTGTTTTGGTTGGGGTGAATTGAAATGCTTTTTAAAATGGAACAGAATGAGATCTTAAGGTAAACGTAATGGAAGCCAATATGGGTATATCCCTAGTAATGAATATAACTTTTTGGAAAAATGCGGAAAAATAAAATCATATACACTGTGTAAATGGTAAGTTGCAAACAAAATGGATGTCCTAAAACTTTTGCCCAGTACTCTGTCACATGTAAGTGTAACAAACAAGGCCACCTTTATAATGCACTGTAAAATGTTCATGATTTAGTACTTATGCTAGACAAACAAAGTTATTTACATAATATATGGTTATCAGGCTAATGCCTTACTGCATTTCATTACTATGTTGACTAGACTTTATTTCATAAATTAATTCATAAATATGTGATTAATATGCATGATTTGACAAATTCAATAATAGGGCAGTGGTTTGTGAGAAGAAGTTATACTCAGAACAGGAAGTATGTTGAGGCGTATCATATATCAGATAGGCATGTCTGTGTGTTTGTACAGGATGTGGTGTGTGTAGTGCTACTTTATCAGCAGACTTGCTCTGCAGCTTTGGCCAGTAGCGTTGAGTATCCAAAGCAAAGACAAACAATGCAGCTCACTGTAGGTAAGTATACTGTGCTCTCTCTCTCTCTCTCTCTCTCTCTGTGTGTGTGTGTGTAAATTTTGTTTAAGCCCACTGTACAGCTTTATTTAATTTGATTAATTATAAAAAGTTTAATAAACTTTTGTGCAATTACTTTGTGGTAGATTAAATGATGATATATTAGACTGATATATAGACTTTAATGCATTATATATTCAGTTATATTGCATAACAGCCATTGCAAAATAGCTACAAAATACCTATTTTTTTAAATTTTATTTAAAATAAACAACCTGAGGCAAGTTCTGCAGTAAACAAAATTCTTTCCTTTCTTTTCTTCCACTTTAGTGTTTGCCTGTCTGGTGATATCAGCAGGTGAGTCTTACCACCAATTGTCACCATTTGTATTGCACTCTAAAAACATTTTTATCATACTGATGACACACTGGGGGTGGCATGTTGCTGCTTCACCATGTCCTGGTTCAATGCTGAGCTTGGGTTACAGTCAGTGGAGAGTTCTGCCTGTGATCAAGTGTGTTCTGCCAGCTCGTAAAAACATGCCAGTAGGTGGACTAGTGATGCTAAATTGCCCCTAGGTGTGAATGAGTGTGTTAATGTGTGTGCCCAGTGATGAACTGCTATCCCATCTAGGGTGCATTCTTTACTCATGCCCAGCGTTCCTGACCAGGATAAAGCAGTTACTGAAGATGAATGAATGAATGATAGCATATTGGGTGCATAGGTGAAGTGTGATAGAAACACTCTATGGCCTTTTACTTGAAAAACAAAGGAGTAAGAGGTTATCTAAGAGGTACTGACATAAGGTCCTACACATAAGATCAGAGACACATAAGTCAAAGTCACACACCTAAGTCATGAAGTAGGTTCAAGGTTCAAGGTTTTTTATTTGTCACATACATATTACATACTTGTGATGTAATGTAGTAAAATGTTTTTCCTTAGTTCCTCGTCCCACAGTACAACAATGAATACAACCACAATGAACTAGATATACACACACATAATAAAAACAGAATATAATAAAATATAGTAGACTATATAATAAAATATAGTAGACTATGTAATAAAAATTTAGCAGCCTATGAATATATAAATAGAATATGTTAAAAAAGTACATTCAGTGAATATTTCCATTAATTCAAACTTAGTACAGACTTTTTAATAATTACTGTGTATGTTTTGGATGTTTCTGTTTTTTTCCCCTAAGCTTCTGCTGTTCAGAGTGACTCCACAGTGGCCTGTTATATGGATGCATCCATGCAACACATGTTTTTCACTGTTGATCCTTTCTTATGCACTCATATTATATACTCAACTGCTTATATTGGTGACGACTTAAGTTTAAAAACTTTGTCACTGGATGTGGACCCTTTTAGCTCCATGCTGAAAATGCTGAAAGACAGGTCAGTACAGTGAAATAGACAGGCTACTTTTAATTATTTGTGTTTTTTTGCAAATCATAATATAATAAATTGAATACTACACATCTTTACTCAGGAATCCAGCTCTAAAGATGTTGCTTGGTGTTGGGGTGAAGCAGACAAGGTATTCAGTTAATGAAATTGCTTTCTTGTTATATTCTGAAAAATTCTTTACACGGCAGCAATTGCTTGTGTGTAGGTTGGAGGTGTTGTCCCAGCAGCAGATAACTCTGGATAACTTTATTAACTCAACACTGAAATATGTGAAGAAGAACAATTATGATGGAGTGGAGTTGACATGGTTGGAGAACAACACAGATGAAACTCTCAGGAACACAGAAACCCTCACAAGTTTCATCAAGGTAAGAAACAATATTTTTGGATGCTGTTATATCATCTGAGTTGTAAAGCTGTGCAAGGTTCTCACTTGTAAAAGCTAAAACAACTATATTTCTGAACATTATACTTTTGTAAATATTTAAATTATATGGCCAACAGTTTGTGGAAACCTGATCACATCCATATGCACCTTTTGAACATCCCATTCTAGATTTAGTCTCCGCTTTGCTGTTATAAAAACCTCAACTCTTCTGGAAAGGCTTTCTACTAGATTTTGGAAGGTGACCATGGGGATTTGTGCTCATTCAGCCACAAGATCATTAGTGAGGTCAGGCACTGATGTCAGGCAAGAAGGCCTGGGGTGCAGTCTGCATTCCAGTTCATCCCAAAGGTGTTTAGTGGGGTTGAGGTCAGGGCTTTGTGCAGGCCACTTGAGTTCTTCCACTCCAACCTTGGCAAACCATGTCTTCATGGACCTCTCTTTGTGCACAGGGGAAAATTATCATGCTAGAACAAGTCTGTGCTAGGCCTCTTAGTTCCAATGAAAGGAAGGTGTAATGCTACAGCATATAAAGACATCCTATACAATCATGTGCTTCCAACTTTGTAGCAACAGTTTGGGGATGGCCCACATATGAGTGTGATGGTCAGGTGTCCACAAACTTTTGGCCATAGTGTATTAAATTGTTTCATGCAGGAACTAAGAAGATGGATTGACCAAGCTGCTAACAAGTCATTGCTTGTTTCTGTGTCTCTTCTGGATCATAGTAACCACATCAGTACTCGTATTGACAAGAAAACTTTGTCACAGTGAGTGCAATACATTCTGAAAAGATGCCACAGTACATCTTAAACTTTAATTGTTTTAAGTCCTCATGAAACTGCTTAGATGTTGATTTCTGATATAAGTTAGAATTACTCAACTGAGGACTTGTCATTTTTTGACTGTTTACTGGCCTTAAAAGTAAACCAAAGGTTTTCAATCAGATGTACTTTATATGCATAATACATAATCTTTCCTTCTTTCTTTCTTTCTTTCTTTCTTCCTATAAATGTTTTTATTGTAAAGGTATGTTGACTTCATCTGCCTACTGCCATTGAGCCCTAATAATGTAGAAATTGTAAGTTCTTCAGATGATTTCATTTGAAAACTCCTTCAGTAAAAATATAGTTTTGTATTTAAATAAATTATTAATTTTATGTCAGCATATATTTATTACATATTTGATATTTAATGTGATCGGTTATTTATACAACACTCACTTCCCTCACAGGACAACACAGTCAAATATTGGCAGGACCAAGTTGACCCCAAGAAGCTTATCCTGGCCTTGCTTGCAATTGTACAACAGCCTCGAAAAAGACAGAGCAGTAGCCAGTCCAGGATTGTGGGCATAAATCCAGAGAGGAAAGTGGAACAAATGAATGGCCCTGGGTTGATTATAGCCAAACAGGTAATCTTGACAGATTGATTGTTTTCTTAGGAATGATTTAGACAAGGTTATTTAAAAAATGTGAATTTTGGTCTACTTAATAATTGAGAATTTTTTATATTTCCCATTAGGTCTGCCAGGCCATTAAGATTGGACAAAAGGAATTAAAGACTTTAACAAAACTTGAGAGCACTCAACGCCATGGAGAAGATGTGAGGACACCTTGTATTTTCAATACGACTAATCCTGGCTTTATTAACAATGGCTGTGAATGTAGAATCAGCAAAGTTTAGAGAACATAGTTCTGTTTCAGATATAGCTGTGGAAGAAAGAGAGTTTCATAGCATTCAGACAGTAGAATTCTGTAAGGACAACCATTCAGAATAAAAACCCTGAATGCAAATAAAATACATCACTAATTATGGACTTTTTGTTACAAATTACAATGCAATGAATGTTCAGCTGACTAACACCATAATTACACATTCACAGGTGTCATGGCTACTACAGAAAGGGCTTGGTGGTGTTGGGGTTGTCATGTTAGACATTGACAACTTTCTCAACTCTATTTGTCTCAACTGCACCCAAAATGAAAAGGCGATTCTTGAAGTAAATGTGATTACTGGACATCACCACAGGCATAGTCATCACGGGCATGGTCACCATGGGCATCGTCATCACGGGCATGGTCACCATGGGCATCGTCATCACAGGCATGGTCACCATGGGCATCGTCATCATGAGCATGGTCACCATGGGCATCGTCATCATGAGCATGGTCACCATGGGCATCATCATCACGGACACCATGGGCATGGCCACCATAGTAACAGTCACCATGTTAACAGTCATCATGGTTAGAAAGAGCGTTTGCATCATGGTCATCATTAATCAGTCAAATTGAAGTTTAAAGGCAAGAGAGCCTAATAATCACATCTACACAAGTAGTGTTGAGTAACGTGGCGCCACTTATATTAATCAAATATCGCATGAGAGTGTTGAATGTTGCTTAAAATAGCATTAAGACATTGAGACAGTGATACATATTTTGCTTACACATTAGTTTTAATATCTATTCATGCTTTTGCACAATTAATGTTCCAGTCTTGTGTGGAAAATGTTATTAGTTTGAATATTGGTTAATTAGTGTTATGAAATAAATATTCCAACTCACTGCTTTCAGGCTGCATATATTTATGCTTTTTTTTTTCTAAGTTAGTTATAATTTTAATTAGAGTAAAACAATGTCTTTGTGGACACTGTATTTGTGTGTGTATGTGTGCATGGGCAGCATGTGGACCTAACACCTGAGCCCATGTTCCCCTGACAAATCAAAAGGAAACTAATTATGGTACACCAATTATGATTTATCATAAAATCCCATTTAAACAGCAGTGGAAGGAGCACTTCACACACCACTTCTTTAGAGCAGTATGTGTACAGAGGAGCAGCAGGTGCAATTTGGCTTTTAAATGTGATATTCCTAATGCATGAACAGATTTATTCGAACTATTATGTAGTCATCTTAAGATATTACACACACACACACAGATGTATGCACATACCCCTGGTCTGGCTGCCTGTGGCTGTTGAACAAATTGGCATAGTGAGTGATTAGAGGGATTGCACAGTCTTTGGCTCTAACTGGGAGCAGTGGGGAATGCAGTAAAAATTACACACTATTTTCCTCCTCTGTATGACACACGTCATCTTAGCAGCTGTATCAGCTGCTTGAATCTTAATGTGTTTGGAGGATGTTTATGTGCATTTGGCATTAAAACAGGGTTTTCCTCTATCTGTACAAACATCAATAATTTCATTATGATTATGGATAAATTGATGTGCATATATAGTCACTTTGCATTTTGTGGAAATCAGACACAGTTTCTTATAAAATGGTGCTCTGCAACACTGTTATAAATCAATCCATCTGGGTTGTCTGTGGCTTTGTTAGGTTATTAGAGGAGCTTGATACGAAGACAAAGTTGAATTGTGATCAGTCAAGAGTTATTTTGCTGGTTTTGTTGAGAGATACCTTTTCATTAAAATGTAAATTGCAATTGTCAGCAATTAAACATCCAGTCAGAAAAAAACATGACTGTTTGACAGTGACCAACTAGCACAATTAATCTTAAAGGTTTGCTGCTTACACAATCTATTGTGTTTCACATAATGAACAACTTTACATAAAGAATCAACCATAAATCTCAGTCTTGCCGCCTCAGCAGAGTGTATTGCATTGTTCACAGACTAAGATCACAGCTGGTCACTCCTGGCTAATATTAATTAATGTTGTCCATTGTCTAAGTCTGGTGGTCCAATGGCAATTAAATGTTCCAAGATGGCAATTAATTTAAGCGTAAAATTGCAGAGGAAGCTTCTGGTGCAGATGGTTAATTAGGTAATGTCCAATTAGCGTATTGGGCCATTTTTCATGTAATGTACAATTAAAATCGATTTCCTTTTTCTACCAAATAAAGAAATTAGGTAGGTAGTTGGCTAAATGTTGTGTTTTATATTCCTAGGCCAAGGAGTTCTTTGCAAAATTTTGCAAGATTTTTTGGGGAATAATAATCTCTGTGGCTCCTCCTCATTATACATTATATATTGTATATGGTTTTCCAAATTTGGAGTGGGAGAACTCCATTGGCCTGCATAGAGCCCTGACCTCAACCTCACTGAACACCTTTGGGATGATTTGGAACGCTGGTTGTGCCCCAGGCCGCCTCCCTCACATCAGTGCCTGACCTCACTTATGCTCTTGTGGTTGAATGCGCACAAATCCCCACAACCATGCTCCAAAATCTAGTGGAAAGCCTTCCCAGAAAAGTGGAGGTTATAGCAGCAAAGTGAGGACGAAATCTAGAATGGGCTGTTCAACAAGCACATATGAGTGTTATGGTCAGATGTCCATAAACATTTGGCCATATATTGTATCGTACTTTCCCATGTCTTCTGAGTCCTGACGCTGTTACCTTACTGTTTTCAACATCCCATTTCTTTGTCTTGTGATGACCCCTTGGTTTGTTAGATGATCAATTAGAGGGCCTATAGAGTCAACATAACCTTAGACAAAATTGTAATCTATTTCATTTTCAAAAGGATAGTGAACAAATTCATTTGTAAGTCTCATCTAATTTAAGGAAATTTTACTGACACCACCAAAACATTCTTAGTTGTGAATGAGTATACAATATTCATCCGTAGTTTTGGTAGCCAGTATTATTTGCATGCACCTCTGCAGTTTTTTTCCTTAATATTAAAATTCCTTAAAATTGATGATAATCATCAATAATAATAATAATAATAATAATAATAATAATAATAATAATAATAATAACAACATAATTTAAAAAAAAGATCATACTTTATGCATCACCTCCCTTCCAAAAATATAGTCAGCTTATTTACCTGATGGCTAATCAGTAACTTAAACATATCATACTAATGTGCTCAAGCATCATGTATATGGCAAAGAAGGCAGCTGACTTTGTTTTCATTTCATAAAGAAATTTCTGACACTTGTTTGCCTGTGGCTAACAAAATAAAATGCTGTGCTGTATGTGTGCTTTTGGATTTCTTAAGAACATGCAGAGCAGATTGCGACATTGGGAGGAAACAGTAAGTTATGTGGCTGCGTTATGGAGTAATTCCAATAATTAAGCCAGTTATGTTATATTCACTTTATGTTTAAAGGGCATACTGTACTTTTGTAAGACCCATTGTTCTGAGCAAATTGTTTGTTGTGAGGTTGAACACATATTGTGAAGCTTAACACAAAGGAAATGTGCAGTTTGTCCCCTCTAATCCTCCGATGGCATCCCTGAAATATTATGGTTGCAATTTCTTGCTGTAAAGGTATCTACATTTATTACCCCCCAGGCCTATGATGGCACTCAACACGTAAAGCATTTGGACCACTGTTGTGTCTATACGCTCTGGGACCTTTTCCCTCCATGTCCACCTGCTGGATCACCTCTCCCTTGGTGTTCTGGTACCTCATGTTTCACAAATTTAGCACTAAGTATTAGGCTAACAAAAAGTGAGCATAATACTCAGTGTAGGCTGCTAGAGGGGCATACTACACACAATCTCACATAAGCTACTAATCTAAACCATAAGTGATGTTTTACATAAAATGCCAGTGCTGTGTGCAAAGGACTTTAACAAGTATCAGGTGCTAGCACCCAGCTACAGGCAATAAAATGATCAAAATAGCTGGCACAGCAGCTCAGTGATAGCAGCCTGTTAATAATTAATATTAATATCATACAGTCAAGGTATTGATCAGTTAAGCAATTTTCTGTTACTTTCAGCAAAAGCAGCAATCATGTCTGTATACATTGTTCCACCATCAGTCTACTCAGCATAACTTTATTAACTCTACACTGAAATATGTATGTGTACAATAAGAGACTGAATTAAACATGAATGAACACTACAGTCCATGATAGTCCACACTTTACAACCTTTTTTTTTTATATAGCACTGTCATTTACTTGTCATTCATTTAGGAGAACATTTCCTTTTTAATGTTCTGCTTCTATGCTACAATCATATCTTCCTGGCATCATACATATTTTCATCCTTTCAACACAAACATAGGTATGTTCACATACATTCTGCAATACTTTCTGTGTTGTGTGTAAGTTAACAGTATACCACATAAAATAAATTTAGTGTCTAATTAAAATTATAGTGGTAGCTTATTTTAACTGAGTAACAACTGCTCATTTTAAATAGTCATGGTGAAACAAACATCACATTTAGAGAACTGCAAATTGTTCCTATGTTAACTGTGTGTCAGTTGGTCAGACCTTGAGGCCTGGTCCCAGAAAGTGTCTGTGTATTTGTTCATGTGTTTTCACAAGACCATATTTTTGCTGAAGCTTGACTGAAGTAGGACACCTACTGTGCTAGTTCCATCACTGCTAACTAGTTAGCAAGCTTATTTTTGTTCTTTTTTTATTGTTATGTTAATGATAGGTGTTTCAGTTTTGGTCAGATGAAGAAATAGAAATGTGAATTAGCCTGAGGTTATCTAACAAAGACCTGCTCACTTTTGGAATGTGGAATACTTCTATACTGCAAAGTGCAAGGGAATTAATCTACAGGGTGTCCCAAAAGTCTCCATACATAGGGGACTAAGTTTGTGGACGTCCACTTCTTGGTTGGTCTGCAACACTTCCATTCTTTTTGAATTTGTTGGCAAATTTGAATTTGTGTCATCACTGTTTGGCAACAGTGTCATGTGTGATGTGCTTGCGATGTTTCCTGTTAAAGTCCAACCATGCAACCATGCGGCAGCTTCCCGATCCAGCTGAGATTGATTTCAATATGTTCTTCTTTTGTCAAAGGCATTCTTAAAGGCTATCTAAAAAAATAATATAAACTAATTATGAAAAATTTGGAAGACATTTTGCTAAAAAGTGTTAATTTCCCCTATGTATGGAGACTTTTAGGACACCCTGTAAATTCACTTCCCACTATATCCTCTGCAATTAGTCATAAAAACAAAAAAACCCTGGATTTGGACCTTCAACAAGGATGATTTGGTCTTTGCAGACAATGCTGAGCTTCAGACCATGAACTCTTGGCCTTCATTTGGCCTTCATTTGCAATTATTATTCCTCATATAACTATTATTGCAACAATACATATTATTTTAAGCATCTAATTTAAATTGCAGTTTTATTAAATGCTTAATATGCACTAAACTGCATATTCAAAGTTTTAAATTACATGAATTGACTTGAGTGTAATAGGATAATGATAACAGTAAAAAAGACCAGTAAGAAAGAACTCTTTTACCATTTTGCAATAGATCTGCTTGGTTTTAATCCAATTAAAATGATTGGCAGGATTTATCCAATGAGTTAGGTCCAGTAGATCAAAGTCTCTAATTGTTACATACAGTATAACAGTAGAAAAGTAGAAATTAGTGTGGACAGTACAAAACTGCACAATGGCTCCCATGGGATCTTATTATAAACTAAATGAAGAGGTCAGTGCTCACTGTGCCACGTCAATACATTAATGAAATAACACACTTATACAATATGTACTGCAAGGCTGATTATTAGGGTCCTTGGAGGACTAGTGGTTAGGCCACAGCACTCTCAGTGCTGCAGCCCGGATTTGATTCCCCGGCCAGGGACCCAATCCCAGCCACTGGGGTTCCGTGCAACAGCGCATTCTCAGTGTCGGTCCCAAGTCCGGATAAAATTGGGATGGGTTGCATCAGCAATGGCAAAAAAGAAAAAAAACTGTGCCAAATCAAATACATGGACCAATGATCCGCTGCATGGAGCGGCATGGAGTGGAAAACTTGCCTGATGATTGTGCATCTGATGTGTGCGTGTCACTCAAGACTTGGAACTCCTCTGGAAGTGCCAATTAGATGAACAGATATCCACTGATTATCCATATTTATGTGTAATAACTTTATTCTTGAAAGCTCATGAGCAGTCAGGAGGAGGTGAACAATTCTTTTTGTCGCCTACCTTGTTCTTTGTCCCAACCTTGTCACTATTATTTAAAACAAAGGGCATTTATCAAGCCGGATGTGAACAAATTTCTACATACATTGTTCGCAAGAGAATTTACACCAGAAATTTGGTATTCATGAAAATCCAGATTAAAAATCCATTAAATTAGGACAAAAGCAATGGTGCCCTATAGAAGGCCAGGGACCAACCCCAGCCCCTGGGGTTCCGTTAATAGCGCATTCTCAGTGTCGGTCCCAAGTCCAGATAAAATTGGGGTGGGCTGCATTAGCAATGGGGAAAAAAAAGCAACTGTGCCAAATCAAATACATGGACCAATGATCCGCTGTGGTGACCCCCAATGTAGCTGGGGGATTTTATAATTTTATGATTTTGGGGGATTATTGCACTGATATGAAAAGAAATGTTTTTTGTCTCCTAGGATGTGATTTTAGATGTGTGAGTGTGCAAATATATATATAATAAAACATTTAACTTTTGCTCAATATGCTTCTATGGTAGGATGCCATTGAGTGTCAGGCTGGGTAGCTCTTTTTTTCATTTCCATCTCTGTCACTTGTATATAAAATATGTATATTGTATATACATATCTTTCATCCACAAAGATCCATATGGTGCTTGTTGTCTGCTTCATTAAGCAGCACAGATGATCATCCATGCATCATAGCCTCCTGTATGACTTATGCATTCAACACAGAGCTTAAGAGTGTGAATGTATCAGGGTATTTGCTTTTAGCATTTTTCCCCTTTTTTGAGCAGACTTAATTTCCTCACTGATTTGAGGAGTCTGTTTAGGCTATGTTAATGCTTTTATGTTTACACATTTGTATGTGCGTAGTTACTCCAGTGCTTTCATATACTACATCAGGATATTTCTCATTTTTTTCAAAACCTATAAATACAATATCAATATCAATATCTGATTAATATTATCAGATTTTATATTTAATATTATATTTATGTAAATTAAATTGTGTGTATATTATAGCAACTTGTTACATGTTTGTTTTTAATTATCCTATACCAGAGCCCTTTTATTTGCCATCATATTCTTCTCATTCATTTTCAGTATTCAACTGCCACCACAAGATGGCACTGTGGCTTTATCAGTGAATCTAATTTTGTTTACTGGATGCTTTGATGAATTGTCCCTTTTACTCTAACAAAAACACTAGACAGAAAGAAAATGAAAGAGAAACAGTTTAGGTTGACATAGAGGCAATTAAAACAGTATGGTTTTAAAACCTCAGATGTGGTCTGGCTAATCCGTAATCCAAGTAGATTAAGTAAACTAGGATAATACTTTGATAAAATGTGTTTTGTGTGATTTATGTCTATGTGAGCCTTAGAGGCCTCCAGACTCAAAGAAGAGATAATCGAGAAAGACGAATATATAGCCATCATGTAATGACACAAACCACCCTCTGAAGGCCCGTCATTCTTATGCACATCAAGAATGCTACTTCCTCTACTTTGCATCCAGTCGATCTGGGCCTGCTTCACCCATTCCAAAGTTTCCTGATGGACAGTAGAGAAATTGAGAAGAGAATGATGGTAGGCCTGGTAAGTTAACGAATGCTTGTGTTGTAATCCAAGCCTGTTAAACAAGCACTAGGAGGCAGCGGCATGGAGTGGAAAACTTGCCTGATGATTGTGCATCTGATGTTTGCGTGTCACTCAAGACTTGGAACTCCTCTGGAAGTGCCAATTAGATGAACAGATACCCACTGCTCATCCATATTGTGTGTAATAACTTCATTCTTGAAAGCTCAGGAGCAGTCAGGAGGAGGTGAACAATTCCTTTTGTCACCTACCTTGTTCTTTGTCCCAACCTTGTCACTATTATTTAAAACAATGGGCATTTATCAAGCCGGATGTGAACAAATTTCTACATACATTGTTCACAAGAAAATTTACACCAGAAATTTGGTATTCATGAAAATCCAGATTAAAAATCCATTAAATTAGGACAAAAGCAATGGTGCCCTATAGAAGGAGGAAGAGTTTGTCTGTGGTAGCTGAACTGCATTACTGGAAGATTTAGCTCACACTGTGCTGCGTTGTCAATTTCAGCTCTCTGTGAGCTTTGCCTTTTATGGACTTTTGTAAGTGTCATTAATTGAAATTCAGCTGTGCCATGAATGTCCTTGGTAGTTTACAGGTGATAAGCATTTATCAACATGTGCGTGTGTGTACAAAGAAAATAAGTATTACTGAAACGTTTGTAAACCTGGCAGGAATGCTTAGTTCAGTTTGGTTTATGGAAACATTTACACACAAATTTACTAAAAATGATTCCCAGTTCACTCATACACACACCATGAGAGGTAGCACTGCAGACACACATACTGTATATGGCAGTGTCTGAAATGTCTGGTGTATAAAAAAAATCAAATCTTCAGTTTCACTAATTAGTCTGAAGGCATGGACAGTCCCCTGGTAATATGCAGACAAGAGAATGTCTGTTAAACTGACATCCACCTGTTTCTGTTGTGTGGATGACAGAAACCCATCTGTGCCTTTTGTGATGTACCGGGCCATACAGTGTTTACTGTTTTAACACTCGAGTCATTGTGAAAATTATCTAAAAACAGACGAAACTCAACCTGAGATGCATCCACCAACTGTTCACTGGTCTGATTTGGCAAACCTAATTGTCCTAGTGGATTTGATATGCCCACCACTGGCTGATACTTTAACTATATTTATGATTATAAGCACCTAATATATGGTTTACTTTTTTTGTTTTGTTTATTTTGCCAACTGTTGTACTCATTCAGTCTAGACAAAAAGCAGGAGAGGAAAACCAGTGTTGGCATGGAAGGGAAAATATACTGAACATTCCTGATGACATTCGACAAATATGGAATTGATTCGAAAGTTCCAGTTAAGGATTAACAGACATTTTCCTCAATAGCAAGGATAATTACTATTACTATTATTAATTATGATAATTACAAAGACTCTATAAATAAATTTTATTCTTTTGTCATCTAAGGAATTATGTATATGGCATTTAGGATTTTAGAATTACCTGACAACCATTTTGTTAAACTGGGGGGAAGGACTATACATATTAATTCATTTTCAGGACCTACTTTATCCTAGTCAGGTTCGTGGTGGCTCTGAAGCCTATCCCAGGGAGCACAGGGTGCAAGGCTGGAATACACGCCAGATGGGATGCCAATCCATCATAGAGCACCATTCACGCACACATTCGCCACTAGGGGCAATTTAGAGTACCCAGTCAACCTACTGGCATGTTTTTGGAGATGGGAGGAAACCACAGAACCCAGAGGAAACACACAGGAAGCACATACAAAACTCAGCTCAGACAGTAACCTGGGTTCAGGAACAAACTGGGCCAAAACAACCTGCTGTGCCACCATGCTGCCTAGAATATCATAACACAAACTGAACGGTGTTGTTGCCATATTGTTAGCACACCTGAAAGATGAAATGCTCCCCCACCTCCTAAAGCCCCATTTACCCCTTCTGGAAATGATGTCTAAGACTATGCAGTTTTATATCATTCCTATACATTATATTATAGCATTCCTGAGTTACAAAAATCCCAAATTATTTTTCAGTTCATGACACTGGCACATATACTGTACAGTATAATAATGTGAACAGAAGAAAATTAGGCAGTATGAAATGTTATGTAGCCAGCATGTTTTTCTTTGTGATCATAGTATATTATCCCTCCTAGATTTAAATCCACTAATTTAGTAAACCAACTGTAAATCAGGGAGTTGTAGTAGTCTGTATTCTCTGCATGTGGTGATTAGGCTAAATTCCAAGCAGCAGGTCTCACTGGCAGTGTCCTCCAAGTGACAGGACAAACATATTCCAATCCATGCCCTCTTGGCCTACCGGTCTTCTGAATGTTCAGTTCCACCCTCCACCACACTGTAATTTGTTTAGATGTTGATTTATGAACTAATTGCCTCTAATTGCTGCTTAGCACCATTATTAATCTGTTCTGCCTGGTTCAGGAGCACATTAGGCTAGATTTGTATAATGAAGTAATTAGTTCAATTATAGAAGAAATAGAAAGCAGGGAGAGACAGCAAAAGAGAAAGGGAAAGACACACAGAAAGAATATTTACACTATCTGTGGAAATTTGGACTATTTAAAGAATTTAGCACATTTAGTTTGCCGATCCTACACATTATGTTAATTTGATAATAAAGAGCTATCCTCAGCATAGTCTGTCCTCAGCAAGCTCTTCTCTTTCTGACCAGTCTTTTGTGTCACTTTCTGAGTGCTATTGTGCAGGTCGCATTGTCTGTTGTCATTGTTATTAGCCCAGTGGATTGCTTCAGGGGTTATGGGCACACTCAGGGGACAACAAGCTAGGCTGGATAATTAGTTTTTCCTCCACACCAGACGGGCACACCAAAAACGGGTAGTGGCAACATGCAGCTTGTTTCCATCCAGAAGTGCTGCATTCTTACAGAGCTGTCCTGAAGATTGGCAAGAGATACCCAGCACTGTGACATTTCTTATGTATAATATTGATGAAAAGTATTGGCCAGTATTGCAGTGGAAGACAATGTTGTGAATAACTTTAGCTGTATTAGACCACAAATCTTCCCAACTGAGTTAATGCTGCCAAATACTGCAAAACTTTTATTTTATGTTTATGATTTTTAATTTACTTAAAATATGTTTTATGTGCAACTCTAACTTAATTTAAAACACAGATTCCACATAGCAGAATTTTACAGTTTACATTCAGAATAGTGGCTACTCACAATACAGAGTATTCCCACGGGTGAGAGAGTGGTGATAGGAGCAGATTTTAATGGACATGTTGGTGAGGGGAACACAGGTGATGAGGAGGT
>CM075018.1:16744909-16759921 GCA_037576675.1 Pangasius sanitwongsei
TATGGAGGTAATAAATGAGGATATGAAGCTAGTGGGTGCAAGTGTTGAGGATGCAGAAGATAGGGATAGGTGGAGATGATTCGCTGTGGCGACCCCTGAAGGGAAAAGCCGAAAGAAGAAGAAGAAGAAGACATTCAGAATAGTGGCTGATACAGAGTAAGTATGTTATGACCATTTTAGCCTTCTATGTCTTGTTGCCCTGAGACTCTACAGGAAAACATATACAAAATATAATGGTAAAATCAATTAAAGCACAACATTGTTTATGATTAATTTGAAGGAAATATTGTCACAAGAAAGCATCTTGTAGCTTCTGCTTTTTCAGTTCTCTGGTTTCATTGGAATCTTCTCTAAATCTAGCACAACATCAACGTGAAAGGAACAATGGTGTATGTGATGGTGGTGGTGCTGGGACTATTATTAGATTAGGATTGACCAGAGAGGTCACATAGTCATAGACGTAAGATAAAGAGCAATAAAGGTATGCCTAAGAGCAGTGCACCACCAATTCCAAATATAAGACCATGGAACAGAGGCCATGCACAATCCAGCATATGGCGCTGATAGGGTGGCATTGGTCGCCGCTCCACCACCAGGTCCAAATCCTTCCAGGACAAGCTCCTCACTGTATAACAGCAATAACAACAAAAACAACACAAATTACACAAAGAAATGGGAGAATGACTGTTTACAACTCTTATTAGTGATAACAAAACTTGTTCTGCAGATGTTCCACAAAAGGTTTTACAGGATTTTACAATGGCTTCGAACGTTTCTCAGCCAATCAGGTTTTAGAACCCAAACTATCGTTTTTATTAGAAGAATAAAACACTTTATGACATGTTATTGGACAAAAATCAACAATGGGGTGGTATGATGGTATGTTGCCACTCTGAAGTTGATTTTATTTTTTCTTTGTGATGGGAAATGTCTAAAGGTCCTTCTTTGAGATATGTGTCTTTGTGGATTCAGATTAGTAACTGTACTGTATTGCCTTGCACTGTCTGGTGGAAATGTACTAACAAGCAGCCTATTTGTTGCTTACTGATCACATGCTTAAATTCAAGGACATTCTGAATAACAGACAATATTAATAATATCAATTAATTCCTTTCCTGCCTACATAATTCTAATGATATCATATGACTGTAATTTTTTCTCAAATGACAATTTCCTGACACATCTTGTTTTATCAATACTTACTGTACATGTTCACTGAAACCAAAAGGAGACCTGTATTACAACTGTACCAGCAAAGTGGCAGAATTGTACCATTGCATTGCATAGGTCCACTCAAAAACATGGGTGGCATGGGTGGCATTGCATGGGTTCACTCAAAAACACTATAAACTGTAAATGTGAGGGTAGCTTGAAAAATGTTAAGTAATTACAATAGATGGGCAGTGTGATGGCACAGCCAGTTCTAGGGTCCTGGATTCGATCCAGAGCTTGAGCGATTGTGTAGTGTTTCACATGTTCTCCCTGTGTCTGCATGGGTTTCTGCCAGGTTCTCCGGTTTCTGGTGGGAACCCACTAAAATCATGGCAGTAGGTGAACTGGCTAAGATAAATTGCCCATAGGTATGAATGTGTTTGAATTGTGCCCTGCAATGGACTGGCATCAGGGTATATTCCTGCCTCATCCCCAGTGTTCCTGGGATAGGCTCTGGATCATCTGTGATCCTGACAAAGATAAAGCGGTTATTGACAGGGAGTGAGAAAACTACAATAGATCATTAGATGTCCATTATGGACATACAGAAATGCACAAACAGAACAATAACCTATTTAAATATGTATTGTAATTGACTGATGATGCAGAGCTCATTAGATAAAGACATTATTCATTTTGGTTGTGTTTTCATTTTTTCCCATTTCATTTTTTGTTACATCATAGTGCACATGATTACTATAGTTACTATGGTTTAATCTTAATTCTGTGAATAAAAAATGTCTACATGAGCTCTGATAATGTCTATATGAGCTCTGCATCAATTGCAACTCATCCTTATGAGGGCAGAAATTAGTGGGTGCATGTCTTTTCTATCTCAGTGCTGCCAACTTTTGCTACTTTTTACAGTCTAAGATACTTCTGAAGCAAGATGCAGTACAATTACTACAGGAGTTGTATGTTGTTCTGCAGGTTGCTCCTTGCAAACAGAAATAGCATGCACAAACTCTGAAAACTATGCTAATATTAGTGTTGAGATAAGTGTAAGGAAAAATTTATATTAATTTAGGTATTTTACTTTACTTTTAATTACTGTCATGCAACGGAGTCAGAGGCAGATGCAAGTGCAGTTTAGAATTTTTATTAAAAAACACTGTGAAACAGATCCAAAGTATGAGGCAAAAAAAAAAAAAACATAAATGAGAACAGGCAGAAAATCAGGCGATCAGCAACAGTACAATGTGGGAAAATCCAAAAAATCCAAAAACAAAGCAACAAGGTGAGCAACAGGCTCACAGCAAACAACTCTTGATTACCAATGCCACAGTTTTGTTCTGCTGGGGAAAACTTCTTAGAGTAGGAAGCCACAGGGTGGAGTTTAGGTTTATCTCCAAACCTTTGGGAAAGGACTGCTCCCACTCCAGATTCAGAGGTGTCTACTTCAACTACGAATGGCTTGGGCTCTGGGTGCTTCAAAATGGGAGCTGTGGTGAATGCTGTCTTGAGTTTATTCTTTTGCTTGTGGTGAAGGCCTCATCGGCTGCTGTGTTCCATGCCAGACACTTAGGTCCCTTCTTTAGTAAGGACGTGAGAGGAGTAGTGATGGAACTATAGCCATGATGAACCTGAAAAGCCCAGAAATCTTTGGACGTCTTTGATGGTATTGGGCATTGGTCATTCAGTGACAGGAGACACCTTTTCTTGGTCCATGGCCACTCCTTCGGGGCCTATGATGTACCCGAGGAAGGAGATGGTAGGCACATGAAATTCACATTTTTCTCCTTTTACATAGAGCTGTTTTTTGAGGAGATGTGCAAACACTCACTTAACATGCTGAACATGGGTCTCTAGAGAGGGGGAATAGATCAATATGTTGTCACAAATTTTCCAAGCATATCCCTCAAGACATTATTTATGAGGCACTGGAAGACCGAGGGGGTGCAACAGAGCCCATATGGCATGACGCAGTACTCAAAGTGGCCAGAGGTAGTGCTAAAGGCCATCTTCCACTCTTCGCCCTCTCATCTGCAAGGTTGTAGGAAATTGTAGGAAATATCTTGGCTGAACAAGACATTTGTTCCAAGGCAGAAGCGATGAAAGGGAGAGGGTATTGATATTTTACTGTGATCTGGTTGAGTCCACAATAATCAATACATGGACAGAGTCCTCTTTGTTTTTCTTCATAAAGAAGAATCTGGTGAATGCAGCAGAGGTGAAGGGACAAACGTACTCCTGTTGTAATGCCTCTTGGATATAATACTCCGTTTCCTGTTGTTCAGCTAAGGAGAGAGAGTAGATTTGATTGTGTGGTGGGATGGTGTCTGGCAGGAGCTCTGAGGTACAGTCATAGGGTCTATGTGGCAGTAAACCACTAGCTTTAGCCTTGCTGAAGCCATCTTGTAGTTCTTGATACTCTATGGGAATGTCTGTATGCGCTTGGGTTTCAGGGCTTTCCACTATGGTAGATTACTAGGTGGGGAAGATGCAGGCATTGATTTATGCAGTGAGATGCCCACCTCATGAATTCTTTGTCATACCATGATATTTGAGGGTCGTGGAGGTCCATCCAGGGAAACCCTAGGATGATGGGGTGGTTACCTGTGACAGTAATGAGGAAGGAAATCCACTTCTGGTGGAGAGCACTGACTCTGAGCAGGAAGGGCTTGGGGCACAGAGTGATGGTCCTGTTTCCAATGGGTCCTCCATCAATAGCATGAATTTTTAAGGTGTGTTGAAGTGGGTGTGTGGGTATGTTGAGCTTCTTGACGGTGGCATGGTCCATGAAATTTCCAGCTGCTTGGGAGTCGATAAGTGCTGTGAGAACAGAGACACGGTCTGAGTGTTTTATCTGCACATTCAGAGTAAAGGATTGGAGGGGCAAAAACTGAGACTCACCATGGAGGATGTGTTGCTTCTCTCAGTGAGGCTGGATTTGACAGGGAATTTCTCACGAGAAGGGCGTTGTGCCACAAAGTGATTGGGGTAACTGCAATACAAAACAAGTTTTCCTTGCTCTGCTTCTCTCACTCTGCATCACTTAACCTAGTCTGACCCAACTGCATAGGCTCTGAAAGGCCAGTTTCAGGTGTTGGACTCACAGCTTCTTTATGCACTTGCCAGTTGCGACTGAGGTGATCCAGACTGATAGCTAAATCAGTCAGGGAATAGTCTCAGGGACAAGGCTGGAATACAATTTTTTTTAAGTTTCTCAAAGTATGAGAATTATTGTGTGAAGAAGAAGCAGCCTTTATTTGTCACATATACATTACAGCACAGTGAAATTATTTTCTTCGCATATCCCAGCTTGTTAGGAAGCTGGGGTTAGAGCGCAGGGTCAGCCATGATACAGCACACCTAGAGAAGAGAGGGTTACGGGCCTTGCTCAAGGGCCCAACAATGAAATGTCAAGTGAACACACCATATCCAAAGTGTGACGTTTAAAATGGCGAGTAAAATCAAAGCAGTGGAGGACATTCAGTAAATCAGCTTTTATTTGTAAATATTTAGCTGTATCTACATGAACATTAAAATGTTCTAAGAGCAGCACAGCAGTGTACTGAGAACAGTGAGAGGTGTATAGCTCAGATAGTTCACTAGGGCATGGCAGTGCCCACACACTCAAGGAAGTCCACAATGCCAAATCCACAGTTTAAGCCCTTTTGATTATTTATCAAAAGGATTTTGGACAGTAGGCACCAACTACATCACAAATTAAATAAATAGGTCTAAAATAAACATAAAAAGCTAGAGCTAATTTAAATGAAGATATTATTAAGATGATATTTTGACAAAGACAGTGCTGACTTTTTCTGAAATTTTATGCTTAAACAGGATCTCTTTATTTCAGTTGAACTATTTTGACATTTACTACTCTATTGATAAACCTACACAGTAGGCCACAAGTAATGCAAATATGAATAGGGCTTCTCAAAGACTGCAAAAATAGCAAATATCTTTCACACCTTGATGGATCATAACAATTTTATAACTAACAAATCAGTCATCATAAATATACCAGCAATGCTTTGAAAATTATTTGATACTAAAAATGAAAGTAGCTTGAAGATGAAAGAAAGATGGACTACTTAGAAATTATGGCTTGTCAAGCTTCTCATGATTGAAAGCAGTAGAATATCTACTGTAGCTTTTTCTCTGTAGGTAATTTGCATTTATATTATATGCCCTGAGATGATCGCACAGTCATTGTTAGAGTAGTGTGTATTATGTAATGCTACACTGTGTGCAGCACAGATACCTTAGCAGCTCCAACCCTGTCATCTGGGATTGTTGCTGTCATAAACAAGTCACAAATTTGGCACATTTACTTGTGTATTTCTTGCATCTTACCTTGCGTCAAATTAGGGATCTTGGTGGGCCACTTTCATTGTCTCAGTGCCTCTTGTATGGGGAGGTAGAGGCATGATCGATAGGCTACAAGTGTGGGTGTGGGTGTCTATGAGTATGTGGCTCAAAGCACAACTGCATGCAGCCCATGCTGCAACAAGTAGTTCTAAGTTATGATGCTAACAGGGAATTTTTGTGTTGCCAACCAGCAGCCCACCAAGAATTGTCCCGGTAAACTAAAACAAGCAACAGGGGCTTCAATGATTTTCAGATCAAGATGCTCAAATGACTTACACTGTATGATATTCGGCCCGATATTTGGCCCGATTTTGCTGTTACAGACACAACTGTACATTGCAAAGGATATCGGTGTTGGAGATTGGTGGTCTTAGAACGTATAATTGCTATAATTGCTCAATGGCTGCCAATTTAGTGCAGCTGCAACCAGTCAATGACAAAGCTGAAGATAAACAATGCTTTATTGTTCAGTGAACAGGTGTTTAACAAGGCAAACTTGGTCAAGGCATAGATTGAAGCATCTAATCAGATTCTGTTTGGGCAATTCTTATTCATTGGACAATTCGACTTTCCCAAGATGGCAGCGTGGTAGCACCACCTCAGATCCACAAATATGGTGCATGTTATGTGTAATCTACACCAATCGGGAAACTTTTATCAGAGATGTGCATCGGAAGCACTATTGAACCTGTCTATCATCGCCAACTTCTGAACATTGGAAAACAAAGTTCAGGAATAAATGATGGACTGCAGATAGAGCTATGTGACCTTGGGCTGCTACGCGAACCAGGCCCTGGGACCACCCTGGTGCTGCTGGCTGGGATTGAGGGCGCCAGAAAAGGTGTGCGAGGCAGCAGAAATGTGTTAAGCAAGCCAGCATCCGTGATAGGCTATTGGCTATCCTTAGCCACTCGGCTCTCCTCTCCAATGTTCACTCCCTCAACAATAAACTGGACTTACCCAGACTACAGCTAACTACCCAGTATGAAGTCAGGGACTGCTGTGTTTTCATTTTTACATACAGATGGCTCAGCAACAGCACTCCAGATGCAGCTAGCCAGGCTAACCACACATTGTGCCCACAGGATAGCAGCACTACCTGGTAAGACTTGTGGCGGTGGTCTGTATGTTTACACAAACAACAACAGGTGCAGGAATACTGTTGTGGTCTCAAGCTACTGTTCATTGCAGGTGGAGTTTATGATTGTGAAATGCTGGCCATACTACCTCCTCGGAGAGTTTACCACCGTGTCGTGGTGTACATTCCACCAGGCACTAACGCAAAGGAATCGCTAAGGGTTATCAGCAGACTCCGATGGATTTTTGATTATTGCTGGGGACTTTAACCACACAAATCTGAAATAAGTGCAGCCAAAATTCCACCAGCATATTGATTTCACAACTTGTGGTACAAACACTTTAGACCTTGTTTGCACAAACATTCACGGTGCTTACAAGGCTGCACCCCGTGCCCAACTCGGCTGCTTGGACCACATCTGTTATGCTAATCCCAGGATATAGACCATTTCTGAAACATGCCAAACCGGTTCTGAAACAGGTGAGAGCTTGGTCTGAGGGAGCCATCTCAGTAATTCAGGACTGCTTTGAACACACAGGCTGGAATATGTTCAGAGAGGATGCTACATACCACAACACCACAGACTTGGTGGAATACACGGCATCAATGACTGGCTACATCAGCAAGTCTGTGTGTGTGTGTGTGTGTGTGTCTGTGAGTATGTGGCTCAAAGCACAACTGCATGTAGCCTATGCTGCAACAAGTAGTTCTAAGTTATGATGCTAACATGAAATTTTTGTGTTGCCAAAGAGCGGCCCACCAGAAATTGTCCTGGTTCTCCCAATTAACCACTCTTCTTCTTCTTCTTCTTCTTCTGGCTATGGTGTCTATGGCGGCCCATAGAACCGTCTGATAAAAAATTTGGAACACTGATTGGAGAGGGTCTAAGGAACATTCTGAACAAATTTGGGCCAAGTGCTGCCAATGCTCTAGTGCCACCATTAGGTCAAATTTTGGCCTAATCTGGAAACACATTTATGGTCATAACTTTTGAACCATGTGACCAAAATTTAAAAGCAGGCATCCCTGGGTAGCAACTTCCAATTTTGCTACTCCTCCTTCAAATTTTGTCCAATCTTCAACAAATTTGGCTCACATCATATTGAGACCTGTCTAGACTTGCACAAATTGGGGAAAAAAGGCCCAGACTGATGAGAAAAACACAAATACCTTAGATATTTGCAAGAAGAAAAAGTTTTTTAGGTCAGAGCATTAGCATTCACAACCAAAGGTCAAGGTAGCAACAGACAACTCCACAGGTCACAGCAGTAGTGGCAGCTGCAGCAACAGTGCCACCCTGCTGCCCATTTGTTCATCTAGACCTTTCCTCCTGCAGTCAGAGAATTCCACCACTGTCTGTGGTCAAAACATACACATCATGAGTGAAAATACAAATCACTCTTGAATCCCTTTGCCTAAAGTTATGGCTTTGCTTTCCTGTGACTGCTTAGGCAACAACTGTAGAATGTCTGTGAAAGTGCGGTTCACCGAGTGTGGGTGCTTGGCCCCCAGAAATGCTGCTTGTCGCTTTTATTGTTATTATTATTATTATTATTATTATTATTATTATTACTATAGTAGTAGTAGTGGTAGTTCATGCATCTTTCCATTACCTGTTAAATTTGTTTATCAGTGAAACATTTTGCTTCATTTATTTTAACATTTTTAATAAAGTTGTGTGTAAATGTTTTTGTAGACCAATCCAATCTACAAATTCCCAACAAAAGTTTCAGTAATGCTGGTTTTCTGTATACTCATGTGAAAATGTTGATAAATGCCAGTTACCAGGTATGGGTATGGCTCAGCTGATTTACACACAGCTGAACTGAAACCCACAAAACTCCATAAAAGGCAAAGATCACCAAGCTGAAAACAACAAAATGGCACCTAAATGGTGAAAGCAATGTCCAGTAATGCAGCTAAGCCATTGCAGCATGTCAGCTCCTATGGACAGGGACTAACTCTAACTCTTGTTATGTAGCCACATTTCTTTTGCCCTAACTCAATGGCTAGTCATATTTGTCGAAATTTATGGATTTCTTTTGGATTGCTTTCTTTCAATTCATTTCATATTAATGAATTGAAAGAAAGCAATCCAAAAGAAATCCATATGCAATCTGTAAATAAAATAATTAGTAATGTATGCCAATTTTCTTTGGCCCTGAAGTGAAAGGCACCTAAAAAAAAATAAGTCAACTTTAAATAAAAGAGTGACCTATAAGTAAAAACAGTTAACTGACACCACTGCTTGAGAACTAGTTAGCATTATAGCTATCTAGCATATTTTCCATAATAATTTGCTTATAAATACATACTTGGACATAAATTACAAAGATACAATGGAGCTAAGTCTGGAGAATGTCTAGTAGACTAAAAAATGCTATTGATTTTAATGACTGACATTTACAAAAGACTTTTTTCTCCTACACTCCAATTGAATTAGCATTGCTACCAAATTATCATTTACATTTATGGTATTTTGGCAGACGCCCTTATCCAGAGCAACTTACATTTATCTCATTTAGACAAATGAGCATTTGAGAGTTAAGGCCTCACTCAAGGGCCCAGCAGCGGCAGCTTGGCGGTGCTGGGGATTGAACTCATAACCTTCCAAACAGTAGCCCAACATCTTAACCACTGAGCTACCACTGCCCAAACAGTAAAACGTTGTGCTTTTACCAAATTGAAATGTGTACCTGAAAACTGCAGCCAGTTGCTGTATGTACTGTCATGGGGAAAAGAAAGTACACCCTCCTTCAATCTTCTATGTTGAATTTATCAGGTACTTAATAACGATTGTGTGGTCCTCACAACCTTCTATAAACAAACAAATAACCTCAGATGACAACAAAAAAACAGATTTTCCAAAAAGGAAACCAACAGTAAGAAAACAGGGGGGAAAATAGGTATACTGTATATTTCAGTAATATGTAGACCCACCTTTAACAACAATAATTTTTCTGTAGGAGTTTATCAGTCTCTCACATCATTTTGGAGAAATTTTGACCCATTCGTTTTTACAACATTGCTTCAGTTCTTTGATGTTTGAGGGCATTCATTTAAGCACAGCTATTTTAGATCCCACCACACCATTTCAGTAGGGTTGAGGTCTGGCCTTTGACTTGGCCATTCCAACGCCTTGATTTTTTTTCTTTTTTCCATTTTTTCCCTTTTACCCTAACCCTAACCCTAGCTGGACAGATGGCCTCACATTTGTCTCAAGAATATTCTGGTACAAAGTGGACTTCATTGTTGTCTTAATGACTGCAAGTTTCTCAGGTCCTGTGGCTGCAAAACCCTCCACCACCCTGCTTGACAGTTCTTATGAGGTGTTTGAGGCGATACACTGTGTGGTGGTAACTTGGTCTCATCAGTCCAAAGGATATTGTCCCCAACTTTTGTTGTTTGTCCAGATGCAATTTTGCATATTCATTTTGGAGAGAAGGGGCTTTTTTCCTAGCCACCGTTCCATGAAAGCCATAATTTTTTAGTCTTTTTCTGTGCTGCCATGAACATAAACATTTAATGGGCTTAGAGATGCCTGTAGGTCACATGACGTAGTTCTTGGGTTTTTATTTATATCTCTTAGCATTAAATGGTCTGAGCTTGGATGGAATTTTCTGGGACACCTACTCCTGGGAAGTTTGGGAACTATCTTGAAGGCTCTCCATTTGTAAACAATCCATCTCATTGCAGAAATGTGGATTTCAAATTGTTTGGAGATGGCCTTATAACCCTTCCCAGATGAGCAGCAACAATTGTTTCGCTGAGGTCATGGCTGATGTCCTTTCTTCTTGGCATCATGGAGACACACACTTGAGCACTCCAGAACACCAAACTGCTGAAAGTTTTGCTTTTATAGAGGGAGTCAATTCAATTTTATTTCTATAGCGCTTATAACAATGGACCTTGTCACAAAGCAGCTTTACAGAAATAAATACATTCAAATTAAGTTAAATCAAAATAAACTGTAAATGTATGAATCCCTAATGAGCAAGCAAGAGGCAATGGTGGCAAGGAAAAACTCCATGAGATGATATGAGTAAGAAACCTTGAGAGGAACCAGACTCACAAATAAATGAACCTATCCTCATCTGGGTGATAACAGTGCAATTATACAAAAAAAATCCCTTCTATAACTGTGTACTACATGGACGTATAGTGCAATTGTGCAACCAGTAAACTCATTACAGTTTCACACTTCTTGATGATTAACTAATCTTGTGCATTTCATTAGCTGGCTGCTAATTATTCTCTTAATGATTGTGGAAGTAGGAAGGATGTACTTATTATTTCCTACCTGGTTTCTGAATGTTGGCTTACCTTTTGGGAAAAAATCACTCTTGTGAAATCTCTTGTGTTTTTTTGTTGTCATCTGAGGTTATATGGTTTGTTTATAGTTGGTGACCAGATGATTGTTATTTAGGCCCTGATAAATAAAAACATAGAATTGAAGGAGGGTAAAATTTGTTTTTCCAATGACTGTATGTAGTGGAAATTATGACCTGATTCACTGTATATTCCATGCTAGGGCTGTGGCTAAAGCATTTAGCTTGCAACATTTCCCAGAAACAAAGAACTCTCTTTTTTGTTCCCAGATCTTATTTAAAGTTGCTCCTCTTTTTAAAGTTGAATCTTTTCATTTAATTTCTTTTTATATAAAATAGACATTGTTTTTCTAAGTTTGACTCTTTTTTACACAAAGTTGACTCTTTTTTTAGGTGCCTTGCCCTTCAGGGCTACCATCCCATTTATACGATTCATGTTCAGATCAAAATTCACATTAGTGAGTCTCCATATGTAAATTTACACAAACCCAGGAGCTCTTGCAGGATACAAAAATTTTCCTAATGTCCTGGATTTGCATAAATACCAAATATTTTTGTAATGCTCCTGTGAACGATTTACGAATAAATTCGATTGCATCCAGTTTGATAAATGAGGCCCAATGTTGGGAGATACTCTGTAAACTTTTAAACCTTCATTTTAAAGCAGTATTCAAAATCATTAATGATGCAATGTACTGAAATCATTCCTTACCTTGTTTTGCAGAATGATGTGTTTCTTTGTGACTTGTTTCCTCAGTTTGGGAGCGTGTTAAATGGGATGCCATTTTGTTGACCTGCTCATGGTATTTCTCAACATAGCGCTGCATAGCCAGAGTCTTGTCCTGGTTAATGTTCTTTCCCATCTCTACAAGATCAACAACACAGAGACACAACAAGCTTAATTACTACTTCTTTGTTATGCCATTGTTGTACAGAATTAAAAACTTATTAATAAATAATAACTATGAATAATTTTACATTCATGAGATGACTTATATACAGCTTTGGTAATTCTCATAGCCAAAAGATGCCTTCAGCCTTAGCAGTTGTTTTGCCATTTATTTCATGTTCATACATTGGCTTGTGCAATTCCTGTAGCACACTGAATAGTTTCAAATGAGATTACAGTCTGTGCCAGGCTTATAAATCTTGCAAGTATAATGAAGCACACTCAGATTCATACTTGGCAGCATAAGGATGTAATTTGTCTCTGCAGTATAGCTTCCATGTGTCAGACTATTTACAATCTGACAATTAAAGCTTGGGTAATTGCAGCATGGTGCACTTAACAAAGTTGAGAATTTCTATTTCTATGAAGAGTTTTTTTGAGTTGTCATTCTTGTCATTCTCTCTCTCTCTCTCTCTCTCTCTCTCTCTGTCTCTTTAACAAGGGCTGATGAATGAACAGATGGAGAGTGGTGAATTTAGTGAATTTGTCAGCTTCAGCAAACCTGCTGTCAGATCATTTACACCTTCTCATAGCCACTCAGCTGTGGAGTTGTGTGCATGCTGGACTGCACTCACTGACAGAAAGTGACATACTGTAAAACACACTGTTTCAGAAATGCTTATAAATAACACAATGCATTCATGCATTTCACAGATTGTATGGCACTATAAGCCAATAATCATTACAGATAACAAAGAGAACTTTGGAGTCTGAGAACAGTGCCATATCAACTTTTTGTTTTTAAAGGCAAAATCATAGCAACTTGAGTTGAAAAAGACTTAACTACTGCCCGAATATTTTAAATGGCCTTGTATTTGCTGGCCATTACATCATTGGTATTAGTAAAATATTGAAACTGTATTTTTCAGCTTAAAGCTTTAATCTGTCATGCACTTGCAAAAGTTCATGTACATTTATTTAAATTATATTTTGACTCATGCAAAAATATAATATATTGAATGAACCACATTGTGAGTTATGTGTATATTGGCAATTTGTTGCAATATATTAAATTTTCATTTGGAACACTACAAAAGTCAGGCATTTTTGGAAAAAAAAAGTGTACCATTTGATGAGTACATCAAAGTATTTCTGTCACATTAAACTCCCAAAGTTACAGAGTACAGATTCCCACTACTCCCCTTAAATGACAGAGACTCTCAGTGATGAGTCCAAATCTTTGTACGGTACCTTGTTCTCTACCTAGTTTAATTAGTGTTTTGTCCATACCCTGCTTCATGTTTACTGATTGTCCTGTCTAGTTAATGCTTGTTTACTGATTGCCTATCTCACACTTCTGTGTATTGTCTAGCCCTTTGGCTTGTCTGCTACATTGGATTTAATAAAACCAGAAACTTGCGTCTTGTGTCCATCTGTGTCTACTTTTTGTTTCATGCATAATTTTGTGTATGACTTGGTTATGTGTATGGTCAGGTTATGTGAAAAATTGGGGCTGTTAGTTTATTTCCTTCTTCCTCATGTACTCATGTAGATGGTTGTAGATGGTGGAATGAAAATTCCCAGAAAATTCCCAGAATTATGCAGGGCAGTGGTAGCTCAGTGGTTAGGATGTTGGGCTACTGATCGGAAGGTCATGAGTTCGATCCCCAGCACCGCCAAGCTGCCACTGCTGGGCCCTTAAGCAAGGCCCTTAACCCTCAACTGCTCAGTTGTATAAATAAGATAAATGTAAGTCACTCTGGATAAGGGTGTCTGCCAAATGCCATAAATGTCTAGAATGAAAATATTTAATGTTGTCCAATTTTCTACCAATTGATTTTCCACTAATGGTACACTTTTAACCACAATGAAGTAGTGACATTTTGAGAGGACTGCTCATGTACACACATAACTATGTTCCACTGCAAATGAAATCCTAACTTAGTATCATATTTTTTAAACATTTATCTGAAATCTGTACCTCTCAAAGAGGTTTGGTGGAAGGAGTCACAATTTGGTTACTCATTTGGTGTGTGTGTGTGTGTATGTGTGTGAGTGCGCGTGCACACAGCTAACCTACTGCAATGTCTGTCCTTCCGATCTGTTGTAGATTGTGAGAAAGTCTGTCGTAGTACATCTGCTCACCATGAGTCTTGAGCCAGTCTATCAGAGCTGGATAACAGTGGGACTCTTTATCTGAGACACACACACACACACACTGTATAATGCTCAGATAGTTGCAGTCCAGCCTGGCACATTAAGAGTTGTCAGTCAAATCTTCATATGACTCCCTCTCACAAATTTAAATGATTTCTTTCCTGTCTGTTGCCTTAATGAACGCTGTGTGGGTTCATTAACAGAATCAACATTTTACTGGTAGCAACCTGACATACTGCACTCTGGTGTATTTCAAGTGATGAGCACACATATGACATTAAGTCTCCAGATAAACCATAATGATAATGTGTCTTTGTTTTGTTTTGTTATTAAAATACTATGAGCAATATTTCATCCTGTACACCAGATTAAACCACTTATTTGCGGATTCTGTGTTTGTGAAAAAATTGGTGTTAGAAATTAGTGACAGAATTTCTATACCTGTATCTCTTGGTGTGCGGGATGGCAGTTTGAATTGGTTAGTCTCTTCAGACAAGCGATTGAGCCGATTGAAGATGTGTTCCTCTGGGTTGGATAGGGTCATGAGAAGCTCTTCACACTCATGAACTGTCAGCAGATCCACTAGTCGGTGCAGCTGATGGGATCCTAAATCCTCCTCCACTGAGATCAATGAAGAGTCATGGTGATTGCCTCCACTATACCTCAATGCACAATTATTGACTATAGCAAGAAGCATACTACAATGCTATGCTCATTCAACCTGAATGGGAGCCTCAAATGTACTGATTAATTTATATCTGGTAAATAAATTGCACTGGTGAGATAGATAAAAATACTATAGCTGAAAACATGCAGAACTCAGTAAATCACCCCGCCCCTTTTCTATATTGTGTTATTCCAAGATTGTTTATTTCAGTTCAAACCATTTAAAAAAATGAGGAAATATTACTTTATCTGATGAGTTGTAAGTGATGTATATATATATACAATATAATGACAGAGTTTTTGTGATTTTGCCTTTATACACCACCACAATGGATTTGAAATAAAACAATCAAGATGTGATT
>CM075018.1:16765712-16784536 GCA_037576675.1 Pangasius sanitwongsei
AGCAGTTGGGGGATCAGTGCCTTGCTCAAGGGTCTCACCTCAGTCGTGGTATTGAGGGTGGCAGAGAGCGCTGGTCAATCACTCCCCTACAATCCCTGAGACTCGAACCCACGACCTTCGGGTTCACCTTCTGGTTACAAGTCTGACTCTCGAACCATTAGGCCATGACTGCCCCCAAAGAGTGTCGCCATCACACCTTTGCCGTGACCCGGATTCGAACCGGGGTTGCTGCGGCCACAACGCAGAGTACTAACCGCTATACGATCACGGCAAGCACGGCAAGCATAACATCCAGATGAATGTCAGGACCCAAGGTTTCCAAGCAGAACATTGTCCAGAGTGTCACACTGCTTCTGCTGGCTTGCCTTCTTCCCATATTGCATCCTGGTGCCATCTCTTCACTAGGTAAGCGACGCGCACACACCCGGCCTTCCACATGATGTAAAAGAAAATGTCCCCATGTGCATCAGTGAGCCTTAGGCACCCATGACCCTGTTGCCAATTCACTGGTTGTCCTTTCTTGGACTACTTTTGTAGGTACTAACCACTACATACCAGGAACACCCCACAACACCTGCTGGTTTGGAGATGCTCTGACCCAGTCATCTGACCATCAAAATTTGGCCCTTGTCAAAGCCACGCAGATCCTATGCTTGCCCATTTTTCTTGCTTCCAACACATCAACTTCAAGAACTGACTGTTCATTCGCTGCCTGATATATCCCACCCCTTGACAGGCGACATTATAATGAGATAATCAATGTTATTCACTTCACCTGTCAGCGGTTTTAATGTTATGGCTGATCGGTGTATGTAGCCACAAAAAATAAGTCTACCCAGTCAATTCTGCTAATTATTATTTACAGACCCCCAGGGCGGGCCGTATTCTAAATTCCTTTGTTAATTTGCAGATTTTGTCTCTAACCTGGTTGTTTCTTTAGACAAAGCATTAATTGTTGGAGACTTTAATATTAATTTTGACAACCCAGAAGACCCTCTAAGAACAGCAGTTATATCCATTCTAGATTCAGAAGGGGTCAATCAGAATGTAATAGGATCCACTCATAATGGTGGTCACACTCTTGATCTAATACTAACATTCATATTAAATACTGTAAGAAATGTATGAGAAGAGATGCCCCGACGCAGCTTCCACTCTGAAGTAGGTGAGAGAACAAAGCTCAATCCCAAAACGGCTTAATTAACATAGAGACAGTGTATTTTGATATCAACAATGTGTGAATAGTGTCATCTGACTAACATGAAAGCAATTGTAGAATGGGAGCGGCAGTCGAACATCAAGAACCATCACTTGAACAAAGAGTATTCATTCATGATTGCTGGTCAGAAAGACAGACGTCTTTCCGACTCTAAATAATCCTATCATCCTACCATTTGGGAGAGCACATCTGGAACAATAGAATGGGTTGGCAACAGAAGGGTATCACCTTGTGTTGTTCTTAATTTACATTAAGACGAAACCTCTATATTGTAAGCGGGAAGATTAGGGTGAACTAGTGTAAATCGCTTGAGTAAATGATAATCAGCATTCATTCAGACTCCAAGGATCCAAGGTGCTTCGTGTACTTTGTTACTGCTGTGTTGTAAATAAACCTCTTCTTCATCAAGATTTTTGATGCCTGTTCAATTTTTCTTACAATATATATAAAATATAGTCATAAATATAGTCACATATATTTCCACAGTCTGAAGCTATCTCACCTCATTTAAAATGTGTCTTAATCATAATATATGCACCTTGCCACGCTACCCCATCAAACGTACATTCACATCAGACCATGATTGGATCACCCTCTGATCCAAGAACTTGATCAGACAACTGAATGCTTAGAGTCAACCTTTTGCTACACGCTAGATAAGGTAGCTCCACTTAGAAGAAAAATAATTAGAGAGAAAAAGCTAACACCCTGGTATAATGATCACACATGCACCTTAAAACAGACCACTTGAAAATTAGAACGTAAATGGCGTCAAACTAAATTGATAGTATTTCAAACAGCATGGAAGGAGAGCCTCCTGAACTATAGAAAATCTCTTCATGCTAGATCAGTGTATTTCTCCACCCTAATTGAAGATAACCAAAATAATCCTAGACTCTTATTTAATACTATAGCAAAATTAATTAGGAATAAGATCATTATATAGCAGCGATGACTTCATGAATTTTTTCAGTAGCAAAATTGAAAATAACCAGGCAGTTTTATAGCTAACCCTGTAGATAATAATATAACAATATCAGATCAATCATTAGAATGTTTTACTCTCCTTTGAGAGACCGAACTAATTTCCCTAATTTCGAAAAACTTCAACTTGTATACTAGATCCCTGACCTACATCTTTCTTCAAACAAATAATTCCATAAGCAATCAAACTTCTAAAAATAATCAATTCTTCCCTTAGCACTGGCTATGTACCAAAATCATTTAAACTAGTGGTTATCAAACCTTTGTCAATTGTCCAACTATAGGCCAATATCAAACCTCTCCTTTATTTCCAAGATCCTAGACATGGTTGTAGCACACAAGTTATGTTCATATCTACATAGGAATAACATTCATGAAATGTATCAGTCAGGATTTGGCCTCATAATAGTGCAGAGACAGCACTGGTTAAAGTGGTAAATGAACTTTTGCGATGCTTTTGATACCATTGATCATAATATTCTCCTTGATAGACTAGAAAATGTTGTTGGCATTAAGGGAATGGCCCTCTCCTGGCTCAGGTCTTATTTGACTGATCGTTATCAGTTTGTAGATGTAAATGGTGACTTCTCTATGCATACTAAGGCAAAGTGAACTGGGATGTTTGGATGCTGTCAGCCCCCCACTCTCACGCGTTCACTCAAGTTTGTTGACGGTGGAGTGGATCGCCGCTTTAGGGTGCCTAAAGGGTGCCGGAGGGTGCCGTCATGTCTGTGTTACCTTCTGGCTCTCCCTTTTAGTTATGCTATCATAATCTTGCCGGAGTCCTTGCTTGCTTGCTTGCTTGCTTGCACTATGCACGCAAAGTACATTGTCCTTAACCATTACAGGACAATAAACATAGCTAATAATCTCTCCCTCTCTCTCTCTGTCAAGCTGCACATGCTACTCCTGAGATACCAGTGATCCTGACCCTTTCTGTTCTCTGAACCTGCCTGATCCATTCTGTTGCCCTACTTCTGGTTGGAGTTCTCATCAATTGGAAATCACTTGCTGCTGCTAAGGATGGCCCCACATTGCAGCCTGAAGATCATTGAGATTACTGTGGGTGGTACCCCTTAAAAACCATGAAGATGACTTTGGACCACAATTCCTATGAACACTTATGCTATGATGGCTTAGGACTACAACTGCTATGATAGCTTAAGGATTGCAATTGCCATGAACAGTTTTGCACTCAAGTCTCCCTGGACACTTGGATAAGTTCAACAAAACAGATTTCATGTGAAAACTGTAATGAATTCCGTGGTTACAGAATTGCACTATTTGACCATGTAGTACACAGTAACAGACGGGAATTTATAATTGCACTATTCATTCCTTCGTCAGCCAGACGAGGATGGGTTCTCTTCTGAGTCAGATTCCTCTCAAGGTTTCTTCCTCATATCGTCTCAGCGAGTTTTTCCTTGCCACCATTGCCTTTGCATTAGGGACAAATATATACATTTAAAATTTATATCCTTAATGTATTTATTTCTGTAAAGCTGCTTTGTGACAATGTCCATTGTTAACAGCACTATACAAATAAAATTGAATTGAATTGAATTAATTAGTTAATCAGCCTGTGTCAATATATTACTAATTCTTTAATACCAATCATACCACAGCACTGCTGAATCCTTGAAATTATTGGTCTGAAGGCACTTATTACTTTTTTTTACAGCAGCTCTGACTGCTCTGACTTCTGGTTGGCAGCTGCAACACAAATCAGTTTTAATGCACACATGTATTCTAATGTTATTGTTTCTATGACAACAACTAATACAGAGACTAGTATGGATGACGCTCCACATAAACAGATTAAAAACGTGGATAATTGTTGATATGGTGAAATATTCTGTTTGTTTAGCATTTATGGAAGAAGTCTTCAGTGTCAGCGCTATGTAACAGGTAGATGTAAACATGTAGATGCTTTGTAGTTTCTCTGTACCATGACAAGCTACATTTTTTGTCTTATTAATGTCACAAGAGAAAAAGATAGTGAAGAAATGACTGTTTATAGCTGTTATATGAGTTATAAATGATAACAGGAATGTTATTTCACGTACATTCCACAAAATAAAATGTAAAATTGTAATACATGTAAATTTAATGTAAAATTATATGGAAAAAAAATTGAAATTATTGGTAAATTGCTTTGTATGAGAGGCACAAAACACTTTGTTACTGTTATTGATTACTTAGCTATAACAGCAGGACCCAACATGTATTGTTCCTTCCTCTCAAAACACCTTCCTTTTTATAAGGCTGCTCTCATGTTTAACATCTGTATCAGGCTGTATTTCTCACCTGTATCTTCACTAAGGCTTGGGCCTAGTAGGAAGAAAATGAGGAAAAGTGCACTGGTTGTCATCTGAGCAAAAACTATCATCTTTTGAGTTGTCTTTATTTTTAAACAGTCTGTGTGTTCCAGACTCATGATGCGAAGCATTCTATTCCTCTGAGGATGAATGAGTTGGACCAGATTCTGTTGAAGGAAGAGCCTGTATTAAAGACCTGAAAATAGTCAGGCTGTTTTCCAAGGAAACCTTGCTTTTTCTCTCAAAGACAGATTTTGGCCTTTTATAGATAGGCTCCAAGATCATAACTGTACATACTATAAGTAAATAAGATTTTTTTTCTCAATACTTTGTAATCTTTTAAGTGTAGTATTTATATTACAACATTTTTATATGGAATAATTTTAATTATTATCAATACATAATGCAGTATGCAATAAAATGATTAATTAACTAAAATATTATCGTATTGCTAGGTAGTAAATATGTAGCTAGGAAATTCACTAAGCAATAAAAATACAGTGAGAATGTAAAGCCCCAGGTAATATTAAAATAGAAAAACAGAAAATCCATTTTGAAGCAGAACATGCTTTGCCACCAATAGCATGCACATATGGTATATTGTCCTGGTTGTATTCAGCTCTCTATTAGATGTTTACTGTATAGCTACTAAAAGAAGTTTCATACATTCAGCCATGATTTAGTGATAAGGAGCAATAGGCTTCTTTTGTTGTTTATAAAGACAACACCACCAAAACCCAAGGTAAAAAAAAATCTGTTCATTTGCATTTTACTCTGAAAATAAATGAACATGCAATCCACAGGGAGAATTGATTGAACTAAACTAAACAAACTAAACTGTTCAACTGCTGAAACTTCCCACACAGTGATACTTTACAGGCAGGTGTAGTTGTTGAAATCCAATGCTTTTTTTTTTCTTTGAACATTTCATTTTAGAAAAAAAGCATGGCACATTGTGGAACTCATCTCAAAATGTATTGCATTGTAAGGGGGTAAAATAACAGTGGACTAATTATAAGTCAGTTGAGTTAAGTTGAGTTATGCATTTAGCAACTGTATTTTATTACAAGGATTAAACACAGCAAACAGACCAGACAGGAACATGTAACAGAGTCTGTACTGAGTTTATTTGCATGAGAGGTCATCATCCAAGCTCATCTTGGAAGTAGTGTGTGTGTGTGTTTGTGTGTGCCACATGTTGGCTTTTTGGCCCACAAACAGAAAAAAGCAGCATAGTGTCTGATATTGATGCCGTGTGTTAAAGGGCACATGCAAAGCAAATTGCTTTACGGGGAGGTTAAAAGTGTGGAAGTTATGGACTTAAAACCTCTCTGCACAAAGATGGAGGGCACAAGGTCAGGGGAGGAATACATTTACACTGTTTAGCATACTACAAGTGCTCCAAGCAGCAACTGAAACTAAATATACACGCCCACACACAAAAACATACTACAGAGAAAAAGCTGTGAATACTGATCTAAGGATACAAAACTGATTGTAATGCCAAATTTGAATTCACTTAGCTTAGAGGTTTGGCTCATTGATTATAAGGACATGTGGCCTTGGTGATTCTCTTTAACACCCTCATTCTGCTCCGCTGTCCAGTCTCTCTTGTCATTTTATTTTTCTGCATGCAGGAAAGTTTGTGTGATGACTCCATGTCTTCTACACTTCACACCACTGAAATCTGATTGCTTACAGACACAGACTCCGGTGGAATGAAGGATAGAATCCATAGAAAACTGCAGAATTGAAACAGCAGTCCTTTTTTAAAATGTACTTCATCACACTGCAACTCAAGGGACCCTGTTAAAACAAAAGCCATATTCTGTTGTAAATAAATAAAGAACAACAAGGAAAAGAGTATTTAACCTGCCAGGGCATAACAGTTTCTTCTGATCAAGGTATTTAATAAAAAAACAAAATCTTTTTTAAGTAGTCAGGCTGGTGCAATGTTTAATGTTTATAGTAGAATTTGTTTGGTGTGTTCTGAGAAAGTTTGGGTGAGTATGCAATCTGCAACCTGGCCTCTCCCTAGAGCGAGCCCAGGCCTGTCTTTCTCTCTGTGCCCCTGGGCCATGGAGGCATCATGGCGCATTCTCTACTGCCTCTGTCACAGTAAAAAGCTTCAGAACTCCTGTAAAGTGAAATCCAACACTTCCATCTGCCTACTACCACACACACATATATATACACACACACACACACACACAAAAAAACTCACACCTGCATGGGCTTAAAAAGGCCCACACCTATGAGGTCATGTTGAGGTACTTTCTTTAACGGATTAACTCCCAGTCCTCTCTCTGGTGGCAACATACATCTGACTACATTAGTTTAACTGTATTTGCTGAATTATGTATAGTACTTACTAGATAATATGCTTTAAGATGAATAATAAGCTGGGACCTTACGGAGCTGACTAACTCGATGCAGTTGGTCTAATACACATTAATTACCTGTGAATAAAAGTTGGTTAAGTTTCCGCATTTGAACAATTATCTTTTTCTCTTCATCTTTTCTTAAAAGCCATAACTAAAAATTATGAACACAAATTGTTAAAGTGTTTTAAAAAACATTGTTTTTAAAAACCATAGATATAGAACTACTCTAATAGGTCATACACCTTGGCAAGTAATTTACACTCACCTTTTTTGAATAGATCCAGTTTTGAAGCAGGAAATTTGACACATATTAGACCTACTCCCAAAACCACTTCCCAAAAAAGCAACAGACCCTCATTAAGGTAAATATGTAGGACATAAAGAAGGGTAGATGAGCAAGAGTTTGGTCCTCTCTCTTTATTTGCCTACCTGCCTCAGGTAGTGCTGCTTTACTTCTTTGCTCAGACCAATAGGAACATGCGATTTGAAGCAAACCACTCCCCTCACCAACATAAAGTGCAACCACACCCGGTGCTCTACGAATGGATCCAGTCTAAAACCTGATGTGAATAAATGACTTAAAACACAATTTAACAAGTTTTTAACGTTGCCGCAAATCTAAACGATCTAAAAACCTATGCCTTTGTGTGCAAGTGTTTGGTTTATCCATGGTATTTAATAATTTTTCAGTTTATAAAGAATGCAGGGTCACTGCACAATACAGGAGACATTCAAATGATGCATTTAGAATATTTATTAAGACTGCTCAAACATTGATTACTAAAGATGCTTTTGTATCCCAAACATCTGATCATCTTTTATCTTAATTCTGGTCTTTTTTGTAATAGTGCCTGCACATTATAACATTAAAGTTTATAGTGCTGCAAGTCCCACAGATAAAACAGCTCATTTCACTCAGCGCTCAAGTCTGAACAAGCGTCAAGTAACCCAACCCTGCTCTGGATTTCAGTAGAACAATCTGAGTCAAGACAATGGGTTGAAGGAAAAATAGGGAGTGAGGTGTGTGTGTGTGTGTGCGTGTATGTGCATGTGTGTGTTTGGGGGGGTTGTAGTTGGTTTTTTGGGGGAGGGATATGGGGAGGGGCTGAGGGGTGCAGCTCCTGTAGAATTGCTGAGATCTACAGCTCCCCTAGCACCTGGCAGTCTTTGGAGTGAGTGTATTTATTTGAAATCCATACTTGTCTCACATGATTTTATTGATGGGGCACCAATAACTTCCAGTTATGAGTGTTTATTTACTGGTGAAGGAGTCTCTAAATGCCTGTAGAGAAATGACCTTATATATATATCCCAGGGTGGCTATGCTGGTCCTAGATTAGATCAGATACCAGTAACCGGTAGTTGGGTTTACTCTTTTTACTTGGTATTCTGTGTGGGTGCTCCTAGGTACCATTCCCAAAATACATGTACTGTTATATCATCATTTTAGTGTCACAAATATTTAAAAAGAAGTTCTTTAGTCGTTTTATTTGGTGGTGAAACCAGTTAAGCAGATGCACTAAGATACCAAAAAACACAACCTCCTGGATCCCTGCCAGATATGTACATTAACTGCATGAAGCTGTATGTTGTTATGGGATATAATTGCATTCTCTTTAACCAGTCAGGTCTATTTAATACTCTTCTAAAAAGAAATAAGAGGCTGCCTTAAAAAGTGTCTGAATGTAAGGACAGTGGCCTCACCTGTATAAACAGTCACTGTTAACTACACCAATGTCTTCACACTCAGTAAACACAACTTGTGCAGATCTCTATTGTAAAGAAAACAAGGTTCCTCTGTGTAACAAGTGCTAATCGAACATTTCTAATTCATATTTTATGGGACGGTTTCTCTCTCCTATGGGAGTGAAATTTATTAATGAGTACACTGTAAAAAAATTGACTTCTCAATAAAAATCTGATTACAACAGCAGTTCTTAGTTTACTCAACTTTTACTGATGCATTCTGCTAGTGACAAAATCCTACTTTGCTATCGTACTTTGAACAATCTGCTTTGTTGTGTTGATTAATAAAGTAAAAGTGGCCCAACTAATAATAGCATGTTCAGCCAAAACCACCTCAGAATATTATTGGAATTGCTATAACATATACATTGAACAGATAAATAAAATTAAGCCAACTTTAAACTGCTTGTTCACTTGATGAATTTAATTATATTTGCAATAGTCATATGAGAATTTTTAGAATATAGTATACATAGAGAAACAAGACCAAAGTATAATTGAACAACAATTTGTAAAAAGATAAAAGGTTATCAAATTTTATCAAATAATTTCTGTAAAGGTTATCAAGGTTTCTGTAAAAATATCAGTGTTGTAATAAGCCCAACATAATCACACAGTTAAACAAGAAAAATGCCGCATGAGGAACATAAACTGGACAAGAGAAATAACAGAACGTTAACTTGTCAAACAACTGACTCAAAAGACTATTGGTAATTGTTGACTAGCTACTTCTAAAAAAACATTTGTAATTCCATACAAGATCATCTGATTATCAGACACTACTAATAACATTTTTCTGTTAGACAAGCAAGAATGGTATCTAACAAGCTAAATTAGCATGCTAGCACTTTGCTGCTTTTAAGTAGTCTAGGTTACCCTAGACTTAAGGTCTTGTTACCCTTAAACCGAAAAGACAATAATAAGCTGGCTGATCTACTTACCAAAAAAATTATATCAGCTTTGTATTAAAAAAATCACTTACTAGCATTCAAGCATGGGGAATGTCTTAGTGTTATCTTTGAAGTCTGTGCAGATATATGGTGTCTGTTCTTAGCTATCTAGCTAGCTTGTGCTAGCTGGGTCTAACTAGCGGTGAACTCCGTTAAATTTTTTTACAGGTTTCTTTTCAAGAATGAATAATACAATTATAGGCAGTTAACTATACAGTTAACTGAGAAAATTAATCAGTAGGTCAAGGCTGGCAGATTCTGTAGGCTACAGTTTGCAAACCACAAGGGAAAAAAAGAGTATGCACACAATACTCTATCATCACAGTAGATTAATCTTTGTTTATAGAACTCAAGATGTCACATTTATTTCCAAAAATAATCAAGAATTCACCCTAGTTCCACCCCATGAAAGAAAATGTGTCAGACCAAATGTTTGCCACAAATATATTGTAACAACAGATATTTTTACATTTGGCAAACTGTTGCTTAATAATATTTTTTACAGAGTAATGAAGAAATTCTCCAAAATATGCATAAATAGAGCAGATTTGCTTGAGAGAGTATGGTAGTGTGTTTTTAAAAGAAATGTGCTTTTTTTTAATATGGAATGAATGCAGGCTAGTGCAGAATCAGCAGTGCTGTGACCTCTTGTAGATTGCCTCTGTCTATGGCACACATAAAGGTCTATGTTATTAGTCATGAAAAAGACGCAGGTTCACAGGTTCTCCTGGCCTGTTTGTCAATAAAACAAGGTAGGTGCCCTCCATTACTAGCTTTGTTCTGGCTGTTATATGTAAAATGGGATGTTTTCCATCCCCACCCCCACATGTTGAAGGTGAGGAGGTGCTGGGTTACAGCCACTCCAGCCTACAGGCTGAAAATCTGCCTCCACATGCCCAGGAATGTATTCTTTCTCTGCATACCAGGACACATATAGAAAATGTAAAGGCTAAATGAATCTCATATCCTTATCACATATAACTAATCTTCCAGTTTCTCAGTTTTATGCTAAATGTCCTATTCACTTTTAGAGGATTGGGAGGAATCATGCTCCTTTATGTGACAGAACAAGCTCAGAAAGCTGGATAATACCTAATCCAGATGAGTAACACAGCAAACAGGTCCATACAAGGGTTATTATTTAGAGACACACTAACATTCATGTCCCAGTCAGTCTTTTGAGGTTCTTGAAGAGTGATAGTGTTGGTAGCTGTGAGACATTACATATGTTAAGGAATGAAAGATGTAAGATAATATTTGTGTGCACTCATAGTGGATGGTGAAAAAGCTTAGTGAAAAAAGCTTGATTACCACTCCACACTTTTCCTCTCCCTTTCTCTCTCTAACTCTTTCTTGTTCTCTCTCGTGTAGTTAATGGGAATACAATGCCTCATTGCCCCAGTCTGTTCTGACTTGCCCATGCTAGCATGCACTAGTCATCTAATGCACTTTTATGTCCAGGTAAACTGACAATGAAGAGTGCCATCATTTTACAGCATAAATATTTTATTCCCTATTTGGATGCAGATCTGAGGTGTCACCACTGGAATAACAATGAGCCATTTTCCCCTATGGAAATGAGAGCCCCCTCTGTGAACATGACTTGTCTGGGAAGAAGGCAGAATGTGTTTGTATATGCAAGTGTGTTTTAAAGCGAGAGAGAGAGAGAGAGAGAGAGAGGGAGGGAGAGAGTTAATGAATTGTTAAACTGAACACCCATCTACATAAATCAAATCATCAAATATTTTATTATTATTATCACAAACTTAGTTGTGTTTATTCAGATAAATAAAATATAGAGTTTTACCAACATAAAAAAACTACAACAAATAACAACCCAGAAAATAAAATGTGCTATTCTCATGTACATCTTGTAGATCTTAAACTACATACTTTTAGACATTCTTCCATTTTTAAATCAGGTATAAAACACACACACACACACACACACACACACCCACACACACACACACACACATAATACATAGTTTCCTCCCTGGAGATGCTTTGCCAGGCCTTCACTGTTGCCCCTGAAAATGGAGGTACTTCCTAAATGGTAAATGCCATATTTTTGTGGAATCTCTTAAAATAAAGCTGAAAGTCTACACTTCGATCACATCTTGATTGTTTTATTTCAAATCCATTGTGGTGGTGTATAAAGGCAAAATCACAAAAACTCTGTCATTGTCCAAATACTTCTGACCTGACCTGTATATATATATATGCATCTGTGGGGAAAAAATATAATATTGTGTATTAATTATATATATTAATATATATAATTAGATAGCATTAATACACAATATTATATTTTTTCCCCACAGATGCATCTCATCATCAGGGTCCTGTTTTTAAGACATGAGAAACCAGTATTTTTCTACCCTTTCCTCAAACATGATGTAATTAAAAGCTGGGTAATGATAGTGGAGGGCTGGCATCCCAGCAGGCCATCATCAAAACGATCTTTTCTCTGTGCCTCACTTTGGCTCAGTCGGAACATTAGTACCACACTACTGCCTCCACTACATGCTATCAGCACCTCAAGCCATCAGTAAACCTTGGGATGGCTGAGATTCTTGTTTCTGTGAGCCTTTTTTTCAGTTTCTGTCTGTATAAAGAGGATCTGACCACTCATGAAGCAGCAAACACACTGTATTTGTGAGCAAAGTAAATTTGTTGACAAATGAGTGAATATTGTTTGGACTTTCTTTCCACTCTAGTGTGCTTTAGGCCTTTTTGGCTATGTGATTACATGCCTACAGCTGCTGCTGTTTGCATGCATGCATAATAGAAATGTGATTGTCTGCATAGAAAATGGATATGTTTGTGAGAGTGTATTTATGGATTGTACTTTCTGTGTGCCAAAATTGCTCCACCCATTGTCAGCTCTAGATGAGGCCTGCCCCTGACTGTGTTTGAGCCTGTTGTTGGATCCAAATCCTGGGGTTCTACAGAAAGTCCTCACCACAGTCTCTATCGTAACTAAAGTCATACCAAGTAGCTGGGGGCCTGATTAGAATAAAGCCCTGTCCATGTTAGATGAATCTATGGTGGATGAGACAATGCATGTTTAATACAGGTTAAAGGCTATAGGATATGCCTATAAATGTGGAACTTCATTTGAACACGGGAATGCTGGAAACGCTTATTCCAGCCTCCTCTTGAGGAGCAATAATATCCCTGTGTTCTCAAGCTCATTATACACATTACTTTTTACACCCATGACGGAGTGTATTACATCAGGGGTCCAACTGAAGTTGTGCAATGTGTATGTCTGGCTGGTTGTGCTTATGGGAGAAGAACTGGGTAGACAGCAGGGGTCTCTCTTCCTCCTTTATAACAACTCACTATTAATATTTTTCCAGAAAGAAAATTCTGAACTCAGGAGTATTCATATCTTTGCCAAATGTGTGTGTACGTTTCCTACCTTCACATACTTCCTACTTACCTGTGAGAGTAGGAGGAGCTCTTTAGAGGTTACCTGGTGGTGAATATTGATGTGCATGAAAGAAACTAGGCATATCTTATTTCAAGTTGAAATGTTCATCCCTCTCAGGCTGAACTTGAGCCACAGCAAGTTTGTTTTATTGGCAGCATGCACTCCAAAGGAAACATGGCAGTACTGTAACATTTAGTGAAAATACAGAGAAACAAAGTTTGGCTCCATTACATCCTGTACAGTATCGCCATGCCACCAATGCTGCTATACACTACTGGTACCTCAATCAACAAACTCTGTGAGTCTTTTTTTCAGTCTCTCTGCATAAAAGTAAATCCAAGCATTTAATGTCTCTGCACACACTCAATTATGCATGCCAATTTTAATCTTTAGTAAAAATACAGAGTAATATGAATGCAAACTTTATGAGACAATGTTAAAATCCAACAAAAACACAGACATTTTCTGTGACTGAGTCTCAAATTATGTTTTATACTATACATATAGGGTATTAGGATGTACTGTAAGGTGCCATTATATTATACCCTATGTATGGTGAATATAAATCCATTTGGGATTCAGCCTAATTATAACAATGTAGATTTTACTTGGACAATGGGTTAAAAATGTAAAATCAAAATAAATAGTGATAAAAATACATGTCATGTGATGTGCAATTTAATGTTATCCCTTAAATCTTCCAGAAAAAAACAGAAAAGTGAATTATATGTTTTACAGTCACTGTCTAACCGGAGAAGATTTATGCACCAGTAGTGAAATGACTTCAGCCAGACATTGATTAGCATGACTCTGTGTTAATTTTGACTAAATAGTGTAGGCTTCACCCTTCAAATTTATATGATAAGGGAATAGACTTAGGAAAAGATTGATGGGGTTGGTGGGGTAGGAATGGGTTGGATGGTTGAATGTGAAAGTAAACTTGGCTATTTGTGCTGACATTTTGCATTCATAAAGGGAAATCAAATAAAGATCACATAAAGTATCACACTTCACCCACAAACAGTGCAAATGATCTGGCTTGCTTTAACCAAACACTGCAGTACAAATTAATCACAGATGAATATTTTATTATATAACAATATAATAATAAATACTATAGTATAATAACTACTTATTATTGAACCGATTTATTTTCTTTCATCTATAATCTAGAAGCTAGTTGAACATATACTTCAGGTCAGCGGTCACTCACAAGCAGGTTTGCATGCAGACATTTGAATGAAGCACACACTGATTACCAGCTATTCTGCTTAGTCTCTCCTTAACCTCTGACCAACTTGATCTCATAAGAAATTTGTATTAATTCAGCTCAACGATGTTAACTTTGCCCCTTGTATAAATTCAGCCAAACAATGTTAACTAACCCTAACTGTAACTTTAACTTTCATATCTTGTAATGAGCTTTGAGTGTGAGACCATGTTCATCTGACAGTCTCTGACTGGGTTATTGTGCTTAATCCATTGTACAGATAATCTACTAAAATCGTATAAATATCATTTAACAATATTTGCCTGAAAGCTTAATAAAATACCATTTAAACATTTAAAAAAATAGTTTTATAGTTTTATTTCTAGGATAACAATAAGCCATGTTCACTGTAGCTTTCAAAGAAAATGCTAAAACATGCCAAAGCTCTCATTTTTGTCCATTATAATATTTTCCTGAAGGACATCTTTCATGGTGTCTGGGACATTTATTTTTATCAGCGTTTTAAACATTTATGAAAGGAGTAATGACCTATCTAGCTCTATTTAACGTTCTGTAGAGTGGCAGACTCTCTTTCTTGTCAGAAGAGCTTTTTTTCGGATTCCCACTGGAATGACGGGACTCTGATTGAGGCATGAATAGTGTCTATATTTAAACAATATCTGGAAAATGTGAAAAAAAGGTCACTGGGAACTAATTTGGGCTCATCTGCCTGAAGATTGGCAACCTGATCTTCAGACAAAAACATGGTGGGGGAAGGTGATGGTTGCGTGAGAAACTGTAACTCTCCCATGGCAGTCAGTGCCACTCCCTATAGCAGCTACAGGGAAAATTCAAAAGTCAACGATTGAAGATTTGAGTAGGAAATATAGTGGTAGGTCCTCTCCTAATCACTAAATCATTTAAGCAGATCCAACACCTCACACATTGCAATATACTGTAGATATTTTAAAATTTGTTAAATCATCCATGCACATTAAGCATACATTTTATTCAAATTATTACAAAATTATTACATGATCTTGTTTTTGTAGAGTTAATTATGTTCAACTAGTTAATATTTAATTGAATGGTGCAAAGTGATATTTTGTAATGAATAGTCACTACAGGATTTTAATTTATTAACTCAGTAAAGATATCTGTTAAAAACACTGTGGAAATATGACTTCTAGTATGTTTGCTTTTGATAATTTTTTTCTGGTTGTCTGGTTATTCTCAATGTTTCTTCCCCATGTCATCTCAGGGGTTTTTTCCTTGCCACTGATGCCTATGGCTTGCTCAATAGGGATCTAAATCTACATCTGGATTTCTGGAAAGCTGCTTTGTTACATTGTCTATTGTAAAAAGTGCTAGAGAAATAAAATTTAATTGAATTCACTTGAACTGAATTGAATAGTTCCCACAGTTATTTTAGTTAGAGATTTTAAAAAAAGGTAGTAGATTATGAATGAAATAGTAATTTTCATTTCAGAATTATTCAGAATATGGTGAAAGGTAAATGACTGCTGACATCTATTTTCAACAATAAAAAAGAGTGAAAGAAATATGTCACATATTTCTTAGTCCACATAGGCAGAGAAGGGAATCTGCCTGAGCCGTGAGCTGACTTTGATGGAGAAGCATCATCAAATAGAAAGCATCATCAAATGGAAATCAGCATCAAAGTCACCCTCCCCCCACACACAGTGCCCATAACAGATGAACCCGACTAGACACATTTTTTTGCTGTTTATTGGGGAGCACATTTATTCATTCATCCACATGGTGAGTACCTTTATCTGTGTCCTTTATGGTTTACTCTCCGATCTTGAGTCATGCCACATGTTTTATATGTATCATGTTGTAAATCAGAATGTTGTTATGGCCAGTGTCAGATTATATTTGTATGGTTACAGATGCCTTTCTATTGGCAACAGAATGACAAAATGTTCATACAGCCATTTTCATCCAGACCAAAACTGTGGAAAAACTTAGACAGGTTATCATTTCTCTGCAGCTCTAATAGCTTACCTCAAAACATCATCCTAATAAATAAGTTTTGCCTTGGATAAAGCATTAGCTGCAAAGTGTAAGTGTGTGAGTGAGTATGACAGGCCTATTGGTGATGTTGATTTAAATGGCTAACGAAATGTGCTCCGTCAGTTCCTTCAACAACATGGACCTGTCTTCACAAAGCTAGTTCAGGCAAGTCTGTGACTTGAAATGCCTGTAATATTACAAAAAAGCTGTGAACCAGCAACAGAGAACATGTTATCCACACAAGGCTTAATGACAGGTGAAAACATTGTCATAAACCTCAAAATGGCTCTTCAACAAATGAGTTTGCCATGCACAAATCAAAACAACAATGCAGTCACGGTTCTTTACAAAATAGGAAATTGTAAAAGCTACATCTTTATTAGAATTTCTGGATTCTAACTAAGCACCCAGTAGTTCTCAGCTTGTAAAATGTAGAACTTTATTTAAAGCAAAGAGCATGATCTTGATGGACATTAAACTGTAAATTTAGAAGCAAATGATTCTCTTAAACATTTTGTTTCATTCAGCTATGCTTTGTTACAGATCTTGTCATATTGGCTTCCATCCCTCTTCTGTTTCACTCTAGCACTTCCTCCTCATAACCACCTACACTTATTGACCCTGTAATCAGTCTTCTGTACACATAGTTCCTGTTTTCCCTTGAAACGTTGGACATTCTTGTGTGTTTATTTAGCACAAACTGCACTTCAAATTTCTCTGTTTTCAAGAGCTCCATCACATTAGGATGTAATGACTTTGTTTCACTGAATAGCCTAAATAAGTAACTGTATCTTACTGCATATACGATCTTGCCATATAAAACAGAATATTGTTGTATGTATGTATGTATGTATGCACTGGTTATAGATTTATTAGAGCTTAGTTTCTTAGTATTTTTTTTAAAACTTCTGAATGCACCTTTCTCTCACCGTTTTTACTTGGGAGCCAAATTCTTTTTCCACACTTTTGAAACTGCCTGGTGCTTGAAACAGCTCTTTAGCTCTTCAGATTGTGATGTTTGTTCCCATGAAAATGAAAGAGCATGTTTTGGGTCTTATTGTCAATATGTAAGAAGTTTTTTCAAAATAATTGCTATAATAATTGCCAGTCAGAACATGGAATATGGGGCTATGCTTCAGACATTTTTGTGAACATTAGGTCATCACCAGATTAGATTTCTCCACTTATTTAGTTTGGGGTTAGTGTTATGTTGGTTTCTTGGTTCATCTGTAAATGGACCTAAATTAATGTTACATTTACATATTTACACAAGAAATGATGTCAGGTACTTTAAAATACTAGTTTTAACATTACTCAAACATTACTTTTTTGAATGTTATTTGACTGAAGATGTTCTGAGAAAGTTTGAATGTGCAGCTAAATACAATGAAGAATTTCAAATCAACATGTCCATTACATGCTCCCTCTCAAAATAACAACCTCCTTGAAACCCAACACTTGTGAAGCGATAATGTAATGCACTATTCTTATGTTCCATCTGAAAACAGCTGAAGTTGTACTCCTATGTTTAATAGTGGAACCTTTTCCTCATATCTTTGCCCCACAAAGGAATGTTCCATGACTTGGCTGGTAGAACAGAGAGTTCAGGAATGCAGGCAGGATGAGACTTGTCCTCTCTCTGTGTGCTGACTGTCATCTGAAATCCTTCCTGTGGAAACGAACTCTTCCATTTCACAACAGTGAAGACCTTTTTCTTTCTCTGCCTAAATTATACACTGTACCACAGCTGAAAGAATGTAAGGACTTCCCAGTGACCTCAGTGCACTTAATCCACTTTTCCCAAGCATGTCTGAATTATCTTTCTGTAATTTAAATAATTTAATCCAAGTTCAGAAAAAATCATTATATGCTCTAAGTCCAGGCCATGAAAAGTCAATGAAGTAAAATACTTTCAAATGCATCTAAAACTCTAGCAAGGTAAGGTCTCACGTTTACAGTGCTAAACCTACAGGTCAATGCACACCAAATTCAGAAAAAATAAGGGGGAAAAATTCTTTGTTTGACACTCACAGCCCTGTATTGTCATGATTGTAATTGCACAGAGGACTTTATAAATGTCACAATAATCAGAATACAGTGGATGCATTCCTCATTAACTAGATGAGCATCCTGAATGTCTACCATTATCATTACTTTACACAAATCATGCAGAACTATGTAACGCGCTGGTGGGTGGAGGGTCCCAACAATAGCTGGATAATTAGGTTAAAGCTACATCTCTCTCACAGTGTGGGCATATTTCCAAATCAGTTAACCCTATGAAGTTGTTTATCTGTAATAGAGTTAATAATAAACTTGTAATATGCAGGGCTTGAAATTAACTTAGGAACTCAATAGCCTTTGTGGACAGTCAGAATTTCTACTAGTCAAATCATTGCCATTCTAGATCTAACTGTATATACACTATATAGCTAAAAGTATGTGTACACCTGACCATCACACCCATATGATATATATATATATATATATATATATATATATATATATATATATATATATATATATCTATATATATA
>CM075018.1:16784636-16797513 GCA_037576675.1 Pangasius sanitwongsei
ACCTCTTAAAATAAAGCTGAAAGTCTACACTTCAATCACACCTTGATTGTTTTATTTCAAATCCATTGTGGTGGTGTGTAAAGGCAAAATCACAAAAACTCTGTAATTGTTGAGTATATATAAATGATTGCAAAAGGTAATACAAATACAATTTTACATATTTAACTATAAGATGAAGAGTGGTTAAGCTGATTTTAAAAAAGGTTATATGTGCACTGAAAGATTACCCAATAAAGTTAAAAGAATTGCACACCAGTGCCAATTTTTTAGGTGCATGTATGGTAGGTGCTTTAATTCATTTTAGTCTTCAGCAGCATTCTAACTGCCTAATATGATGTGGAAGAAATGTGTTGTACTGCATTGTTGATGATGCCTCCACTAGGTAAGTAAGGAATAAAACATGATGGGGGATTCTGTTATAAGAATATAATCTTGTTGATTAAAGTTGATTATTTTCCAATAAAAATTTGTAAGCCTTACTAAAGTTGTATGCCTTACTTTGCCAAGACAGCTTTTACAGCTTTTTATTAGTTAAAGAATGACTTACCATACTTTTCTATCTGTTTATGTTATGAAACATCCATGAAATTAGTTCTTGCTATCACTTGAGTCATATCAGCCATAAATAAACAGCTATAGTCAGTCTTTCTTTTTCTCTCTATTGAAGTTCCTTCTTGAAGATTTCCTGACAGAATATTTCACCATGTCAACGATTACAAATTTATTTGTAATCCATTCATGTGGCTCATTCGTCAAGTTCCTGAATAATTTGTTACTACAGAAACAATAACATATTAGAATGAGCTGATTAATATAAACCTAGGAAAGGAGCCATATTGTTACAGAAAATTAATCACCTTCTGAACAACCAGTATCGAACATTTGACAGAGCTGTGGTATAATAATAAATTAACCCACCTATTATATGGGCAGGGAGAGGAGTATATCAAGTAGAGAGAACAATAGATATTTGGTCTTTGCATGGTTTGTACATCATCTATTAAATAAAAAAAACAAAAAACAAAACAACACTGCACAAACAGCACCCTGAGAAATACAAACACAAACTGTTCTTAGAGCCTAACCTTGGTGTATATGCAATACAGTACACAAGGTTCAGTGTCAAAAGTTCAAATGCAGGTCTGTTTTGATTCAGACAACTATGCAGTCATCACTGTTTTCCTAGTGATACACAGAGGAAAATGTTTTGTGGGACACCAGTGGAGGCATGGAAAGGGGCACACCTCTTTGTATGGCTCTGTGGCATACTGTTAGAGGCAGCAACAGTAATAAGTGCATGAAGCACTGCTAAAATTTTAGAATTCAGTGAGTCATTTATCCTTGCTTCCTCACAGCCTATTATCAAAATGTGACAGTGGGAGCAATCTCCCTAATGCTAATGCACCAGCATTTAAATTCACAATAATGGAGACTAATTCAAAGCTGCATTTTGCCAGGGCAGCTATAACCCAGCATTTTACACTGTCATTATCCTGTTGGGTGAAAGATGGCAGAGAGCATTAATCAAAATGGGAGGCTTTCTTGACTAGTGTTCTTTATAATAAGATCACTGAAATAGATGCCATTTCCCCATCAACAATACTTTTCAAAGATATAAACAGAGCCAGAGACAATGAGGCAGAATAGCCAGCTGACTATGTTTATAAAAAATACGTTTATGAAAAAAAAATCGATTGGCAATATTCTAGTTGTTGCTGACCAACAAGGATGACCATATTAGATGTACAAGTGATTGGAGGCATCGTTAATTGGGAAGTTACAATAGCTCCCTCTTTTGGTCTGCTGCTCTTAATGCTGGGACCAGCTATAGCATTATGAGTTCAAAATGCAAATATACTAATAGAAGAACACTAACTGTACTGGCAACAGTGACTAAGAATATCATAGAGAAACATTTGTGAAAACTAGACATTTCATATTATTGGCATTAATTAAAGAATATGAAAAATAAAGAAAGAGAGACAACACAAACCCAAGAATTAATACAAATAAAATTAATTATTTAATTATGACAAAGGAAATGCCACTGTATAAATGGAGAACGGGCCAGTCTGTCTGCACATAGCTATAAGCCGTAAACAAATGCCTCAGTTGACGGAAGATTAATAATTTCCACTTCTGCCTTTCAGGCTTTCCCCTCATCATTCATTTCATTCTCCCAGCTTTCTCTATACTTGAACTTTTATGGAGTTTTGTGGGCATTACTACATGCAAATGAGCTGTGTTGGGAATGAGCTTTGCATGTTATGGTTGATCAACATACTTACATGAGTATGAAGAAAATCAGCATTTCTGAAACCTTTGTAAATCAAGCAGAAACTTTTCATTTGATTTGGCTTGCACAAACATTGACAAATTAGGCCCATTGTGTGGAATAACATTAACTAAGCAGATATTTTTGGAAATCATACAGTATGTATAAGCTTTAGCTATATTCCTCAAGGTTTCAGTAAGAAAAATGTAAAAATTCATTTATTTATGACAAGGAACTCAAGAAACAGTCAAAGACTCTTCACAAGACTCCTAGTGATTAATTTATGATTAACAAAATACCAGAATAGTCATTTCACAACATCCAACAGATGTACAGCTATTAAATTTAAGGTACATTCATGAAGCAAATGTACTTTTTAAAATAGAAACTAAGTGGACAATTAAGGAAAGTGCCTGAACAAGAAGGCAACTAAGGTGCTGATTACTAAGATCCAAAATAAAGAGTGCTAATTAGCTATTATAAAGTCTGATTAATTGTGTGTGCAGTTAGTGGACATGGTGCAGGTGATTTACAAAGAATAACTGCTTTGATAGTTGTTCTGTCATATTGCAAAGTATGTGCAGCAAAAAATACTAAAAGAAGTTTCTGCATGTGTTATTTGTTTCTTGATAGCCCTGGCTAGAAGAATAAACTGAAATTTGCTACATGTACACAATATTTGGTGTGTAACACTGATTACAGAGATTAAAAACTTTTTAACTTATGATATAAATGAAACATAAAACACTGTACACATAATAATAGATTTATATTCTTGTCAAATAGTGGAATCAATAAGCTTACTCAAATTTCTTTGCTGTAGTAAAATTAGCTTTTAGATTTTTTGTTATGTGTTATGTGTTTTGTTGGTATTATGTATTATGTGTTATGTGTTGAGATTGGTAGTGACTAGACCTGAAATTCAGGTGATACAACATTGCCTAGTTAAACTGAAATTAGTGGAGACAGTGGACAGTTTGGAATCAGACCTTCTACCCTTAATGCTCATGATATAACAATAAGGGTTAAGTAGTCATCCAGTGTCCAAATCTTTGAATGTACACACAACTACAGCATGGGCCATGCTCAATAGATGGTCAATGCTTTTACCATAAAACTTTAATAAACACTTTGAGTAACAGTTAAAAAAAACCCTGCTGTTGAATATCTGTTTAGTGAGATTGACATACCTCATAAGGACATACCTCATAAGGAACACTCAAATTCATCCTTTACTATCCATTGTTAGTAAAAATGTATGTCTTACCTGAGTGCTAAGTGCTTCATTAGAGAGATAACACCACTTCCTACAGTGACTTACTGGATTTAAATACAATAGTTAGACAATATATTCCATAAATGAACCGTTATACAATGCATTCGTATTTACCCCCGAAAGTAACCATCCTTGAAGAAGAAGTGACTAATTGTTTATGTAAATACCATCTCCGTGCTTACATGTTGCTTGGTATTTCATAAGAAGAAAGCTAGCTGCTGATGGGCTTCTTGTTTGTAAGAATATGGCATAATGAGCACAATTGTATTCCTAAAACTGTAACAGCAGTTGCCATAGCTCCACAATGATATGGCTACCTAATGAAAAAAAAGGTTTTTCATGGAAAATGTATTTGTGCTAATTGCTAATGTTATTTAGCAACATTGATTTAATAAATATGGTGAAGAAACCTTGTGAAGAAACCTTGTGTGGACTGTTATGTTGTTTCTTTATTTTTACCACATCTTAGATTTGCCATTTCCCACCCACGAGCTCGTTCATCACATGACAATTACCAACAGGGTGGGTAAAGGCTTGCACATGCTTCCTCACATAAAGCCAGCAGCTGCAGCTTTTCAAACTGCTGCTTGGAGGAACGCACTAACTGCTCTGTTCTGCATACATGGGATACCAGGCATCTGTGTAATCTTCTAATGATAGGGTGAACACTTTTCTGCTACTCCACTCTGGAGCCCTGTTTTTTTAAAGCTATTTTAATATCTACATATTTAGCTGCCAAACAATGTGTGTTGATAATATATCTTCGACACTTTCATGTGCACTTTGGACATCCAAAAGGCTCACTAGTGGGCAGGGTATGTAAGGGTTTATATGATACAGTGCACGTACACAGGAAGTATAAAGCCATTTGAGATTCAGCCTATATATAGTCGTTATGAGCACAAATTTAACTTACATTAGCCTACAGCTTGCCACATTGTCATTATTACTAGCATCAGTGCTGGTCATGCTTAACCAAATAGCTAATAGCCAATGAAATTTCATATTCACTAACCATTATTTTAACTAGTTAATTGTTAATTAAACAAGTGATTACTGAAGGTGTGCCAAGTGGAGTGGAACAAGGCATCTTAATGACCATATTGAAGGACATTACTGAAGGATAGTGTCAAGGGAACACTCGAAAGGGTGCCACCATTAAATGGCACCCTAGGAAGATGCCTAGGACATATCCTGCCCTAATATCAGGGCAGCTGCTGCTTGCAAACTATATTTAAAATGGCCTTTGAATAATTAAATGAAGTTACAACTAAAGTGTACAAAATGGATTCAGACCTTCCTAAGTGAAAAATGATTCCCACTTAGTGATACTCTCAATTTTTGCTTCCTCTCTCTCCTCTTCCTTTACCTTCCTGCTCTGGTGGAACATACTTTCCCAGTATTGTGGAGGAGTTTAGTCAACTCTTCTTCTGTGTAATTCATGTCACACTCTCTCATCGCCACAATTAAGTGGGCTGCAGGGTGCATGCAGTGTATGAACTGACTAAATTTGGCTTGATTTCACACAGTGCTCTCTGACTGCTTGAGTCAGAGAGTCATGGTTATCTCACTTGTTACAGTGATCAGAAATAATGCCACTATTTCCCCTGTCTATTTGATACTGGCACTCTTCAACTTACAGGTGATAATTAGAGAGGGTCTGCAAGGGCAAAGATGCTTAATGAAAAAATATGTCATTTGGGAAAAAATTAATAGGGACAGTGCAAATTAATCTTCACCAGTTTTGGTTTCAAATGGGATAGAAGAGATATTGTTGAGACAATTGATTTATTTAATGGGAGAAAGCATTTTTTATCAGAAGCTGCTGAATTTAAGGCTGGTAAAACAAAGATGGTTGGACATATTTTCTTGAACACTTTTTTTTTTGAAGATGATAGTAATTTATTGTATCATTTTTCACTCCTCAGGAGGCACTACTGTGGCATAAGCAGTAGTTTTCCTGCTGCAACCCTAATATTACACTGACTGATATTAGAAATCTACTGGGTCTCAGGGGCTCAGGGACTCGTCTGCCTCAGCTGCTGAGACAGGTTTGTGAAGCAGTCCTGCTGAATTCAGGATGATTGTGTCAATTCCCAACAGACACAGAGACCACACTGTCTCAGTGAGAGACATGGTGTAGGTTTAAAAGCATAGCAAACATATGACTTGCTTATTAATGTGCAAGCACAAAAAATAAATGACCACTGAAACCCAAATAAGGCAGTATTAAGCTCTGTTTTAACTATGCTAAAAGGGCAAGATGAAGCATATTTACTATTTTTTTTGTCTTAAATGACATAGGAGAAAATTTAATTCTTTGCAACTTTTGAAAGGTACAAATGCCCCCACCTCTCAGTTTCCTTCATAAGACCATGGCACACTTTTCGAGGTGTTTTCCCTAGGCTTGAGCAGACACATAAAAATGAATGATGGCAATATTAGCTCAGCAACGGAGTTGCCGTTATTGCACTTTTATGCGCCCAGGGAAATCACTGTGTCTGCGGCAACAGAAAATGATTATTGAGAGCTAATAGGGTGCGATGTTTAATATAAAAGAAAGAGCAGACAAAATCACTCATTGCTCCATGGGGAACAAATTAAGGAGGAGAGCTGGAATGTGAAGGTGTGCAACAATGCAGCAGATAGATGATCTTTATTATTGAGGCTGTGGTGGGATGTTACACAATTTTAGAGGCACAAAGCACAGAACAGTACTTCAAGAGAGACTGCAGCAAGAACTAAAGGGGTTTACTAGCCAGGTTCTTTGCTCCATTTGTTATTTGAATTGTGAAGGAGCTTCATGGTGGCGGCATCAGGAGCATGATTCTTCTCTTCCACATAATGTTTGTTGAAATGGAGATGATAAAAATGTCTCCTCCTTCAATTTTCCATGAAATTTAGTGTGTAGTGTAGGCAATACACAGTTCAAAATATCAGATAAAACACACATTTTCTCCATTCCTGTTGGATTACTGTACATGTTACCTCAGTGCTTCCCCCTCCTCCCTTGCACTCTTTTTTCTTGTGCTGTAGAGTGGGTCTCAGAATGACAGAGTGAGTGAGTCAGAGAGAGAGAGAGAGAGAGAGAGAGAGAGAGAGAGAGAGAGAGAGAGAACAAATCCTGTCTCTCTTATATTCTTAGAAAATTTAGAACACTCAAGGGTTCTTTTGTTGTACCTCTCAGAATATAGGAACCATTTTTTATACAATGAACCCTTAAAGAACCCTTGAAGAACCATTTTTCACCAGTGCTGCAAGTGCTGGCCCTGACAGTTAACTTCAGCAAAACATGAATCACAATTTTCCAGAAGAGGTCCAGGGCCAGTATATATAAAACAGTCTAATTAAGACTGAAAACATTCTTAGATAAAAGTTGAGTAAGTTATATGCCTTAGAGAAGCACAAGGAGTAAACCTCAAGCATGAAGAATGACAGCTGCACCACCTTCATATGATCAACCACACCCCATTTCCATAGTACCAGGCCAGTAGAAGTGTATGAGCAGGATGCAAAGCACCACCACACCAGTGCTGCATTCTCACCCTTACTTGAGATATTTGACTACTAATTAAATCTTTGATTTAAAAAAAAGAACTTCATTATCAACCCCAGATGTCTTCATTACCATATAGAGGCAGTTTAGGCACTGTCATTTACTACTGGTAGAAGATGAAACATATCAATTGCCTGAAATATGAAACCATCAGAGACTCATTTTTCAAACATTTTAAAACATTCATAATGCTTTTGTCTAAACTCTACACACAGCAAATGAAGAAATATTAAAAAGCAAACTGTTTCCATATGCCTTACTCATTTTATTTTTCTATGATTCATTCAGTATGACTATTTCACTTAAGTAGATTTAATTTGTGTTCTTCCCTTTCTTTATAATTATCTTGTATAATACCAATTCACAATGCTATCTATATTACAGTTTTATATTGTTTTCTTTTATACTCCTCAGTACTTGTGAAATTGCAGTCATGCCAATAATGCTTTATAAATAAAAGAGAGAGATAGAGAGATAGCCGAGTGAAGTAGTGTATAAATGATAAAATTTGTGTGTGTGTGTGTGTGTGTGTGAGAGAGAGAGAGAGAGAGAAGAGGCAGATGGAGAGAGTAAGATGGACAAGATGCAAAAGAGAGAGAGACACACAGTTTTGTCATGGAAGGGAACATGGAATGCATGAGAACAGATGTAGGAGGGAGAAATCTGAATGAAATGGCAAAGAGTCAGCATAATAACAATAGCATAGATAAATATGTGTAGAATAATGTATCATTATGTTACATCTCATAATGTAACAGTAAAGGTCCAAAGCCTTTTATATATATTTTAATAAAATCAGCACTATGATGATTTGAATTTGGAGGCCTAATCAACACCTTGAACTCTTTGTCATGTCCCTCAAACCATTCCTGAACACTTTTTTCGGTGTTTAAGGCAGGGTGCATTATTCTGCTGAAAGAGGCCACAGCCATTAGGGAATACTGTTGCCATTAAGGGGTGTACTTGGTATGCAACAATGTTTAGGTAGGTGGTACATGTCAAAGTAACATCCACATGAATGCCAGGACCCAAAGTTTCCAGTAGAACATTGCCCAGAGCATCACACTGCCTCCGCCAGCTTGCCTTCTACTCATAGTGCATCCTGTGCCATCTCTTCCCCAGGCAAGCAACGCACACGCACCGGCCATCCATATGATGTAAAAGAAATCGTGATTCATCAGACCAGGTCACCTTCTTCCATTGCTCCATGATCCAGTTCTGAGGCCCACATGACCATTGTAGGCACGTCCGGTGGTGGACAGGGGTCAACATGGACATTCTGATCAGTCTGTGGCTAATCAGCCCCTGAGATGCACTGTTTGTTCTTACACCTCTCCATCATAGCCAGCATTAACTTTTTCTACAGTAGCTCTTCTGTGGGACTGGACCAGACGGGCTAGCCTTCACTCGCCATGCGCTTCAGTGAACCTTGGGCGCCCATGACCCTGTCACTGGTTCACCAGCTGTCTGTCTTTGGACCACTTTTGGCAGGTACTAACCACTGCACACCCCACAAGATCTGCCGTTTTGGAGATGCCCTGACCTAGTCGTCTAGCCATCAAAATTTGGCCAAATTGTCAAAGTCTTATATATATATATATATATATATATATATATATATATATATATATATATATATATATATTATAAAGAACTTATTTATTCATCTTTCAGGCATAGAAGATGTTGTGCTGACCAAAACAATTCGGATATACCCAAATCAGAAACTGTGGATTAACAATGATGTTCACACGGCCCTAAATGCGTGAACCTTTGCTTTCAATTCCAGCAGTGCGGAAGAGTATAAACAAGCTAGCTATGCCCTCCGTAAAAACCATCAGAACAACAAAACACCAGTACAGATACAAGATAGAAGCACAGTTTAAAACCACTGAGACAAGAGACATGCGGCAGGGTATTAACAACATCATGGACTTTAAGGAAAATAAACACTCCACTATGAACACCACTGGTTCTCTACCAGATGAGCTTAATACTTTTTATGCTTGTTTCAAGACAAACAACTTCAACCCCAAGGAGAAAGCTCCGATGCTGCAGAGGTTAGTATATTCTCTATGTCTGTAGAGGACATAACCCAATCCTTCCGATGGGTCAATATCCACAAGGCCTCAGGTCCAGATAGCATCCCTGGCCACGTCCTCAAAGCATGACTGGGCTAATAAACTGGTGTTTTCATGGACCTTTACAATCTCTCCCTCTCCCTGTCTGTAGTCCCCACATATTTTAAAATGTCCACCATTGTGCCTGCACCGAAAAAATCGAAGGTAACTTGCTTGAATGACTGGTGCCCTGTTGCGCTGACCCCACTGTCAGCAAATGCTTTGAGAGGCTCATTAGAGACCACATCTGCTCTGTGCTGACTGCCTCACTCGACCCACTGCAGTTTGCTTATCGTAAAGACCGTTCCACTGATGATGCCTTTACCCTACACCCTTCTCTCTCCCACCTGCACAAAAAGAACACATGTATGAGAATGCTGTTTGTGGACTATAGCTCAGCATTCAATACCATTGTGCCCTCCAAGCTTGGGCCTGAACAACTCCCTGTACAACTGGATCCTGGACTTCCTGTCAGGCAGACGTCAGGTGGTCAGAATTGGCAGCAACATCTCCTGCCTGTTGACCCTCAACAATCGAGCCCCATAACACTTTATCATTTACATTAACACTGGACTCTGACTGATAGATAGACTGATATCAGACTCTGACTGCAGTGTGTCTCATCCGCTGAGCACAGGCATACATTCCAGCAATGTTGATGTTCCAGCACTATCATCATTATTCTGTACTCCTTTACATTCCATTTGCACTACTGCATGCTGCGCTGCTCACCTACACACTGTATACCATTACGGCATATGTGTATATGTGTACTGTGTATTTTATTGGCACACTTGTAATTTATAATGCACAGCTGTGGAGAATGCACTCAAGATTTTCACCACTTGTACATTTTTGGTTATGGTGAAGAGATAGTTAAGTGATTTGATCTTCAGTAAGCATTTTATCCTGTTCCTGGTCATGGCAGATCCAGAAACTATTTCAGCAACACTAAGAACAATCAGCACATGAAAATCCATATTTAAACATTGCTCCTTCCCCTATTTTACACATGATGTCATTTACACAATTATTTTTTACAAATCCCTCACAACACACCTACTAACTGTGCATTCAGTTGATCAGATTGCACATTCAAATTAGCACTCTTTATTTAGGTTCTAAGAAAAAATGGACCTTTGTGTGTGTGTGTGTGTTTGCCTTTAAGACTTTGCACTCTCACCCAGAGTTGAGCTGGCCTAAGGCTTGCATTTAAAAGGTGTGAAGTGGGAACTGAGCTAAGAGGTAGGGCTGGGCCATGTTTTCAGTTGAGGGTGGCACTGATTTCCTCTGTAAGCTTCTGAATCTCAGGTAGACCTGGCACCTGGCATCACACATCACTCTCAGGTCACAGACAGAATCTATCAGAGTCACAGGAGAAGAAGGTAAGTACCTGTCACACTTGTCCCGGTTGGGAAAGAAACGAGAAGGGAGGCAGACTTGCAATAACTCAAAGGGGGCTTTATTCTTTGTTGTTTACTTTTGCCTTTCAGTGCTTTTTTTTATTACACCCACACACGACTCTTTGCTGGTTGGCTCTCACTTTCTCTCTCTCGCTCTCGAGGTGTTCGTCTCTCCCCTTTTAATCCTCACCACAACTCACTGCAACACAGAACCCTAGTTAGTACAATTCCTCTCAGGTTTGCAACCCTTACCACTCACCTTCTCCGGCTCCGCCCTTCATTTACAAACTGGCGCTCAACCGCGCCTCTGGTTCCACAGTACCATATTCATGGTTTCGGTAAGGTGCTGCTTTTAGCTATCCTTCTACATGCTCAGATTATACTAGCATCATGAGTGTGAAGTATTAAACATAAATATGGTCAGGTAAATTACACTTGAACTATTTTGGGGATCATTAGCCATTTTTAAGGGCAGTCGAAACAAACTAAGAGAGTCTCAGCAGGGGCAGCAGTGGTGCGTGTGGTGATTAAGTGAGAAGGGCAGGAAGAATCAATTCCTTCCCCGGCCCCTGAGCCCCACTCTGGAAGAAAAACAGCAGTTGTTGTGCGGCTGTAGCCTCATTTTGGAGAGGTCAAGCTGAGACCTTCTTCTCCTGGGGACTCTGTCTTACTCCAGGAACCACTCCAGCAGAGACAGGCAGAGTGTTATGCTGTAGAAATGCATTTACATTAGTCATTTAGTAGATGCTCTTAGCAGTGTTACAAAGTGCATCCGTAAAGATTCATAACATGAAAGAGTGTGTAAACAATGCAACGGACAATCAGTAACAAATGGTGAATAAATAATAAAACAATAATATGTTTTTGATTGCTTTGGGTTGTTAAATTTGGCAAAGAATCTGTTTCTTCAATTCTGTATATTATACAGTATACAGTTATATATATATATATATATATATATATATATATATATATATATATAAAATGTAAAAGGAGCACTTTCCTATAGTGAATATTTTGTGAATAACAGCCTATATTAGTGTAATATATCCTGATGATTTTTGCTTATTTTAGTATTTATGAATCAAACTGCATGATTAGCAATGCAAAACAAAATTCCTTATGTACACTTGAGAAATGAAACAAGCCCTTATGTACACTATTATTAAGTTATGCAGCAATCAGGGCTCAATTTGAAAGAGCATACAAGAGCATAGATAAAAAAAAAAAGGATATCACCCCCTTGTCCATCCAATTTTGGTTGATATGATTATCATAGATATTTGAATTCAATGCAGGCTAATTGAGATTTATACAAGGTAATCAGTATTTCTTCATGTTACACCAATAGTTAGGATCAAAAGCACACACTCAACAGCATCAAAACTGGATTTGTAGAAATCAGGGGCTGCCAAATTGAATTATATAGTTGCCCTGAAGGGCAAGGCGACTAAAAAAATAAATAAACTTTGTACTATAAATAAAAGATGTCATCAGATGGACTGATGTCCTATCCAGGGTGTATTTTCACCTCATGTCCAGTGTCCCATGTTGCATTTACATTTACAGAATTTAACAGACATGCTTTGTAGTCTCTATAAAAACATATCCTAATGGTAGTTCATTTGGTCAGCAAATAAGAATATCATCAAGCTAAAACCCTACTGGAGAAAGTTAATAGAACATGAAAGAAAACACACAAAACAAGAGCTTTTTTTTTTTTTTTTTTTTTAAATAGAAGTGTTATTGCAAGTGCTTGGTAGGTCTTTAATCTTATGACTCAGTGACTCAGCTGTTCATTTCATCTACTGGGTATCAGGACAGAGAAGAGTCTTAATGGAATTTTGATGTATATATTCTTTGATGCATATATACGTACCTTGAAAGATGGTGGGTCAAGTGTTAAGCTGTGCTAGAGGCTCAAAGGAAGCATGGTACAGAGCAGTGTGTGATAAGTTCTTTTAGGTTGTTGGGTACTGGTCCATTTTTGGCTTTGTAGGCAAGTGTTTCAAATCTGCTGGGGGCAGCTACATGAAGCCAGTGGAGGGAACACAACTTTTGGATGTTGTGGGAGAACTTGAGAAGGTTGTACAGCTGCATCAGTTGAAAGGGTAAATGTAAGGGTAAAGCACACAGGACCTGTGTCCTGCCTGAATGACTATCGTCCCAGAGCACTGACCCCAATCATGATGAAGTGCTTTGAGAGGTTAGTCATGCATCACATCAAGTCCAGTCTCCCAAACACGC
>CM075018.1:16838224-16855379 GCA_037576675.1 Pangasius sanitwongsei
ATATATATATATACACACACACACACACACACACACACACACACACACACACACACACACACACACACACACACATAGATCAGCCATAACATTAAAACCACCTGCTTAATATTGTGTAGGTCCCCCTTGTGCCAACAAAACAGCTCTGACTAGGTGAGGCATGGACTCTACAAGACCTCTGAAGGTGTGCTGTGGTATTTGGCACCAAGATGTTAGCAGCAGATCCTTTAAGTCCTGTAAATTGAGAGTTAGGGAATCCATGGATCGGACTTGTTTGTCCAGCACATCCCATGCTCAACTGGATTGAGATTTTTTTTCACATTCCTCAAACCACTCCTGAATAATTTTTGCAGGGTGGCAGGGCACATTATCCTGCTGAAAGAGGCCACTGCCATTAGGGAATACCATTGCCATGAAGGCAACTATTGTAGGTGCTTTTGGTGGTGGACAGGGGTCAGCATGGGTACTCTGACTGGTCAGTGGCTATGCAGCCTCATATGCAGCAAGCTGCTATGAATTGTGTGTTCTGATACCTTTCTATCATAGCCAGCATTAACTTTTTTAGCAAATTGTGCTACAGTTGCGCTTTTGTGGGATCGGACCAGACGGGCTAGTCTCTGCTCCCCACGCGCATAAATGCACCTTGGGCGCCCATGACCCTTTGCTGGTTCACAGGTTGCCTTCCTTGGACCACTTCTGGTAGGTACCAACCACTGTAACTGGGAACATTTTTGGAGATGCTCTGACCCAGTTGTCTAGCCATCACAATTTGGCCCTTGTCAAAACTGCTCAAAATTACTCGCTTGCCCATTTTCCCAACAACTGACTATTCACTTGCTGCCTAATTATATCCCACCCCTTGACAGGTGTTACAGTAATGAGACAATCAATGTTATTCACTTCATCTGTCACTGGATTTAATGTTATGACTAATCAGTATATTTTATATAATATAATATATATATATATATATATATATATATATACACATACATACATACATACATACATACACACACACACACACACACACACACACACACACACACACACACACACACATACACATACACACACTGCCAGGTCCATAAGTATTTGGACATTGACAATTTTCGTTGTTTTGCCTCTGTACACCACCACAATGAATTTGAAATGAAGTGAGACTTTAATTCAAGGAGTTTAACAAAAATATTGCATTAACTGTTTAGAAATTACAGCCATTTTTTACAGTCACTCCTTTTTCACAGTCCAAAAGTAATTGGACAATTGACTGATAAGCAGTTTCATGGCCAGGTGTGGCCTGTTTCCTCATTATTTCATGACAAATTAAGGAGATAAAAGGTCTGGAGTTGACTCCAAGCACTGAATTTGCATTTTGTAGCTGTTCCTGGGAACTCTCAATATGTGGTCCAAAGAGAGGTCAATGCAAGTGAACGAGGCCATCATTAGGCTGGGAAAAAAAAAAACAGACCTATCACAGAGATAGCAGAAACTTTAGGAGTGGCCAACTCAACAATTTGTTACAGTCTTACAATGAAGGAACACACTGGTGAGCTCAGCAACAACCAAAAGGCCTGGAAGGCCACTGAAGAAAACTATAGTGCATGACCACAGAATTCGTTCCTTGGTGAAGAAAAACTCCTTCACAACATCTAGCCAAGTCAAGAACATTCTGGAGGAGGTAGGCATATCATTGTCAAGGTCTACAATCAAGAGATGCCTTCATGAATGTAAATATAGACAGTTTACCTCAAGATGTAAACCACTGGTAACACTCAAGAAAAGAAACGCCAGATTAGACATTACTAAAAAGACCTTTAAAAAACCCTGACCAGTTCTGATGCAAGATTAACTTGTACCAGCATGATGGGAAGAGAAAAGTATGGAGAAGTAAAGGAAGGGCCCATGATCTAAAGCATACCACATCATTTGTCAAATTTGTGGAGGAAGTGTTATGGCATGGGAATGTATGGCTGCCAATGGAGCTGGGTCACTGGTATTTATTGATGATGTGACTGATGGTAGGAGTAGCAGGATGAATTCTGAAGTGTATAGGGCTATACTTTCTGCTCAGATTCAGTCAAATGCTGCAAAACTGGTAGGACAGCGCTTCACAGTACAGATGGATAATGACCCAAAATGTACTGCAAAAGCAAACCAAAAGCTTCTTAAGGCAAAGAAATGGAATGTTCTTAAATGGCCAAGTCATTCACCAGACTTCAACCCAACTGAGAATACTTTTCACTTACTGAAGACACAACTGAAGGCAGAAAGACCCACAAACAAGCAGCAACTGCAGGTGGCTGAAGTAAGGGCCTGGTAAAGCATCTCAAGGGAGAAAACTCAGCAGTTGGTGATGTCCATGGGTTCCAGTCATTGACTGCAAAGTATTTGCATTAAAGTATTAAAATGAATCCTAATATTTATGATTGTTAGTTAGTTTGAGCCTGTGACAATGGAGGGACTATGTAAAAAATAGCTGTAATTCCTAAATGGTCAATGCAATATTTTTTGTTAAACCCCTTGAATCAAAGCTTAAGGACTACACATCAATCGCATCTTGATTACTTCATTTCAAATCCATTCTGGTGGTGTACAGAGGCAAAATTACAAATATTGTGTCACTGTCCAAATACTTATGGACCTTAGCTTTCAGCTGCCCTCTCATCTTCTGAACATTTTTTGCATCACCCATGATTTGTTTCATAATGTTTCATGATATTAAATTCCTCAATTATTGCAACAGTCTCTTGACATATGAGGCGCACACATTTGAAATCGCCTTTTCTCACTGTTAACTTTGTGCATTTGTCTGTAGCCATGACTAAATATCATTCAGTATATTAATTTGCAGATGTCAGCAAAAAAAAAAAGGCTCTCACAATATAGCTATATGTGTTAACACAGTGTGCTACCACCATAAGGCAAAAGAAAAAATTGCAACATGCAGGCCAGTGGGCCACCTATCATTCATTCTAAGAGAGAAGCTGTGGGCCAATTAGCATCTGTCCATGGGCTGCATGTAATGCCTGAATGTGCCTTTCTTGGATTTTAAAGTTAAGCTCACTATATATCATTTCAGAAACCTGCTTAACCATTTTCTGTCAAGCAGTTTTACTAGGCAATCTTTCCCATAGTGGTTTACTGATTTCATTAAAGCTAATTAAGTTTCAGTAGACAACCAGGGAATTACCTACATCCATAGCATGGATCTGTGTATGAAAACCGGAGAGAGAGAATTTATAAGAAATGTGGATGACTTACATTTCCTTGAGTAGTCTTCCTCAAAGTGAGTCCATTAAGCAGAGTCATGATTTTATTTTTAGTAGAGTCGGGGAAGTCAGTCACAACACACCATTATTCAAGCTGTTATATTTATTATAGAATTCTTATTGCTATTAGCCTGTGTGGGCAGACACACCAGCCCATGGCCCAGTGGAAGCTCAGATACCCAGACATCCCACCCTGCAAAAACTAATTTCAGGCAGGTAGCACCAACTGCCCAACCAGAGATGGATGATGGATGGACGCCTGCTGTGATTTGCGCTAGAGATATCTTTACTGCGCTATTCATGTAACCTAAAAAATTTAATGTTTAGAAATATAGGCTACCACTTCCCGATTCATGAAACTTTGAGTGTCTGGTGTAGGGGAGGGGCACAAGGAGAATCCAGAGAATTCCCGTGTGAACCCAGTTATGCATTAAAATATGTACTTATATCTTTATCAATCTACTCACGGTATTGTTTTTATTAATTTATTTAATTACAGTTTTAAACAAGTGTGCACAGACTTTGGCCTCATCAAGTTGTAGAACATAAGTAAACTTGCAGGTAATCAGCTAGTTTAAATAATGCTAGCTCTGCTAATGAACAGACCTGAACTCACCTCAACATGTCTTTTACAGTCATTTAACCCACCATGAGCAATAGAAAAATCACTGTTGCAAACAGTGCAGCGAGCAACACTGTCATTATTTTTTTACCCCTATTAGGCAGGGGTACACCTTAGTGTAGTCTGGAGTAAAGTGAGTTTTATATTTTCTTTTTCTCGGACAGCAGATGCCATTGCGGCTGCAGTCTAGTGATCTACTGCAGTCTCGTTCATTTTGAACGAATCTTTAATGTGATTCGGGAAGAACGAGTCGTCTCGGGGAGTGATTCGTGCAGTCGCGCATGCGCAACATCCTATAGGTTCTGTACTGGAATTAGTTCACCTGTTTCGAGTCTTCAAGTCTGAGTCATTAGTTCATCTCTCCAGTCTTTCGAGTCGTTCCGAATGAACGACTCAAACCCGAAAACTCGAAAGGTGAACTAATCAGTTCTCTTTCCGGCTTAGACTGCATTGGTTAAGCTTATGGGGCTGTCACATGATGAACGAACGACTCAAACCCGAAGACTTGTCAGATAAGAGGTGAGGTGAGCTAATCATAGACTAAAGATCCAGGTAAACAATGAATTAATGTTTTCTGTTTCTTATAGCATTATAGTTTTGTCTTGTTTGTAGTGTGATCAACGTTTGTGTAAGTAGTACATGTGTTAGGGAAGTAACACGTAGCATTTTAATTATATTTTGCTAAAATGAATATAATGAATGAAATGACTCGAAAAAAGATTTGTTCATTTTGCTGAACAAGACTCAAAGGTCCGAGTTGGTAAAATGATCCGAACTTCCCATCACTACAGTCGCAGAACTCTGGAAGTCTGAACTGACAGGAGATTGAGAGAGTGAGAGGCTGACTGTATGCCCGCCCACAGAGACAACTGATTGGTCTATTTAGCGCATATGAGACCAATCCTCAGACCAATAGCAAGCCACTATGAATATGCGGGAGACTCCCGGAACTTCCGGGAGAGGTGGGATGTCTGGATACCTTACTTCCACCTGTTCAACTGCACACTTCTTTGGGTTTGCTGTGAGTCCTGCCCATCTCAAGGATTTTAGGACAGCTCTTAGATGTTGTAAATGCTGCCAATCATTACTGTAAATGACTGCATCATATAAATATGGAGAAGCATTATGTACTGTGCATGTGGAGTATTTTTTCCATGAGAACAGAAGGGTGACAAATTGGTGTAACCTAAACAGAGAGGAAAAAGGCATTTTTAAGGTTATTTGAGTCAAGGGAATCTGCCAATACGCCTTGGTTAAATTCAGTGTTGAATAAAAGTGAGCCATGTATATCTGATCAAGCAGTTCACCAATGTGTGGCTTTCAATTTGTATCATATTTAGACACTGTGTTGACTTTTCAAAATCCAGACCACTGACCCATCGGCCTTGGGCACTGAAAAAATGGGGCTGCTCCAATCACTGTGGGACTCCACGATTAAATCCATGTTGAGCATAGCTTTGAGTTTATCCCAAACCACATTTTTTGTGTTCAGGTAAACAATAGGGGTAGCTGTGTAAACCATGCCTGAATGTGTCTGAATGAGTCTGAATGTGGTGATCTATGAGGTTTATGCGACTGGGTAGAGGAAAAATCCAATTGGATAATTCCCCCTGCAAGGTGGGCTCAAGAGTGAATTGGGATGCAGCTTTTAGATTTACCTCCAGTCCCAGCTCCTCCCTCTCATGAACCACCATTGACTGAGCCACAGGAATCACCTTTCTCTATGGTTTCAGGAGATTGAGGTAGTATATTAAGTCCATCACCTCTATCCATTCACCTGACCTCATATTCGACCTCTCCGACTCTGTGTGACCTCAAAGGGCCCTTGCCACTTCAAAAGTAATTAAGAGCTTGATGAGTAGAAATACGAGTACATTACAATTTCTCCCAGTGTGAATTCCTGTAGCCAAGTTCCTCTGTCATACAGCTGGGACTGTTGTTCTTAGGCCTGGTGTAAATTATCCTGTTTTAGTTGACCCAAGGTGTGGAACTTTGCTCTTAGGTCCAGAACATACTGAATTTTGTTTTTGCTGTTAGAAGTTCCCTCCACCTACTTTTCTCTAATGATGCCGTGGGGCTTGTGCCTGTACAGTAATTTGAATTGGGAGAACCCCATAGAGGTTTGCAGGACCTCTTGTACTGCAAATAACAGGGGTTCAAGCCACTTATCCCAATTCCGAGCGTCTTAGTGAACAAACTCACGAATAATATTTTTTAGGGTTTGATTAAAACCTTTGTCCAGCTCATCTGTTTGTGAATGGTAAACACTGGTGAGAATCAATTTAATCCCCAATAAGAGTGTGTGACACGAAAGCAGTGCCGTGGTCAGTCAGGATCTCTTTCGGGTTAGGGTTAGAAAAGTGCCCCCACAACATTGCATGCTGAGATGTTGTGAAGCGCTTCACCACTTCTCAATATCATGTTGCATAATCCACTAAGACTAACACAAAGCGATACCCTTGTGCCCTGAATCCATACCAGTTCTTTTGAAAAGGACCTCAATTAATGGAAGGGGGTACAATGGCACTTTTGGGGTGTCCAGTGGATTCACCAGCTGATATTCATGACATGCCATACACCACCATGAACATCACCACAAATGCCCAGCTAATAGAAATGGGCCATGAGACATTTTAGCGTCTTAACCTGTATTAAATGACCAGCAATGGGATCATGATAAGGCGCATGGAAAAGCCTTTCCCTAAGGCTCTTTGGTACCAACAATTGCTTTGTCACTTATTTAGTTTCATTATCGTGCATCGCACAATATAACATCTTTAATAACAGAAAAACATGGCTGGGATAGTCTGAGATTTGGCTGGATTTGCTGACCATCTATTACACTCACTTGGTTGAAGGTGTGCCTCCGGGTTTTGTCGCATGACCTCCACGGCCTCAGCACCACATCCCCAGCCAATACTGGGCACATCCCACACTGTGCCTCAGTACTGCAGGACCCATTCACAAACATTTCCCATACTAATGTCTGAAAACCTGGCCAATTTGTCCTGAGGATTACCGGATGAGTGAGGCGAGGAATAACCTCAGCATCTACTCTATGCTTTTTTCCCTGGAATTGAATTGTGACTATGCGGTATGTTCCTGCTTGATTGTGGGAGGCCTGAGGCACGTTAGGGATCTGGATAATTGCTCTCACTTCCATGAAGGAACACTGATCCTGGAAATACCTGGACTTCCTGTAGCACCAGCAAACCTCCTGGTGGGCATGGAAGGTTCTTTGCGTGTGGACAAAGTGGGAGCCAAGGGAGGAAAAGCAGGGTGAAAATCAGCTCCAGGGTGCTGGTTATGGGGCCCTGGCCCTGGGGAGCCCGAACCGGAGAGGGGAAAAAGGGGGGGAGAAAAAGAAGACCCAACTTGGCTTCAAAACACTGCTGTTGTTTGTGGTGCAGGTCAAGAAGGCCCTGATGTTGTCTGTCTGTTGGAGGCTGGAGATGGACTTAATTGTATTGCTAAGCAGGGAAGTTTCCAAAGGTACCTCTTTCCTGGGGTTTGATACAGCTGTAGAACCCAGTGTGTGTCTTTGTGAAGGAGGACTCCTGAGACTGGTGAATTTTTGATGGAGCTACAGGCTCACTTTATTTTTTTGCCATTGCTTTTCAGCATGCTTTCCTAAACTCAGCAGAAAAAAATAAACCAAAATGTTGTCTTAATATTTTGTGGGCTTTGCCTCATTCAAGTTCATGTTCAGTTCAAATTCAGGCTCATGCTCTGTGTGTGTGTGCATTGTGTGGAAACTCTGCTGGCTCTGTCTCTCCCTTTGGCTCACAGCAATCACAGAAAGGACAAAAATCACACATACGTATGTAGGCTGGCAGTAATAACATACAGGTAAGACTCATTTATATGTTACCTGCTGGTTCAACCTGCCTCCTCTCTGTCTGCAGCTTGACCACACCCATGCTCACACAGGCTTTAATCAAAATCTCAATAACTCAAAAACAAGTAAGCCTTTAAATAATGTCAGTTTCAACCTGTGATTTGTCAGAGGAGTCTTCAAGAATAAAAAGCTCTATGCCTAATAAATATCCAGAATATTATTATTGTACACATTTGAATAATGAGCTTAATATTTAAAAAGTTGGGTTTTGTTCATAAAATAAATATATATTTATGGGGTCAATGGAAATTTTTTAAACAAGTTGAAAGACCCCTGGCTGCAAAAGTCTGAGAACCCCTTGATCTGGAGTCAGTACCTACATAACTTTTTCTTTTCAGCAAAACGGGTAAGGGATGCTAATTTACCAATTTACATGCAGCACATTTAGTATATGTGGATACTAAATCTGGACAAAAAAACTGCACCATGGTGGAGTGCTATTATAGTATGTAAAGGATTACAAAATATAGTACAATATCTTAAAGGTTTGTCTTCTGGTTATTATGTTAGCGATAATTTCGGCAAATGCTTTTATTAAAAATAAAGACTGGCAAGCACAAACAAATCCAAAACACAATGTCAAGGTCAGAATCCAGAATCAGGCAAAGGGTTATGCAATGTACAACATTATTCAGAAGATGACACTATAATCATGAAACGAGAAAAAAGTGGGTCAAAACCAGAAGTAGCAAACATGAATCAAAGGCTTCGTATGTCAGATGAGAAACAGAGCTGAACGAATACTTTGCAAAGTCCATTTGCAGTGAGCGTGTTTATATAGTGTGCAGTGGTGATTGAGTCCAGCTGTGTGCAATCAGTAATCATGTGAACTTGAACTTTAACTGGGAGTTGGAGTCCATGGTAGCCATGTTTGTAGTGGGAGATGCATGGAGTCAGATGGAAAATTCGGCAATGACATGACAGAATCCCCCCTCAAGGAGCTCACTCCAGGAGCAGTGTTCTTTTTTGGTTGGCTCTGGGATAAGGCTTGGGTTTCTCAGGATGCCGGGCATGAAAATCATGAATCATGAGGAGGTCGAGAGTTGGGATCCAGAACCTTTTGTCAGGACCATAGTCCTCTCAGTCAGTCAGGCACTTGAGCTTACCCTCTCTGTGACAATTGATTCTGTAGGCAGGTTCTCCCTCGATTTCAAGAGGTTCGGGTGGTGTGGATGGGGGTACTCCTTCTGCTAATAGACCTTGAATTGTGGGCTTGAGGCATGATGCGTGGAAGGAAGGAGAGAGCCAGCGGTTTCTAGGAAGCTCGAGCTGATAGGTGACGTCATTGATGCTTTGGAGAATCTTGTACAGTGTGATGTGTCAGTGCGAGAGTTTTCTGCACCACTGGTCCATGCAGATGTCCTGTGTGGATAGCCTGATCTTGATCTCCGGACTGGTATTTGAGATGTTCTGTTCTGTGTTAATCTGTATACTCCTTGTTGCTTTGGGCCACTTGTTCCAGGCGCTGATGTGTAGCATTCCACACCTACTCAATCTGCTTGAGCCATTCGTTGACTGCAGGACTGTCCGTGGGGTTGGCATTCCGTGGGAATAGGGGAGCTTAGTAACCGAGGATGCACTGGAAAGGGGTAAACTGGGTGGCTGAATGCCTCAGAGAATTTTGGGCATACTTGGCCCATGGGAGGAAGTGGGCCCAATCTTCTTGGTTAGAGGCACAGAAGGACTGTAGAAATCTTCCTATTCCTGACTGGCCCTTTCCACTTGGCTGTTGGACTGAGGGAGGTAGCCCGAGGTGAGGCTCAATCTGAAATACAAGTTTGTCAGACATGAGACTCCACTCACCAAGGGCTTTTTTGTAGGTGGGGGTTGAATCTCTGTCATGGATGGAATCTTGGAGAATTTCCATTTGCAATACTGATAGCAGTGTGGTTACTTTTGTGCTTCCATGGTGATCATGCTGTTGTCTTCAGAGACGAGCACAACTGGACAAGACAGGGGTCGTTGTCATAGGAATAACAAAAGTCAATGTACAAGATTAGAAAAACACCACAAGTAATACACACCTTGACCTGGACTAAGACACTGAATGGTCAAATGATAATTCTACATCAAGGTGCTGGATAGGAAGAGCAGTGGCAGGGCTCTGAACACAGCTGTGGCATGCTCCACTGGTTTAACAGAAAAAGCACAATACAAGGCAGTACCATTAATTCCACTCATCATGAGATCTCAAAATATAAACTTGGACAAATCAAGGTATTGTGTCTTCACCTCCATTCAAAGTTTTTGGAGGCTTCATATGGCTTTCTTCATGACACCATAAAACTAGACCTTTGAGTAGAAGCTTTCCCATCTGTCCTTCAAATGTACCAGGAATTGTTAGGTTGAATAATTCTCCGCAGCTCATCCGGGACCTGTAAAATACATACAACTACAGATAGAAAAATCCTTTAAACAAAAGAATCTCCATTGTTAGTCCTGGTCAAACACTTTGATGACTGATGTCCCTTCAAAAAAGACCTAACTTATTATTCCTGTGTAAGGAATATAAAAATTATGTCAAGATGCCCCCCAAATGTGTACTTGGAAGAGCTGAAAATGTGAGGACTGGTTACAAGGGGCAAACATTTACTTACGTGATCCACTTCTCTGAAACAAAGGTAAGCATCTAGAATCTTTGTTGGTCTGTCTTGCTCCCTTAAAGATAAATGCTTCATCACTGCTATCCCGGTGTTGCTTGGGGTGCTGGCTCTAACAGATGATTAGTCCAGACTAATGGTGTTGCACTGGAATCTCCATTGTAGTCACTTGTTGCAACATCTGCATGGATTTCCCCGTCCTGTCATTATTTCTTCAAAGGAGGAACCTTGGCCTTATTTGGACTTCTGACATTTGAGACACTCTTCATTAGCTTTTTAGCAAAATGCATATACCAGGTACAAATAATAAACATTAAAAGATGACAAAAGACACCCAAATTTTGGATGTAAACATCAAAAACAAGCAATAGTGACAAAAAGCTATTTACCCACTCAATGTTTGATGACTTGTCTTTCATCACTGGGTAGTACTCCACCAATCACTTTGCCATGGCACTGACCTCATGTTTGCTGGGGTATCTGGAGTCCTCTGTGGCCTTTGCGATTGTAATTATTTTAGTCATCGTGTTTCTTATGAGTCAGTAGAAGAGCTCCTTGGATAAGGCCACAATGTGCTCTGTCCCCAGCCGTTTCTGCTTAAAGTTGGAGGGTCGCGCCTGTTCAAGCTAACTGTCTGTGTAGACTATGTATTCTGGGTTGGACATAGTCACAGACTTTGTAATGTTGGGCTCCTCTTTTGAAAGGCCACTGCCTCCAGTGGTTGATGGTTGTTGTATTTCAGCAGCAGTCTCCACCTAAAATAAATGTACACTTAGACTTTTATTTCATAAGATAACTTTCTATCAAAGTGCATGCCTTTATTTGTTAGTTAAATGAACATATCTTTTAGAGTATTTTAAAAGTGAGTACATTACTTAAATGTTAAATAATTACAAATCCTGTCCATTTACATGTCCATACAATTGTATTTGTTTCTAGTCAAAGCCCAAGAAGAATGAAATTGTTGCACTTGGTTCTTAAATATGAACCTTTCATTACTGTTTAATTGGTCAAACATTTCTGTTTTTCAAATGAATTAGATTCATTCCTCTTGAGCTTTGGCTAAAAATAAATAAAATGTTATAAAAAGGACAGGATTTCCAATTAATTAACATTTTAGTGATATTGCACAGGGACTCAGTTTGTTATACTGCAATAGACATAGAACTGGCCTTTTTCTCTTTATTTACATCAAGCCAAATATCCTGGTGCCTCAGGAAATTTTCGGGACTGGGAAACAGATTTGTGATATCATCTCGGGAGAGTGAAGGCAGTAAGTCTTCTCCAATATTAGCAGCTGGAACCTAGAGAAGTTACAGTTAGTGCAGTTAAGACACTGGGCTTATCACTGAATTCATTAAGCCTACATAACAGGTAAGGATATTTTACTGACTCTTGTTTACATTGTGACACTTCCTGTACAATTAGCATTCAGGAGTACTGGGCAAATTTAAAAGCACCTATAAACAAGAAATATTTATATTCCAGCTTGGCAAATTGTAGTAGGAATGGGAGTAAAGCATTGCTAAACTACTCCAATAAGATACATTTATATTTCAAGTCAGCAAACATTTTATATTTGAGGCTTTATAGAAAATTAATTTATTGTCATCATGTTGTTTACCTTAACATATTGCACTATACCATCCACATTTGATGCAGCACAAACATGTTACAGATTTAATAAAAAACATTCAGGCTTCTTGGACTTTTATTGCACCTATATAAGACTATTTGTACATAAGACAAAATAGCAATTCAACAAACGGATGTGCAATACTGTAATGTGCAATACCTTAGTTTAATTTTAATTTCTATTGTTATATTTAAAATGTATAAATCTTAACGGATCACACTGTTCAAATGTGCAATATGTTAAGTGTAATATCTTAGCTGCTTTACTATCTTAACTGAACAGATCTGATCATTTATGTTAATATTTATATCCTTTTATATTATCCCTTACTCTTTTTTTTATTCTTATGCACCATTAGGAGGGACACTCAATTTCGTTGTACCCTGTGCAATGACAATAAAGATCTATCTATCTATCTATCTATCTATCTATCTATCTATCTATCTAAAAATATTAAAATCAGAGGTGTTGTAGGGCTATAGACCCAGTCTTGGAGAGCTGCTATAAGTTTTGCCTACAGCTAACCAAACTGTGACTGAAGCCCTGGAGGTAAACTTCTCCCAACAGCGGTACATTAAAAGGATACTTTTTACCCTTTTACACTGAAAAAATGAAGGATGGGTTTATTCTAAATATTACAATATCTCCTTGTGCCGACATACATAAAAAGTATAAAAGAAAGTATATAAAAAAATTATAGTACCTGTAGCACTGACCTGAGCTCTTTTAGGGTGGGCACTCGGGTTCAGGTATTATGGTGTCTCGACTATATGGGACCTCTCTTAATCCACTAACCTTCTGGACAATTATCCCAATATTTAATAAACTATGTTGTTTGCTACAACAATGCTTACTGTATGAATGTAACTCAACACTCTAAATGGTCAACTTAACTGTTTACTAATATTATGTGTGATAACTTTGGTAAAAGAATAATAAAATTAGTGACACCTCTTAAAATAAACAATTACAGGATTTATTGAGAAAAAGATCAATTTAAATGGGGAAAAAATGAAGTAAGTGACCTAAGAGACTGTAAATACAATCAATGAAATGGAATTAAATGTGTTGACTATAAATAAATGACTTCACAGGGTGAAAGTTATGACATTCTAATGCTACACCAACTCTGGTTTTAAGACACTTGGTGGGATAGTTTTACAACTATCTGGGAACCACAGAGGAATATGGATATATAACTTTTGGGTATAACCTTCTCAGGTACATGTAAATCAAATGTCTATCAATGTATATTTTCCCATAGTGTTACTATGCATCAGGAAGGATTTCCAGTATATACAGTATCACACATGCTATCAGAAATAAGAAAATAACATCAAATAAACTCTTCCACAAATACTGTTTGACAATAAAATCACAAGTTAAACAACTTAACTCATGTGTGCCCGGGCCCACACACACACACACACACACACACACACACACACACACACACACACATACACAAGCAAAAAGAGAATTGGCCCCTTCACTCCGAAGAGCCAAACAAATTTTAAATGGAATACCTTAATTCAGTCTTAGCTATGGAGCCTTCTGGGTTAGGAAACACCTAAAACCTTTTGCTAGCACCATCTGTCCCTGCTGTACACAAGACATGCTTCCTCATCAATCCATTGCTGTCAGGGGAACCCTGAACCCCTCGGCAATTCGGGGTGCTACCTGAATGTCCAGTCTACCAGCTTTGCAGGCAGTTCAACCATATCACTGTGATTTATGCTGATATTTAATGTATACAGCACTTGCAGTTCACAACTTGGGTATTAACAGTACTTTGCTGAAATTTCTCTTGTAGTTATCTCTAACTTGCCTGGCCACACACAAGTGTTGGTGAAAATACTGAAAATACTCCCACTTCGCCCTCCCCCAAATTCACAAGAACCAATAATGGATAATATCCACCTGTGTATAAGGTGGGCATAAGGAATTTCACACCAATTAATAAAAGGTGAACTCTAATTTCTTTGCGAATACCATGTTTTTCACACATAAATTACAACCAAACATTAATGCAGTGAGAATCTCAATAATGAATAATGAACTCAATACACATTAAGCATTGTTGATAAATGGGTTCTAAATACTCCAGGTCAATTTTGTGGAAATTGACCTGTAACCCCAGAGAAATCCCTGGGGTTACATACCATTATAGGAGTGTCCCATAAGAGGACTCCCCCAAATTGCCAAACTAGGCTAGCTACGCAAAACATAACTAACCCATATAACATACCTTTGAATGTGGCACTAGCAACATCGTCCAGTTCTTCCATAACCTGACTTCACTTATATCCACAAACTTCAGAACAATCACAGCAGCAGTAGGTGTGCATTCAGGAGTATGGATTTGAAGTGCAATAGTCATCTTTCTTGTGCTTTTCTCACTGGCAACTACCCCTTGATATCAGCTCATGTATTAAACCAGGTCATCTTAGGTTCAAGGGAGTAAAAAATGCGGTTCAGGTCAGGCTTGCAAGTCAGCCATGCAGCTGGAATAACTGGAGCTTGTTTATGCATCTACTAGAGCATCCAGACAGCAATAATCCAACCTAGAGGTAACAAAAGCATGAACTAATTTTTCTGCATCATGTAGTGACAATATATTTCTTATTTTAGCAATATTTCTGAGATGAAAGAAAGCGATCCTAGTAATACTATCTACATGAGCTTCAAATGAAAGATTAAAGTCGATACTCACACCAAGGTCTTTTACTGCTACATATGATGAAACAGAAAGGCCATCTAGAGTTATTATGTAATCTGAAAGCTTACTTCTAGCTGCATGTGGTCCTAGTACAAGCACTAGTAAAGGTACTAGTCTTTCAGAATTAAGTAATAGAAAGTTAATAAGCATCCAGTTTCAAATGTCCTTTACACATTCCTCAACTTTATTAAGCTGGTGTCTGTCATCTGGCTTTGATGAAACATACTGCTGTGTGTCATCAGCGTAATAGTGGAAGCTAACACCATGTTTACGAATAATTTGCCCAGAGGTAGCATATATAAAGAAAAGAGCAGTGGGCCTAAAACAGAGCCTTGCACAACACCAAATTCTACCTTAGTATGTGTAGAGAAGTCACCATTTACATCTACAATTGATAATCAGTCAAATAAGACCTGAGCCAGGAAAGGGCCGTTCCCTTAATGCCTACTACATTTTCTAGTCTGTCGAAGAGAATAGCATGATCAATGGTATCAAAAGCTGCACTAAGGTCAAGCAGCACAAGCAAGGAGACACAACCCTGATCAGAGGCCTGTAGTAAGTCATTTACCACTTTAACCAGTGCTGTCTCTGTCAGGTGTAAATAAATGACTGATACATTTCATGAATGTCATTCCTATGTAAGTATGAGCATAGCCGCTGTGCTACAATCTTTTCTAGGATCTTAGAAATAAAGGGGAGGTTTGATATTGGTCTATAGTTAGACAGCTGACAGGGGTCAAGGTCAGGTCTTTTAATCAAGAACTTGATAACTGCTAGTTTAAAAGATTTAGGTACATAGCCAGTGCTATGTACCTAAATAGCACTGGCATACTTAAAAGAAAAACTGAGGGCCTTCCTTGGACTAATGGACTAATCTAAATGGCAACAAATATATACAGGACAAGTCATTACTTATGAGTGCTGTTAATTCTAATAATTTGCCTAAATTTGGACTTGTATATCTATCTTAATAGTAATAATGTGAAACGTGAAGCAGCAGGTTCTGTTCTTTAACATTATGACTGTAGTCTGACAGCATTCACTCTCGTTGACAGTGAATAAAATGAACAAACCTCAATTGTTGTTATTTCATAAGATTCTTAAACTGAGAAGTTGTGCAAGTGGTCTTACTCTTAAAATAAGGAAAACAATCTTGTTCCCCTGCTGGGATATTATGCAAACCATTGTTGTAGCTTGTTACTGGTTAAATCTAACTGAAAATTAGCTGGAATATCTTATTAAGACAAAGTTAGATTTTCTTAAATTGAGATTACTTTTCTAGTGCAAAAAAGCTTGACAAGCTTATTTTTCTTTTTACACAAAAAAAATAAGACTCATTTGCCAGTCGAACATTCCCACTGCCTCCACATTGACAGCGAAGTATACTGTATACTGTATACTGTAGTATACTGAAGTATACTGAGTTGGAGTCCATGGTAGCCATGTTTGTAGTTGGAGGTGCATTCTGGGAAATGGAGTCAGACGCTGAATTCGGCATTGACATGATATATTCATACTCTTCTTCTTAACTTCCTTTCCCTATATTACCTTCTTTGGTTGTTGACCTCACATAGCACAAGTCTGGTCCTTTCAGTTTAAATTCTCATGGTCTTAATGCTTAAACATCAGTCCTTACAGTAATTGTGTTAATTCATAATTAACTATTTAAGGCTCTGCCTACTGTGTAATACAGTATTCGTATCTGTATTCATGTTAGAATTTACACTGGAAGTGAGCGCCCTCTACAATGGAAGGGTTTTTATTTATTATTATTTTTTTAAATATGTGAACTCTAGCATTATGTCCTGAAAACACTGGGGAAAAAACAGTGGGGGAAAAAAACTGGAAAAACACTGGAAAACACTGAAAAAGGACAGGGCTGTTGGAAAAAGAAGTCATTTTTCTGACAAGCTTTCTATCTTCTATGCAATGTGCCAGAGTAAGCAAGCAAACTATATTTCAAAACAACAGTGACTTTCCCAAATTAAGGAAATGTTGTTTATGGTTGACAACAATAGCCACCTAATAATATTCTATCAGATTTACATTTGGGTTTGTTACATTCCAGAAAGATCAGAAAATTTTGTTGAACACACTATGAGTATCTATTATGAAGCTAAGACATAGAGCTGCTGTGACTCAAAACGGGGTCCTTTATGCAGCATTTCAGTATAATGCCTGAATGATTTTCCAGGATGATTGTTTTAATAACAATAGAGAATGATCATTCAAGAACAATGAAAAATAGGTGCAATGAACATACAATAAATATTATATATATATATATATAATATATATATAGTGATTTTTGCTTTTATACACCACCGCATCGGATTTGAAATAAAACAATCACGATGTGATCGAAGTGTAGACTTTCAGCTTTATTTTAAGAGGTTCCACAAAAATAT
>CM075018.1:16855479-16880835 GCA_037576675.1 Pangasius sanitwongsei
TGGGGTGAATTTGCTTGGACGGCCTGACCTGGCCATGTTGGAAGTTGTTTTAAATGTTCTCCACTTGTAAATGATTTTCTGGACAGTAGAATGGCTGATTACAATTTTTTTTTTGAAATCTTTTTATATCCCTTACCAGAGTAATAAGCATCAACAATCTTCTTTCTGAAGGCCTCAGAGAGCTCTTTGGCTGAAAAAAACAAAACAGAGATAGCAGAGAGATGGCAGAAATTTTAGGAGTGGCCAAATCAACAATTTGGTACATTCTTAAAAAGAAGGAATGCACTGGCGAGCTCAGCAACACCAAAAGGCCTAGAAGACCACGGAAGACATGATTTCTTTCCTTGTTGAAGAAAAACCCTTTCGCAACATCTAGCCAAGTCAAGAACACTCTGGAGGAGGTAGGCATATCATTGGCAAAGTCTACAATCAAGAGACACCTTCATGAATGTAAATACAGATGTTTTACCTCAAGATGTAAACCACTGGTAAAAACCTTTAAAAAACCTGCCTAGTTCAGGAACAAGATTAATTTGTACCAGAATGATAAGAAGAGAAGAGTATGGAGAAGGAAATGAAGGGCTCATTATCCTAAGCATACTACATCATCTGTCAAACATGTGGAGGCAGTGTTATGGCATGTGCATGTATGGCTGCCAAGGATGAATTCTGGAGCTATACTTTCTGCTCAGATTCAGTCAAATGCTGCAAAACTGATAGGATAGCCCTTCACAGTACAGATGGATAATGACCCAAAACATACTGCAAAAGCAACCCAAGAGCTTCTTAAGGCAAAGAAATTAAATGTTCTTAAATATCCGATGACCTCAACCCAATTGAGCATGATTTTCATTTACTGAAGACAAAACTGAAGGCAGAAAGACCCACAAACAAGCAGCAACTGAAGGCAGCTTCAGTAAAGGCCTGGCAAAGTAAGGGAGGAAAGGGAGGAAACTCAGCATTTACTGATGTCCATGGCTTCCAAATTTCAGGCAGTCATTGACTGCAAAGGATTTTCCAAGTATTAAAAATAATCCTAATATTTATGATTGTTAGTTTGTCCAATTACTTCTGAACCTGTGAAAATGGAGGGATTCTGCAAAAAATGGCTGTAATTCCTAAACAGTTAATGCAATTTTGTTGTTAAACCCCTTGAATTAAAGTTGAAACTCTACACTTCAATCACGTCTTGATTGTTTCATTTCAAATCCATTGTGTTGGTGTAGAGAAAATTGTCCAAATACTTATGGATCTGACTGTGTATAAGAGAAATTATGATCAGTGTCCCTTGAAATTGTCATTCTCATTGTCATGTAATTCGAGTGGAGATGGATGCAAATGCAGTAAAAGGGTAATTTACGGAGAAGCAGGCAGACAAATCCAAGACATGAAACAAAATTCATGAACCATACACAGACAAAGGTCAGGTGATCTATTAGCAGCTATGGCAAGGGTATTCTGAAATACGCAAACTAGGAAACAGAACACAGTCGAAAAACAGGAAGTCAAAAACACAGAACAAAGGCTCGGTATGAAGAGGTGGCAAAACACTGAACAATACTTCGCACAGGACACAGACACATGGGATTTAAAATACACCAACTAATGACAAGGTAAAACTCAATCAACAGATGTGGGCAATGGTGAGGAAAACAACCAATGACAATACAAGGGAGGAGACAGGACATGATCCAAAACAAAACACGCGTGCAATGTAAACACATATGAAAATGCGGAAAGGTGTGCCGAAGCTCTGTGGGTTGTTACACACTCTGAGCGTCTCCGCATGCTGTGTTCGGGGCGAGAGGGAAAACCCTGAAATAGCCCCCCAACAAGGGCGCTGCGGGGCAAATGCTCCCCCCAGCGGTCATGTCCCTCTGGGGAAAATGTCCACACAAAACCCAAGGTCCCAAGGCAGGCACTGTCCATCTTGTGGGCTTCTTCTAGCAGAGCTAGGAAGCAGACATGGGGCATCTTGGCAGGAAGCAGTTTAAACAAGAGAATTGGGAAAATTGGCCATATAGTGACTACTTGCAAAAACAAACAAAAAAGAAGTGAAGAGGAATAAAAGCAGCAGAGAATAGCAGCAGCAGCTTGGAGAAAATAAAATACTGACTACTACTTTGTAGTCAATGGCAAACAGATCTAGGTGCTCATGGATGTCTAATCCAAACAATATCTGACAGTTCCTTACCATGGACTGTTTACTTGCAATCGTTTACCATCCAGGCTGGCATTGTCTGCCGCCATATATCAGAGAATCATGGAGGGGCTTTTGCAAGGAATTCCATGAGTCGCCATATATCTTAAAGACAGACAAAGAACAAGTTCTGATGATGGATGTTGCTCCAGTGGATGCAAAGCAGATCAACTGATGGAGAGTTTCTAATGAAGTGTTTCTACAAGTACATGAATACATGCTGAAAGGGTTCCCTGCTGTAGTAGAATGTCAACTCCCACCTTGCTATCAAAGAAGATTGGGACTTGTCATAAATTGACAGGTTTCATACCTGGTGAGGAAGTGCTTGCTTGAAACTATGGTTATTGTCTAAGATGGGTTCTGGTATTTGCTGAGAGCTGTACATGCAAATGTACCATCACCCTGGGTAATGGGTAAAGCAATAGGCAAGCAGCCAGCATCTGTAAAATGAAAGTGAGAATTTAGTAAACTAAAAGAACCTATTACTATCCTGCCTCCTGATTTCTAAGTAAGCTGATAAACTATACCTGGTGTGGGATTACTAAAGCAAAAATTAATGTATTGCAATACTTAATATACAGTATGTACAGTTTTTAGGCACCGTGTTTCACCCCGTTTTGTGGGAGCTGCTTTCTGGCAGTCCATCACACATCTCGGGCCAATACAGCCGAACCAGAAATGAGTTACTGTTGCATAAACTGCAAAAGTAACTCAATTCTGGTTGAGTTACTGTTGCAGAAACTGGTATAGAACAGTTTAGTTGCTGAGAGTCACTTCACTATCAAGAACATAAACACTTTCACAAATAACTACTTTCTGTACTTCATCTACTGTATATGCTTTATTAAAGGAGGTACCACTTTAATCAAATTAATAACTCAGCTTAGGGAATGTAATCTCATCCAATACACTACCTATTAATATAGGGTATTATTTACATTGCTTTTAGGACACTCTATATTTTTAATTAGCATAGAATGTACTGAAGACCTAATGAAAGTAAGATATGGAAGACCAGTCAAATAACATCATGATAATTACATAATTACATCTTCTTCTACTCAACTAATATTCTATACAACACATATGTCAGCTAGCTAGGAAGGGTAACCCTAGCCATGTTTTGGGGGAATTTTTACTTCAATTCCCTACATTTTTACCCCAAATCCCCAAAATGTCTACATAAAATGGAAGGTTACGATGGCCTGCAACATTTACATTAAAACATTCCCAGAGGTGGATTGGATATAAATTATCCCTTGGTGTGATTGTGTATGTGAATGTGTGAGTGCAAGGTGCCTCATCCAGCCTGCATTCCAGCCTTATGCTCAGTGTTACCAGTATAGGCTCTAGATCCTCTTCAACCGTGACCAGGTTAATTACTAAAGTGATTACTGAAGATGAATGAATAGACAATAAGCCAAAATTATTCTAATGTTTTGCCTGATGAATATATTCACTGCTTCATTCTTTTTCTCACTTCAGAAATATTGAACTGCACTATTCAGTTAAGAACTTTCCTTGGCATAGTGAGGCAGGGAAAGAGGTGAATTATGACTCTTGGGAGAATGTTTTTTTTTCACTTTATTGGAAAATCATTAACATGTTACAGAAAGTATTAGGCCTTAAGCTAGGGGACCCAGGATTTAAGATGATTACACTAGCTATTCTCATTAAAATTCTGATTAGCCTTCATTTCAGAAAAGGGGGGGGGGGGGGGGTTGGTTCCACTTGAGTGGAATGCTGGGTAATAGTGTTGTACTAATTAAAACATTATATTTTGGAGTTGAAATGGCAGTCCCAACCTCTTCTTCACTTGTTTCTGTCTATCTGCCCATCGATTTTTCCCTACTCAAACAATGTTCATCAGTCATAACAATTATTTTTTAGGCCTTTTACTACATGCACATTTCTGCTGTTGGAAAGAGGCAGTTAATGTTTTCAAAATCACTAGATTACTCTTAAGTGATATTGACAGCATATGAAAGCAGTGGCACTTGACTTGAAGTGGATTGTTAAGGAAAATGCTCCCTTTGCCTTTTGCTCAGCTTTGATAATCAAGCCTAGATATGGTTTGAACATGTTACATTCTCATTCACTTGCTTCCCAGGAAATTACTTATAAGACTTCTGTCTCTTTATTTATGCTGACACTGTTGATTGTGCAGTAGTGGATATCTTTTTCCTGCATTCATGAGAATGAAAATGTCTGGGATTTACAAAACCAGGTAATATTATAGTCTAATATTAAGTTAATATTAAGGTAATATTAAGTCCGGGTGACCTGGACTTCGCCAACAACATCGCCCAGCTTGAGGAAGACGAGAAGAAGCTGCAAACTGCGACGACTGACCAGGAAAGAGAAGCTAGCAGAGTTGGCCTCAGGATAAGGGCTGAGAAGTCAAAGATAATGCATGTGAACACCACGGTTAGTACAAGGGGGATCATAGTCAGACCACAGTGGCTGGAGGAGGTGGAGAAGTTCACATACTTGGGTAGTGTGATCTCCCAGAATGGGGATGCGGAGGCGGACCGCATCAGGAAAGCAACAGCTGTCTTTTGGAGGATCAATATCTGGTCCTTGCCATCCATCTCCCTGAAGATCAAGCTCAAACCTGTTTATCTCCATTGTGGTACAGACAGCAACCTACACCAGTGAGACCTGGCAGGCATCAACAAGAAGCTCGATGTGTTTCAGCAGAGGTGCCTATTCCGAATCCTTAAGATCCAATGTTACGATCTTATCACCAATGAAAAGGAGTGGCATGTACAAGCTCCACGTCACCATTGCCCACAGGAGTCTCCGACTGGCTGGCCACATCCTCCGAATGAAAAACCATCGAATCCCCAACACTGCAATGACATGGGTGCCAAAAGTTAACCTATGACGCCTCCGAAACACGTGGAGAAGAACATATATCCATGACTTGCGGGCATTGAACATCACATGGGACAACACTGAGACCCTGGCCGGAGACCAGAAACTTTGGAGAGAACTTACTGCCCGATATGCTACTGTAACACTTTCCCACGTTTGGGCAAATAATGAGGAAACAGGAGGCAGGCTTGGGACAACTCAAAAAGGCGCTTTATTCTTTCTAGCTTTACTTTCGATTTTCAGCAAAGACACTCATACACACACATGCACACACACGGCTCTGTACTGGTAGCTCTCTCTCTCGAGGTGCTCTTCTCTCCCCTTTTTATCCTTGCCACAGCTCACTGCAACACAGAACATTCATTAGTATAATTCCCTGCAAGTGCGCAATAATTACCACTCACCTTCTCCGGCTTTGCCCTCCATTCACAAACCGGCACTTGAGCACGCCCTCAATTCCACAGCTACCTAGCATAGGAGGATCTAAGTCTAAGTAAGTAAGTTTGTTAAGGAGTGAGAAACCTGCTCTCACCACTGCAGTCCAAGTTCAATTCCTGGCCAGGGAACCAACCCCAGCCACTGGGGTTGTGTGCAACAGTGTTTTCTCAGTGCTGGTCCCAAGCCGGGATAAAATTGGGCAGGGTTGTGTCAGGAAGGGCATCCAGCATTGAAAAAAAAAAAGTGCCAAATCAAATATGCAGACCAGTGATCCGTTGTTGCGAGTCCCCTAACAGAGGAAAAATATCTATAAAGGTACCACACACCATTTTTCATGTCTTTTTGATTTATATCAATTCTCCCTGGAAATAAGAACAATTATAAGAACACTGATAACACCACAGACATAAGCGTTTTTTTTCACTGGTATTTGATTAGAATTACTTAAAAACAAAAATGTCCTTAAGCTGACAGGCCTCCTCACCACCAGATGGTCATAAAGTGTAGTTTTTATATATTTATACTGTATATAATTTTACATATTGTAGTAATTTTGTGTATTTTATGAATCATACTAATTAAAAAATATTTTTAAGTAGTGCACGTTTGTAATGCTTTAACTATCATTTGAAAGGCCTACTCAAATTACTCAAATTATTTCCTTTTTGGACTCTAGGACCATCAATATAACTACAAATGTAATGAAAAGTCTGCCTACAATGTTGAGAATTACTCACATCCTGCTTATAAAAATTATTGTTATTATTATTATTATTCAAATACTACTACTACTACTACTACTAATAATAATAATAATAACTAGTAATGAACCATTTGGAGAATAAGCAGTTGCCAGGACTTTACAGGAGACAGCTGGCAGGTCATTAGGTTTTTCTTTTTGGAATGTTGAGATAATCAAAGCTTCTCTCTCCTGTGAATCACACTCTGCTCCATCAGTCTTCTTCTGGCATTGGATCTAATGAGCTTGCTTTCTGTGGGTGAGGTGGGGGGTGTTGCTGGGTTATTGTTTCCATCCCCATGATAATTAAGTATGAAATATTATAGCCATTTTTGCCTTCATTTTGCTCACTCCTCACTTCCTCTTGGGGGAACGTTGGCTTGCAGCTATCAGTTGTCACCTGAAATGACCATCCATAGTCATGCTATTGTCTTTTCTCTCAATCAGCTGACACCCTATATGCTTCTTTCTGGAACAGCACAACAATCAGAAAGGCTCTAAACCTATATTTATACCTACCTCCCTGAAAGCTATGTGAGAGATAAGAGGAACATTTCAACAGGATAACAAGCTTTAGCACTGGGTCCTGTTCAAGAATCTTATGCAAAATGTGCCAAGAGAATGTCATTACTGGTAAGAAGATATACATATAAATAACTGTGCGATGTGTGTAATGTTTCACTGGTCACTCGGTTGGCATAGAGTTGACACATGGTGATTCTTAGATGAATCTTCATTAACAGTGATGGATGTGACCATTTCAAAGAGGCATATATCATTTACAGTTTCACCTGTTACATCAGCAGCAACAGCACAGAAGAAACAGATACTAATGACTGACAGATGCTAAACTGTTTCTGTAGTAGATTTACATATCAGTTATCCACTGGGAGAACATATTCATTATGATTTTGGCAGGAATCATCAGACATGTGCTTATGTTGACGTCATAAACAAAACAGATTTGCTTTTATATGAAATTATTCGGAAGCCAGCACAGTATGACGAATCAAGATTAAGAAAACGGTGCCACCATGTATACGTATTGTTCCTGAACACCTGCTGCATCAGGTGTGCTGGATTGTGGTTGACAAATATTAAGGTTATTAACATTATTGCTACATGCAAAATTTCAACCTCTGTCACATATATTAAAAAGTACATATAATACCTGCTACATCCTTACTGATTACTGGCCTCTTCTTTTTATATTTATCATTCTGAACTACACACTGTGGGCAATAGGACCATTCTGAAATGGTGTTTGGGGCAGCTGGATGGATGGAGGAAGGAAAGTCTGGCTATATAGCTGCTCTCTTTGTTCTACAGCTCCATGTATTAACCAAATACAGTGGAATTGAAGGCTGGTTCCCTGCCAGCTGTCTTTTTGGCTGGAAGCCAGCACATGGCTACAGATAGAATAAGGTGATGGCACAGGATTCAAACATTTTCATAATCTCTGTTTCAGGGCCACACCTAATGTCCCCTCTGATTGTATTCAGAGCAGCCAGTACAAGATTAACCTTCCCTAGACTGAAAATCAGGGTGTAGTGATTGCTGGCAGACTAAATTTTATTATTATTTATTTATTTATTTATTTATTTATTTATTTAGCAAAAATTACTTGTTAAGGAGTAAACAAAGATATTAAGTGTGTAAGAAAATACATTAGTTATGATGCTGTATGAAAATATGCATTTCTGATGCACTTATACACCGTGATACCACCCTGAAGTTTTTTACTGGCCTTAGTGCTATCTGTAGCTATGTGTTGACTTCCAGCAATTTTTTTTGCTTTTAATTAAAAAAAAACCAAAAAAAAACAACAGTTTATAGCTACATTTAATGGTGTGGAACATCAAGTTAAAACAAGTTATGTTATAGCATGTATAAACAGTGTGCGTCATCATATATGAGAACATACTTCTCTTAATTTAGTATTTAGTCTTAAGTCAGGTAATTCATTTGTGGAAGTATTTTTTGCACTTTTGTTAAATGTACTATTTTTTGAGGGTCTGGGGGGTTGTGGGGGGAGTTACATAGTGAGTCACTATGCACAGTAAATCAGTAGGCTTCACCTATCTTTAGGCAACTTTCTACTGCTGCTACTATGATTGAAGTGAAGCCACGACTGCCCACTACTACTACTACTAGTACTACTACTACTACTACTGTTTCCTCAGATTAGTTTTTGCCTAGTGCTTATGTTTCATTATTCATACCTGGACTTTGGCTTTGCAAAGATTAAACCAATTACATTTACATATAGCATCCACACACATTTAGTTGCAGTCTCAGACAACATTAAAAAATCAGCTAAAAGAATTCATAGTCTTCATTTTTATGCTGAGAATTAATTTCTGAGAATGACTCACTGACCAAAATGAAGTGGCTTCTGAAGATTAATAACACACTGAGGATGAATAACGGACATATACATTAAAAAATAAATATGATCTATAACAGAAACAAACTCACTTGAAGACTGTCTTTATATAGTGTCTTGAAATGGGTAGGTAAATAAGTTCATCCCAAAATAATAAGTGTCTAATGGCATGCTGTGGGATTCCTAATTCCTATCCACTTCATGCCTCAGCAGTTATGTCTTACTTCATCCATCATATTAAGATGTACCCCTGAATAGTCAGACATTATATACAGACATCACAGACAGTGCTTAATAATAATAATAATAATAATAATAATCATCATCATTGTTATTTATATAGCACTTTTCGTTTTAAATAAAAAAGTTGCTTTACATAAAATAAAAAAAAGATGGCAAAGAATAAAACAGTAAAAGTTACATATAAGGGAAGAAGAAATGAACAACTAGAGCTTGATGACAGAGGCTTTGACGAGGATGCCGCTGCTGCCAACATGTCTAGTCATTCTTGTTACTAATTTGTATGTCTCAAATACCCTTAAATATACTTCAAATAGGAAGAAAGCTATTGAAGAAAAAAATATTTCAGACATGTGACTTTGCTGTGACCTTGACCGTGTGTGGATCAATTCTAAAATCTAATCAGTGCATCCACTAGTCACAGTGATAATTCCACATAAATCCTACAAACATTCAAACACTCGTTCTTGAGATATTGGATGGATGGATGCATGGACTAATGGACAACCTGAAAACCTACTGGTGGAGGCATAAAACTAAAAAAAAATAAATAAAAGGTAAAAGTGTAAAAAAAAAAAAAAAAAAAAGCAAAACAAAAAAAAATCACAGTGAAGATACATGGTAAAAGATATTGGCATAATAATTAAAATAACAATGTTAAATTATTATACACAGATCAGCCATAACACTGAAGCCATCTCCCTAATACTGTGTAGGTCCCCCTTGTGCTGCCAAAACAGCTCTGACCCATTGAGGCATGGACTCCACAAGACCTTTGAAGGTGTGCTGTGGTATCTGGCACCAAGATGTTAACAGCAGATCCTTTAAGTCCTGTAAGTTGTGAGGTGAGGCCTCCATAGATCAGCCATGTTTGTCCAGCACATCCCACAGATGCTCGATTAGATTGAGATCTGGGGAATTTGAAGGCCAAGTCAACACCTTGAACTCTTTGTCATCAAGCATGTGTCAACACACATGCATCCAGCTGTCCACGTGATGTAAAAGAAAACATGATTCAGTAGACCAGGCCACTTTCTTCCATTGCTCCATGGTCCAGTTCTGATGCTCACCTGTCCATTGTAGGCACTTTCGGTGATGGACAGAGGTCAGCATGGACACTCTGACTGGTCTGCGGCTACACAGCCCCATACGCATCAAGCTGCGATGCACTGTGTTTTCTGACACCTTTCTATCATAGCCAGCATTAACTTTTTCAGCAATTTGTGCTACAGTAGCTTGTCTGTGAGATCAGATCAGACAGGCTAGGATTCACTTCCCATGCACATCAGTGAGCCTTCGGTGCCCATGGCCCTGTCGCCGGTTCATCGGTTATCCTTCCTTGGACCACTTTTGGTAGGTACTAACCACTGCATACCGGGAACACCCCACAAGACCTGCCGTTTTGAAGATGCTCTGACCCAGTCATCTAAGGTGACCAAAAAAGGCAGATAAGGATAAGTGTAGCCATTATTATTGTTGTCCGATGACTCACACTGCTTGTTTGACATATTCACTCTAGAACGAGAACCATCCAGACTGCTCCTGAGCTCAATTGCAGCCATGGCATATCTCCCCCTTTCTGACCCTTTCACTGTATGCTGTAAATAAACATGTACTCAGGATTTAACTGTACTTTGTTGTCCTTGTGTTTTAGGATCACAATATTAACCTTTTATTGATATTAAATTAATCATGAGGAAGATGTCTACCAGAACAATTTTCTAAATGGCATTGTGAACCTGTCCTCTTTTATAGAGTGTCTCTAATACCTATAACTCTAAATAAAAACAATGGTCCTCATCTTTTAGTAAAGGTGTGTGTAAATGTTTGTGTAAGCCAAAAAAAAAATTCCTCTGGATTTACAAAAGTTTTGGAAACACTGAATTTTTCACATTCACTTGAATATGTTGATGAATGTTACTTATAAATTAGCAGGCATGTTCAAAGCACAGCTGATTTGCATTTGGTGCAACAAAACTCCATAAAAGGCAAAGCTCACACAGCTGAAATGATGAGCGAAAGGCAAAAAATAGGCTTTTTTTCAAAGGTAGAAGTGAAAGTTATTTTGACTCACATCAATGCCAATAAAAATATGAATTATTTATGAAGGCCAAAATCTGGAGCCAAATTACAGAAAAGGTGAATTAGATGTGAGTGAAGCGAGGTGAAAAACAAATGTATATATAAAATATATAGAAAAAAATATCTACTGTACATCTACTATACCTGGATGATCGTGGAAACCAAGCACATGACACAGAGGAACTACTGTGTTCAATGCAAATGGTATAATAATGTTATACTGTAGATAGTAGGAGAATGGTTTATCTGATGAATTATGTTCCTGTATAGTAGCTAGTAGTATATGTTACATTTTTCCATAATATTACATAGAACTAATAGGTTGGTTGTTAATTTATTTCTATTCTACAGGTATTGTAATAATACTTGAGCATATTGCATCTTTTGTATTTATTAAAATATATCTCAAAGTGCTTTATAATACAAGGACAAATGAAAACTTAATGTACTGGAAATGGGTGACCTCTTCTGACCCAGTCAGTGGAAAACCAAGATACATCGTTTGTTCAGTATAGCAGGGAAGATTTCAATTCAGTTTTATTTGTATGGCGCTTTTAACAATGGACATTGTCACAAAGCAGCTTTACAGAAATAAATATATTCAAATTGAGTTAAACCAAAATAAATTGTAAATATGTGAATTTATCCCTAATGAGCGAGCCAGAGGTGATGGTGGTGAGGAAAAACTCCCTGAGACAATATGAGGAAGAAACCTTGAGAGGAACCAGGCTCAAAAGGGAACCCATCCTCATCTGGGTGCAATGGATAGTGCGATTATAAATAAATCCCTTCTATTATTGTGTACTATATGGACAAATAGTGCAACTGTGCAACCAGTAAATTCATCACAGTTTTCACAAGAAGTCCAGTTTGTTAAACCTATCCACTGTCTACTGATGGAGTCCCTGTGTCAAATCCCTGTGAACGAGCGATAATGTGTTTGAACGAGAACTTTAATATAAACCTATTGTTCATGTTACATATGTAATATATTTCCCCCATTTGCTGAAATCTGACAGACTGGATGGAAACTAAAGGTGAACAGCAATTTTCAAGGTCTTGCCACAGATTCTCAGTTGGAGCGAGGTCTGGGCTTTTACTGGACCATTCGCACTCATTCCTACCCCAGCTGGTTCTTGGTTTTGAACCACTCTAGTAGAGCTTTGGGACTGTAGGAAGAACTGGGTGGAGGAAACTCCTCCCAAGTCTCAAGGCCCTGATGGGGACAGGTTTTCTTCCTGGTTGCTAGAAGACATACAGTTGTTGCTCTTTGAACACAAACTTCTTTCTTTTCAAGTGTTTGGCTCTGCTGGTCCACATAGCTCTACATTTGCATGTACTCCTCGGGACACACTCCAGAGTACAGCCAAAGGTCAGTTATCAGATATCTCTCTTCTGCCTCCCACACATCCTCAGCCCTCCCCCTTAGAGTGTCCACAAACTCACAATCAAGGAGTGTCTGTAATTAGCTTGATTTATAACTCCTTAAGAGTAAATTGAACCCTGATGAGACAGACAGCTGTGTGTGAGTCTGCGTGGAGAGGAAAACAAAGACATCCATCAAGACAGCCCCTCTCTTTTGAAATGCATAGTGTAAGCTTGTCACCTTTTTCAGGGGCTTTTATCAGGTGAAAGAATTGCTAGACTGTCTGTTTAAACAGCTTCTGAGTCATTTCCCATAAACGCTATTATGGGCTAGATTAATGCGAACAGATGCCAGTGGGCACTGTTCTTTAGCTGTGATGCTATTTCCATATGTCTGTGTTCTTTGTCTTTTTGACAGGAAAAAATATCTGGAGTTTAACACACTGTCCTGGCAGACAAGAAATGCTAATTTTACAACATACTCATCCTCACTATACCTAGGTATATTGTACAAACAATATTACTGATGAACACCTTGTACAATGAGATGCTCTGTCTGGTTAAAGTAAATATATACACTAAAATAATCAGAATAGTAGGCCTTCAACCATCTACATGTATTAAGCAGAGTAATCAGGTAATCTTTTTTTTCATTGTGCATATGAAACAAACAAATTAACAGAAAGGAAAGTGAAATTTATCAGAAATCCAAAATTTTATGGAGTGTATTGTGGACATAAAACAGCAGAGGAAGTAGAACTGGATTGTTTTTAGCTCAATACTGTGGACATATGTGTGCAATTTTTGTGCATGGTGCAAGGTGGGCTGGAGTAAAAAAAATGGTCCAGTTTCACTGCTGGTGTTGCCACATCCATGTCTCCATGCCTCTCAACATGATTAATGAAATCCATAAAGCCCCCTGTCTTTTATTATAGATTTATGGACTTCACAGTACAATAACTTAGTGTTTCAATGTAGACTAGTTTTCACACACACTGATATTTGTCAGGAGAGAGTTTTCACTCTGTTCTTTCGAAGCCCCTTGCAGGACATCTGACTCACCAGGGCTACATACTTATGGGGAATTTATTTGTCTAATGTGTTTCTAATGTGCTTCCAACTACTGCTAGTGACACCAATTAAGAGGTCAATTTGAATGGCATTTAATGCACATATCAAGAAACATAAAAAGAATGCTTAATATGCTAATTAAACTACACATATTCCATTTGCCATTTATTTCTTGAACACTGGATCACTACTGAACATAAAGTTTAAAATATTTGTACTATTCTGTAATAACTATTGTTCTGCTACTCAATTTTTGTATCATGCATGTAGGCATGCATGTAATATATACTTTATCCATTTATTGTACCTACAGGAAAAATAGTAAATCTATAAGCCGTTTTATTCGGCGTGTATTCTATGTATGCATACTTCCCCCACTTTTTGCATCCAGATATATTTGCTTTTTATTTTTTCATCTGCTTTACAGAATTAAGAGAGAAATGTCTAATTACTGTGTGAGAGATTCTTCTCACAAAAAAGCAAATTGGCACACAGTGCTGCTGCTGACCTATGATCCCTAAGCTCTGCCTCTCGATGCTGGTTTAGGGGCCACAGGTGCTGATCAGTTCTTGTTAGAGTCACATTTGCAGAGGGACCAGACCAGTTACTGTAAGCGACAAGGTGTCAACTCTGTTTTCTTTCCAGTGTCATTCTGCAAATCATTGTTTTTTCCCCATATTGGGCATATTTTTAAGATCAGATGTATACTCTGACTGACACTTATTTAGCCTTAATCCTATCCTATCACTTCCTCAAAATCACAAATGTCATTGAAGAATTCATTATTTTAAAGGCTAGTTTTTTGTTTTGTTTTGTTTTTATCAAAGTTTCACAGTTGGCGGCAAATAGGGAAGTAATTATTTGAATCATTTTCATATTAGATAATATGCAAATATGATTCAATATATTAAAAAATAATCAGGACAAGTATGGATAAATGATTACTACTGAGCTTTTGATTATCCATTTATTATATTCTTTTCTCTTTTTTTAGAGTTTGGATGAACATCCTTGGGGACATTGAAAATTGCTTGATTTGAAAAAAAAATGTATTATATATATAAAATTAGTCTCAGCTCAAAAAACTGTACTGTATAACTTTATTTAAATATATTGTAAATATCAAATAATTGAACTGTTTAAATTAAAGATTCTGCTGCAAGGACATAAAAGGCACATCTGTAAACTCCTCAGGTTGGCACTTGTTCCAAACTCCAGGAAACCCTGGTGGTTGTCTGAGATTAACAGAACCACAGTTACATAAAAACTAGTATACAGAATTTATAATTAGCATTCTATTTCACCCCTCTAACTGCCAAGAATGATCTCCAGGATAAAGTATGCCACAATATCATCTGGAAACAACATAATTGTGAAGGGTAATATTAATCTTAGATAGTGCACAGTGAAGCCCAGGTAGCAGCAGTGCAGACTTCCTGAACAGGTAAACCTATGAGTAATGTGGAGGAGTAATGCATGAGGAAGAGACACTCCTCACAGTAGCATGTGACGGTAGCATGATTCTCCCAGCACATCTATAGTCCATGATGTCGACACCCATATGTACTGGTACAACAAGGAATGGTCTGCAGGCTTGCCTTCATGGAATACAAGATCAAATGATTTTAAAAATTGGGTGATATGAACTTGAGTACAAATTCCAGTCTTTCTGATAAGTAATTCCTAGCACAATGGAAGCTTTCAGAGACACATATATCATTTTGGCATTATTCATAGGCTTGAAAGAAGGGGCCTTAAGGGACTCCAGCACAAGGGGGAGATCCCTCACCAGGCTCTTGGGGAATTGTGGTGGATGGAGGTGCCGCTCCATTTCAGAAAGGTTATAATAAGCTTATAAGCCCCAAGAGAAATGTCATCAATGGTGCTGTGATGTGCTGCACAGGCTGCTGCATGGACCTTTGGTGTAGATGGGGACTTACCCCTGTCTCTCAGTTCTTAAAGAGAAGTTTGTGCTTTGTGACTAGCTAGGCTACAGGGTTTGGTCAGATTTGACTCCAAATCTGCCAGCAAGCCAGCATCGGCATTACTTATCAGTGCAGTGGACGTTGGAGCCAATCAATTCATCAATAAATTGCCAGTGCTGAGGTACTGAATACCAAAAGTTTTCAAGCTCCAAAGGAGAGTCTGATCTGGCAGGGAGAACGATGAAAGGGAAGAAGAAAGGGAATGATGGCTGTATGACAGCTGGATTTATTGCAGATATTGCATTATGTGGCACTTTGCTGGAAGGTCCCAGCATATATGGTCACACACACAAGAAGGTAGCCACGTGACCCTCCCTGCCCACGGAGTATAGGAGGTGTGATACAGTACTCTGAATCAGTTCATTACTGGTGATAACGCAGATTTTCCACACCAAAATGAATGTGGATATAAAAAGTCTATACACCCCTGTTAAAACTGCAGGTTTTTGTGATCATGTCAGATCTTTTTCCACCTTTAATGTAATATAGCAACAAACAAAATTCAAGGAAAATACAAATAGAAGCATTTTAGAAAAAACACAAACTGGTTGCATAAGTGTGCACACCCTTTAACTGATACTTTGTAAAGCAGGCCACAGTCTTTTTGGTAAGAGTCTACCAACTTAGCACACCTTAATTTGGCAATTTTATTCCATTCTTCCTTGCAAAAATGCTCCAGATCTATCAAATTGTGAGGAGCCCCTTATTTAGCTCAGGCCTAAACGTCATAAGAAAAAGGAAATAAAAAAAGAGAAACACAGTTTCTGGTTTTTGGTCACATTGTTCATTGTTCACACTTTTGTACATTAAAGACAGGGGCTGCAACATTTTTACAAATAAATGGGTCATTTTATGACAAGACAACAGAAAACATTATGTGCTGGCTCCTGGAAATCCCTATAACTGCAAACATCCATGTTCCTCTGTTCTGACCTATCTGCACAACTTTGACCAGAGCTCCTAAATGATACATGTAGTACACCAAGAGAAATATTCTTTATCAGAAAAGGGAGCAATTTCCTCCTGAACCTCTCAGTGAATTCAAAACACTGTTGTTTTTCTGAGGCAAGGCCAACATGGAACTCCTGGAGCTCTCCATTAAGGTGAGTGAGTGAGGCTGGAGCTCAGGCAGTCACCGTGAAATGGACCCAACCGTGGATCACAGCACTGGGCTCAGACCATTTGGCAAGGGCCATTAAGGTGACCATGCCTTACCTGGACCTGTTATGGGCTGCCATTCTTTCCTGTTCTCTCCTGCTTTCCCCTCCACGCTTCAGTTTGCAGTGCCAACTGCAGCCACAGGCCCTGAACATGTCTGTAATGGAGGGAGCTCAAGAAAAGGCTGACAGGGAGAATGATGATATTTATTAAGCCTGGAGTTGGAGGTTTGGGAGCAATTACACTACATTCTTTAAAAGTGTGGAGACCTGCAAAATTTGGGCTCTACCACCAAGCATATCAAAATAGTTTCATTTACATTTACATTTATGGCATTTGGCAGACGCCCTTATCCAGAGCGACTTACAATTATCTCATTTTATTTGTTTCATTTTAAATCCTTGTTTTAAAATTGGTTCTTCTACATTTTAGAGCTTCATGGCTTACTTGAAGCCAAAAACTATAATTTCTTCCTGCAAATATAATAAATAAATAGGAAGCATGCAAGAAATGCAGTATATTATATTAATGCAATATGTTAATTCTTTGTTTGTAACTTCAAAAGGGTAGATGATGAGTATTTGTAGTGCATCACAGACATAGATGAGTATACGATAGACTTTTGATATTTTGCATTATGTTATGCTTAATTTAACCCTGTAGTGTGGCACTGGGGATCATCATCTAATTATAATCATCTAGCACTTAAACCTGGGAATTTTCACTATCACTTTTTGATACACTATTTGGCCAAAGATTTTGGATTTTTTTTTTAAACTATAATCCATTTAACATGATGGGTTGTGGTAGAAACTGATCCAAACGTTTTCTAAAAAGATCCATATTAAACAATAAATAATATTAAATAAGTAAATAACTATTAAATTATTAATTATTAATGTTAAATAATAAAACATAATCTCTGATAAACTCCACATCCAGACAGCACCTTAAATGTAATGTTCTTTAAAGTAACATGATGCAGTACAGTTTTTTTTTATGGTGTACACATTAGTGTAACATGAATTTATTTAGAAGACTACACTCACTGCCCGCTTCATTAGGAACACCTGTACACCTGCACATTCATGCAGTCATCTAATCAGCCAATCATCTGACAGCAGCACAATGCAGAAAATCATGCAGATACAGGTCAAGAGCTAATGTCATTATTAGAGCTCAGGGTAATGTTCACATCAACCAACAAAATGAAGACAAAGTGTGATCTCTTCGACTTTGATCGTGGCATGGTTATTGTTACCAGATGAGTTTGAGTATTTCAGAAACTGCTGATCTCCTGGGATTTTCACACACAGCAGTCTTTAGACTTTACACAGAATGGTGCGAAAAACAAAAAGACATCAAGTGAGTGACAGTTCTGTGGGGGGAAGCACCTTGTTAATAAGAGAGGTCAATGGAAAAAGAAGGAAGGATATAGGAAGGATATAGAAACTCATATAAACACTCTTCTGGGCTACAACAGCAGAAGACTACATCAGTTTCCATTCCTGTCAGCCAAGAAGAGGAATCTGAGGCTACAGTGGCACAGGTTCATCGAAACTGGACAGTTGAAGATTGGAAAAAAAAAATTCACCTGCTCTTTTTCCAGTCTTTAACTGTCCAGTTTTGGTGAGTTTGCACCCATGATAGCCTCAGATTCCTCTTCTTGGCTGACGGGAGTGGAACCTGATGGACTCTTCTGCTGTTGTCGCTCCACCTAAAGGTTGGATGGGTTGTGCACTCTGAGATGCTTTTCTGCTCACCACAGTTGTAAAGATTGCTTATTTGAGTTACTATAGACTTCCTGTCAGCTCAAACCAATCTGGTCATTCTCCTCTGATCTCTCTCTTCAACAAGGTTTTTCAGTCTGAAGACCCTCTGCTCACAGGATGTTTTTTTGTTTTTTGCACAATTCTTTGTAAACTCTAGAGACTATTGTGTGTGAAAATTACAGGAGATCAGCAGTCTCTGAAATACTCAAACCAGCCCATCTGGGACCAACATCCACAGAGATCCAACTTTTTCCCCATTCTGATATTTGATGTGAACATTAACTGAAGCTCTTGACCTGTATCTGCATGATTTTATGCAGTGCTGCTGCCACATGATTGGCTGATTGGATATCTATTTTTTTCCCTTAACACTCTTCCTTAACACTCTTTTTTTCCCTTGTTCTAACAGGTTCAGTGAAGACATAATGAAGGTGATGTAAGCCATATTGACTAAATTTTAAAAGACTTTAGCTTCTATGATTCAGTGATGAACAATGTTTAAGATGACGTAGTATCTTTTCCATGTGGTCTGAGGCATGTAATGTCCACGCTTACAAAATTAAAAACTACTGTATAATGTACTATTATAACTAAATCTCAAAATGCCATTGTTTGGCCATTGTTTATTATTTCTGCCATTGTTACTTGTTTTGACACCATTCATATAAAATTTACTTTATTGAATGTCACAGCATCACTTGTATACTATATAAAGCAGTCAGACATGAAATTAAAATCCATAATACAGAGAACAGCATTGCAGGTTCTGCCATCTTGCCATATGACAATCATATGACAATCATTAGGCAGAGTTTTTTTTTTTTTGAAAAACTATGTTTTTGCTCATCTGCCACAGCATTTTCAGACATCCTTTAACAAAACAAAAGCACATTTGAGAAAATCACCAAGACAGATCAGAAAACATGCACTTTTAAATTGACTTGTGTTAGTGTGGACTGTTACAGACAACTGAAAATGTAGTATTAACTCTTTTCGTATGAAATGTCCTGGTGATTCATTGTTTGTTTGTATTTTCTGTCCCTAGCACTTTTAAAAACAAAGTCATCCCTGTGCACTTAAGATTACTGTTACTGTTAGCAAAAATAATGCTATATGGCCAAAAGTTTGTGGACACTCATATGTGCTTTTTGAACATCTCATTCCATATTTAGTCCCACTGTTGCTGTTATAAGTACCTCCAGTTTTCTGGGAAGGCTTTCCACTAGATTTTGGAGCATGGCTGTGAGGATTTGCTCACAGCCACAAGTGCAGTAATAAAATCAGGCACTGATATCGGACAAGGAGGCCTGGGGTGCAGTCGGTGGTCCAATTCATCCTAAAGGTGTTCAGTGGGGTTGAGTTCAGGACTTTGTGCATGCCACTCGATTTCTTTCACTGTCTTCATGGACCTTTGTGCATAGTGTGCTGCTGCAACATGACTGGCTGATTGGATAGTTGCATGAATAAATAGGCGTGCAGGTGTTCCTAATAAAGTGGCCAGTGAGTGTATATTATAAAGCCATGAGACCTACAGGCAAGGGACACATATCACACAGTCTCAGTAGGTGCACCATTTGACCTCACATTTATAATCATCTTCCTCAATATAGCCCTGTTCCAACTCACTGAACAAATCTGACAGCAATGGATTTGTCTGACATGGAAACTTGGATTTACACAGAAATAAATTAATCCTAAAATGCAATTTTTTTGTAGCTTCCACCTTACCTTTGCCAACGTGGACTATTATGTGTGTTACTACTAGAAGGACAGAATTGGCCTTAAAAGGCGTAAGTTTTTTTTTTTAATCCTGTAAGTGGCTAATTGTGTACAATTCATTTGATTTGCCCATTTACTGGAACTGACAAACTTCCCTCATCCCTCATAGTTACTGGGCATACCAGTAGTTTTTCATTGTGAAGTAGAGGTTGGAGACATTAGTTTAAATAGACCTATACTATTTTTCTGGAAATGGAAGCATGTGCCATGTTAGCTGTTCTCAAAAAAGTGCTGACCCAATGAGTGGGGGAAAAGACCAGAGGTCAGCAAAATTCCCTATGTTATGAACTGGAATGTCCCTCAATAATTTGGAGGTATTATGTTCTCCCTTAATCCATCAGCTGTTTTTAGGAACATGAAGGGTATATAGGTTGCGGACAGTCTCAGCCTTTATACATTTCTAACTTGTAATCGTGTAGATGATAATACCCGATAATCTGGTATTTGAACTTGGAAGAAAGAATATATATATATTTTACTGGCAGTAAACAGTAAAAAACTAAACCAAATCAATATTTGGCTTTAAAACTACTTCAGTTTTCTCAAGTACATTGTTGTGCAGTTTTATAATTTTCTGGTATGTTTGCCAAATATCTTGGATCACCTGGCAGTTCTTCCAGACTTTGGCTGCCACATTTGCTTCTATTTCGGCAGGTAATACTAAATAACCTCCATTATGTAACCTTTTGTGCTAGATCATTGGTGGCTCTATGGTTACGGCTCTCGGTTACTGATCAGCAGGTTGGGGGTTCAAGTCCCACCACTATCAAGCTGCCATTGTTGGGCCCTTTAGCAAGGCCCATAATCAAGTCTGTTCTAGGGGTGTCATATCATGGCTAAGCCTATGCTCTGACCTGAGCTTCCTAACATGCTGGGAAAAGGAAAGAATTTCACTGTGCTGTGATAAATAAAGTCTTCTTGTTGTTGTATTCCTATATGGACATCAAATAGACATTACCATTTTTTTTTTGCTAGACTCTGCACAGATCAATATCATCTCTAGTTTAGGTGCAATGTTTTCTTTAGTGCCTATGACTTTCTTATGTATGCTTTGGTTGAAAGGACTAATTGGTTGATAAGGTAGATATGACTTTCTCACTGGCACAGTCTTTAGAAAGCCTTGATCTAAAGCATATTTCTCTAATTACTCTGACAAGAGCTCGCTAATAGGCAATGAGCTGTCCATCTGAGTACTGCAGAGGCTGGTTAATGTCATTGTCACAATGTTGGATCCCCAGGCTGTGAGATCAAGGCCAGGGAGCAGGGATGGTCCCTTACTGCCCTGACATCCCCCCCCCCCAAATGCTGTACATTACAATATCTCTTACCCAATCTAACTGGTCTCTAAATTATTAACCTTAATAAACGAAGGACAGCATCTCTTTAACCCCGATTATAAGACTGATGGCCTGGGACCAATGTATTCATAAGGAGAGTGTGTGGATGCATGCATATTTAGCCATCTGTATAGGACTCAGCATTTGTGCAGGTCATTACTGATTCTGGCCTCTTTTTCAGTCTGTTCATTTTTCTCAGAATTATATAATGGGGAAAGTATACTTTTCACTTTATTAGTATGCTAATCAGAGTGAATTTCTAGCAGCTGTGGTTATGTGAATGCTTTGTGTTCTCATCACAGGTAAACAGCCTGGATGTTTGCTGCATATTGAAGACAGTAGGTGAGTAATTATTTGTTTTTTTAATCCCACATTTTAGTGTGATTGCCATTCTCAGCATGTCAACCCACAAACCTAATTTATTCATGGAAGCTGTGGTATATGTTTGTACACAGGCAAAAAAAGAAGCTTAAACAATTTAATGATAGTATTCATTATTTTAAATTATTCAGTAGGTTATATATTAATAATAAATATATACCACTGGCACTGTTTTCTAAATGTCATGTGCCCCAGTTTGCGTGACCTGCATGTGTTCTGCCTCCTGACTTGCAGGATGACCTGGAGATATACAAACAACTGTTGCATAAGGAGCCAGAACACATACAAACAACTGTTGCAAGTCTGGAGGCAGAACACAAGAAAAAAAAAAAACACCACAACTGGTAAATAGAATTATATTATAGAATGTATTCATGCATTCTGGCTTTGATTTTATGAGCTCAAATTTGTGTATGCACCCTAACAAATTGTATATTGTATAGGGATTTAAAAAGACTAATTGTCTGAATCATGTCACATGTAAAGTAGGGTTTGAAAACAATATGTAAATGGTCTCAATAGCTGTGGCGAACTTCGATCTCAATAGATTCCCAGAACAGTAAAATAAAACTATAACTCAAGTATAACAGAAGGTTACATACAGAGACATGATAAGCTAAATGAAAATGGTGGCTCTGTAAAGCTGTGGGGAGCATTTTGTTGGCTTGGTTTTGGTTTACTTCTCCCCATTAGATAGGTGATTAGATGGATGACGAGCTTCATTTCACCACTTCATAAATGTCCATGACACCTGGGCACATTCTCATCTGTATGAGCTGATAAGGTGATAGGTTTAATCTATGTTTGGAGGGAATGCTCGATTCAGCCACAGCATGACCTAGCCCATGCAGACCATGTGCTATGCACAAGGCAGCATATCTCTACAGTGGTCTAAAATAGTCATTCTTATTTTAAATATAAATTTTATTATGAACTTTTATTAATGTTAATTGCATGTGTTTGTCATCATTCTTAAATTAATGTTCTCCATCATTATTAAAAGAACATTATAATGACTTAAAGTACTCTATTTTAACTAGCAGAATCACTGTTTCCTGGCTTTGTAGTAGATTCTGGTAGCATGCATAGTGAATATGAATGCATAGTGAATCTTTTAGGAGTGTATTAAACAAAAAACTAAAGTAAATCTGATAAAATTGCCTATTGTTTTTAGCTATAGTCAATAGTTTCTGATTTGGGAAAGACATTGTTTTCCTAGCTTACCTTAGGAAAGAGCAGTTACTGAAGAATGAATGAATGAATGAATGAACATGCAGAATTATGGAGCTGTCAAGGCTAAAATGATCTGAGTGTTTTCTGCATAGGCAGTTTTATTATCTTGTGTTCTTTGGCCTAAAGGGGGTATATAGAGGTTGAATAATACAAGTACAAAAATTGAGCCTTGGGGAACCCCACATATTATGGAGGTTCAGTTTCATGCTGCTGGGTATGATGAAAAAACAACAATTCCTACCTTCTAGATATGTCCTGAACAGTTTTCCAAACTGTGTCAAAATAAATAATAATTAATAAAAAGCAGAACTGAGATCCAGTGTGTGAGAGTCATTGTTCAGATGAATCTCATTTAATATCATTACAAGGGCAGTTTCAGTGCTGTGATGTGGCTTGGACCAGATTGGAAATCATTACAGTGACTATTTAAGTTTAGGAAGTTGTTAAGTTGGTGATGTGTACTGCTTTCTCAATAATCTTCCCTATAAAAGGGAGATTTGAATTGGACCTATAATTGTTCAGTATGGATGCCTCAAAGTTTTCTGGAGGGCTTTAATAACTGCAGTTTTTGGAGGAGCTGGGATAGTGTTGGATTGTAGCGAGCCATTCACTATATGCAGTAAGTGTTTTGATAGGCAGTTAAAAGCATTTTATAAAGAAATGGGTAGGCAGAGTTTCAGGACAGGAAATGGAAAGTTTGAGGTTCTGAACTATTTCCTCAGGGGTTTGAAAACAGAATTTGAACAGACCACTAAACTATGCCCAGACTCCATGGTGCACATTCTAGATTCAAGGTTTATTTGTCAATATGCATTCGTAGCAGGCGCAAAAGTGCAGTGAAGAGAGATGCAGCTACTCCAAAGACAGTGCAGACAAAACAAGAGCATACAAAAACATATGAGTATTTGTGTACGTATCTGTATATGTACGAAAGTGTATATACGTATGTACCCTAAAGTGTCCTATGCATGTGCAAATGTGCCAGGTGTGCCTTATATGACATGTATGATCAGGTACTCTGTGTGTGTGTGTGTGTTTATTAAAATCACATGCATAGGAGCTGGAGGGCATTGGTGGTCATGAGTTTAGGGTTCTAATGGCTTGCAGATAGAAGCTCCTCCTTAGTCTCTCAGTCCTGTCCATGTGGTTGTGGAGACATTTTCCAGACCGCAGTCATCAGAACAGCCCATTGTTTGGGTGTGTGGGATCCTTTAAAATCTTTCCCGCTCTGGTCTTGCACCACCTGGTATTGATGTCCTGGAGGCTGGGCAGTGCTGACCAGGTGATCCATTCAGCAGACCTCACCACACTCTTCAGGACCTTGCAGTCCTCAGCAATGCAGTTCTTATACCAGGCAGTGATGTTCCCAGTGAGTATGCTCTCTGTAGTGGTGGTGTGTAGGGACTTCTGGATAGTTGAGACATTTTACAATTGTAAAACTTCAGCTTACTGACAGCAGTTACATCAGATCAGATAATTTCATGGATACATACTGCAGTTCTGCAACTGCCCCTCAACCTTCTCTGAGCTTAGGATATTATTGCTCTGAACCAAGAATTTTGTTCTCTCTTGGCCAGAGGCACAACTGAAAAGGAAGACCCCACAGTTAAAAACATACTTGTTCAGAAGAAGGATGCTGATTTTCATCCATTTCTAGATTTATGGAGGCTGAACTGCTTCCTTAAAGATGGTCCCTCTCCGTAAGCTAAGTTGTCAGATATAATTCATGTAATACAACCACAGGACTGGTTCCTGTTGGTGTATATACATGATGCCTGTTTCCATCTTACCATCACCCCAAAGTGTAGGACTTCCAATTTAGTGCTGTACCCTTAGTGCTGTACTGACCTCTCTTCGGCCACGGGTGTTTTCAAGATGTACACAAGTGGCTTACCTGATGGCCACCAAGAAGCAGGAATTTTTCTGTAATGTAACAAACCCGAAAACTAAACTAAATCTGATAAAATATTATTAGATGGCTAGTTTTTTCTCTTCATTGGTGAGAGATAATCAATATAGGCATTTTCATTATTGGCTGAGGAAGAGTGTGGTTCCATATGGGGATGTGTATAGTTTGATGGTACACATCAATCAGCTGGAACTGCTGAACTCAAGTTTTTCTTACCAAGTTCAAGTTCAAGTTCAAGTGGAGTTTATTGTCATTTCAGCCATATACAAGTACACAGTGAAACAAAACAACGTTTCTCCAGGACCAAGGTGCTACATAAGACAACAAAGAACAACACAGAACTACAGGGACTACATAATTTATACATAAAGTGCACAAGTGCAAACATGTGCAGACAGCACAAG
>CM075018.1:16887707-16906069 GCA_037576675.1 Pangasius sanitwongsei
GGAGATTGCAAGATCCTGAGATGGGGATGAATCACCTGGGATGAACAGCAGTTCAGTTTTGGTGGGATTAACTTTCAGATGATGAGCTGTCATCCATGATGAAATGTCTGCCAGACATGCTGATATCCGAGCGGAAACATGAGTGTCTGAGGGAGGGAAGGAGAGGATGAGTTGAGTGTCATCTGCATAGTAGTGGTATGAAAACCCATGTGAGGATATGACCACACCAAGAGATCGGGTATAAAGGGAGAACCATCACCACCACAACCATAATAACAATAATAGTAATAATAATAAGAAGAAAACAGACAGGCTTTTCCACTTGTATATAACAATTTAAACTTTTAATAGATATCATTACTATCCATCCATTCTCTGTACCACTTATCCTACACAGGGGACTTGGGGCACAAGGCAATGGACAGCCAATCGATCACAGGGCAGAACCCACATATACTCACAATCTGGAAATGCCAAAACCCCCAGAGCAGAGGAAGAACATGCAACCTGCAAGCCTGTTGGGGATTCAAACCCTCCAACCCCAGAGATGCAAGGCAACAGTGCTAACCACTAAGCCACCATGCCCCATCATCATTACTAATAATTTAATAATCACCTATTACAAATGGGTCAATTATTCTGTTTATCACTTTCATGGAAGTAAACTGAATTTCATTTTAAGTTAACATTAAGTGGTAATGCTGTGTCTTTTCAGTATTTGTTGATGCAGCCTACTCAGGAAGCACTTTCATTGTTCAACCTCATTAATTTAAACTCTCAAACTATTTCAGATCTATATGACTCCTCTTAGAGTACAGCAGCAACTGTGCATTTAAAAACATTGAAAACACTACTGATAGAAGTAGAGTTCTAAATAATACCCAATACCCTGTTCTCTTTAGTTCATTAATTTAAATACTACTACTACTACCACTAATAATAATAATAATAACAACAACAACAACTAATTGATCTGATCAGATCAATTCAGAATAAAAGAGTTTATCACCATCTATTCAATCACATCATATGAGCAATAATGAGCATTTTCCTTAGTTCCTTAGGCCTAGTGTGTCATTTCCCTCTCATTCAAATCATTTCATGACTATGTGCATGACCATGGTCGTTTCCTATATATTATCTGTTTTTCAAAAAAGTTTGCAAAAAAAATAATACATCCAGTTTCCCAAAACCATGTGGAGTAATGTGCTATGGTCTGATGAGACCAAAGTTGAACCCTTTGGCCATAATGCCAAAAGGTATATTTGGCGCAAAACAAACGAACAAACAAACAAATAAACAAATAAACAAAAAACACTGCACATCACCAAAAGAACACCATTTCCACAGTGAAGCATGGAGGCATGAACTGGAACTGGAACTTCAGCTGGAACTGGGGCATTAATCAGGGTGGAGGGAATCATGAATAGCTCCAAATACCAGTCAATTTTGGTGCAAAGACTTAAGGTTCCTGCTAAAACACTTGTTAGTTAGTACACACCTGGCAAGGAATTTCACCTTTCAGCATGACAACGACCCAAAGCACAAATCAAATCAACAAAGGAATGGCCTCACCAAACCAAGATCACAGTTTTGGAATGGCACAGCCAAAGTCCAGATCTAAATCCAATTGAAAATCTGTGAGGTGACATGAAGAGGGCTGTGCACAGGAGATGCCCAGCCAATTTGACAGACAGAATGCTAGAATGCTAGAATGTTAAAATGCTTTTGCAAGGAATAATGGCAAAATATTTCTAAATCAAGATGTGCCAAACTGATTGACCCTTACTACAAAAGATTGATAAAATCTAAATGTGCTTCAAATAAGTATTAGTTTAGGAGTGTGCACACTTATGCAACCAGGTTATTGTGCATTTTTTATTTTTTCCCTAAAATGATTTGTATTGTTTTTCACTTTAATTTATAGGTTGCAATTTCACAAAAAGGTAGAAAAGGTTCTGACATGATTTATCTTGGTTTCATTTTTTTTCATCATAAAAACCTGCCATTTTAACAGAAGTGTGTAGACTTTTTATATCCACTGTATGTGATATTTACTTATGCATATATCAAACAGAACAGTGTACTGTGCATGTTGAAATGCAATTTAAATGCTAAAATTTTGCAACACTTAGAAATAAATATATAAGTATCACCTAAATGCCACAATCAGATAATCCAATGAAGATAACAAAATCAACTGCTGATCAAAGCAAAGCAATGCATTTCTCTCAGTAGAGTCTTGGTGAATAGACCTGATGTACAGGCATGAAGACATGGTGCCACTGATTCCCATAATTTTAATCACTGTGTGTGACTCAAACGAGTGGTATCATGACACTGATATAACACCAGAGATATGAATTGGGTGCTGAATTGGTATTGGAGATTGGGGATATAAATTGGTGATGGGTGTTGTTGCAGACCTTCACTTCTGTTCAGAGGTGATTATGGTCCAGGTTTTCTTGGAATCTTTTCCACAATGTGTACATAATCATCCTTAAAGGAGTGTCCCTTCAGTTGGCTAGACAGCTGGGATCTGACCTGAGGAAGCAATTGATAGCTAACATTTACTTACATTTGTATTTGAGCTTATGCATGTCCATTTAGTAAGCTTGTGTTTTATTATCATTATTCGAACTGAAAACATTAGCTTTGTACTCAGCTGGCCATAGCTAACTTCAATGGTGATACACATGGTTACCTAAAGTGTGATACCAAAATTAAGTAAATTCAAGCAACATTGTTAGCTAACAACATACCAAATCAGTGTTCATTAATCAATGTCATAAGCAGTTCAGTCCTATTAGAACAGACTAATGTCATGTAGCTGATGGTGTTAGATAAGCTTACACCATATTTTCAATTCCCATAATGTTAGCTCTAAATTATGCCACATATTAAACCCCAAAACACCAAACCCAAAAACACCAATTATGAAGTGAGAAATAAGGTACTTTCTCTCAACTGCTTTTGTAAGTTAAGAATTTTAAACAACATTATGCTCTATTTAATGGCATTACAGCAGCAAAACAGACCCAAATTCTGTCTTGTTTTAATGTTCCAGTGGATTAGTTAAACCAAATATTGGACACAAATGGCAATCCAACCATTCTCAAATTACCAATGTTAATATAATTTGAAATAACCCAGAAAAATTACCTAACCTGCTCAACCCAGTGACTGGGTTATGTAAATATCTAAGCATTTTTAAATGTAAAATTGATCATGATCAAGGTCTAATATGGGTCATTTCTGTTTTTGTTTTTTTGATCAATTTGTGTTATTCATATCATGTACAAGGCAGTTTGGACTGATTTATGTTTTATTTTCCAAAAATCTTTCCATCTTCCTATAGAGTTCAGGTAGAATATAGTAAAGAAAAGGAAAATAGACAGGATAGATATTAAACTATCAGGATAGACAGCCTGATAGTCTTAGTTCACAATGAATACAGTGCTTTAAAATTTTAAAAAAATATATATTCGTTTTATTAAACAGTTCTTGTGTTATATGCCATTCTTGCCAAAATTATTACTCTTTTTAGGGGGATGGGTACCAAAACAGCCTGAAATTGCATAATGTTCTGTGGTCCATTTTGAGCTCATTGGTGTCAGGGTGTCTTATTAAAGGTCTCTCCCAGCTGAAACTGTACATGCAGAGGCAGACACAGAGGCTTGCTCCCTGCTTGTTATCTTTGACATCCTGGTGGTCACTGAATGCCTCTGGGCAAACGATCCATGACCCCCATGCTCCTGAACAGATAGACCCTTTTTGTTTAGTGGGGTATCTACCCTCCTGTCAAGCTTCTAAAGGTTATTCTCTTCAGGCTAGGCTAGTTCAGGTGAACAAATATGAGGTTACAAGAGAGAGCAGTCCAGTGGTATCCAGCTTGGCCTCTTGGCAATATTTTCTGTGGGGCTAGAGGATTTGTTTCTCTTATTTATAACAATTAAGAGAAGCACAGTAACATCTGCACAATTAGCATAGCACATCTTCGCACTCCCCCATTGCTTCCTCTAGCTTCTCCACATCAAATCAATGTCAAATTTAAATGTTAATAGAAGCTTAAATTATTCACTCTTTAGTTTAGCCCCTTTGACCCATCTCTCAGCAGGAGGTGTCCCCTATCTCTTCTGAAATATGGCCTACTTCACCTGTTACTGAGCAGAGATGTGGTAATACAGGTTTATGCATGCATAAATTTATAGAAATTTGGATAACACTTTACAATAACAGTACATGAATAATCATGCACTAATATCTGAATTTATACTTACTTAAATATGAACTAATGATGAGTTAAGGCATGTACTAATCACGAACTAATAAAGAGCTAACCATAACTATGAAGTGAGTCTTATGAATTCATGCGTGAATAACGACCATCTTAAATATATGTTAGTACATGTTTGTTAGTTAATAGATTAATTAACACATAGGGGTAAACTAAATCATGCTTTATAAGAAGGAATATGAATTAAACATGCAGAATTTCAAATTGTTTATATGCAGCTGCATATAAAAAATCATTTAATGTTAATAATAAAGATCAAAATTTAATCTCAACACGTTTTGCATCATTCTCTATCATTCTCAGAGTAAAACACCGGAAATCTTATCTTATGGAACACTGGTTTTAAATGTTAATAGATAATAGCTAATTAATAAATGTTACTGTATTAATTTCACCCCTGTGGGCAAAGGAGCAGTGCCCGGGGCTCTAGCCACCCAGAGCACGTACTAGTACTACAGTGGGATTTGCAGAGAAATGGATGGAGAATGACACAAAACCGGTTGAGATGAAATTGCTGTTTATTATTAGTGTGTCTTTCTATGTTCGATAAGGAGGATCAATGCAAATTATGAAAGTAATCAAGCAAATCCATCCAGTGATGTTTGTGTATGCTGCATTTGGCAAATCATATAAACAATTTGAAATTATGTGGTGTTTAATTCATATTCTTTCTGAGCATGTTTGATTTAGTTTAATTCTATATATTAATTAATACATTAACTAACAAACATGTACTAACGTACTTAAGGTTGTCGTTATTCACACATATATTCATAAGACTCACTTTGTAGTTAAGTTTAGCTCTTTATTAGTTCGTGATTAGTACATGCCTTAACTCATCATTAGTTCATATTTAAGTAAGTATTAATTCAGGTATTAGTGCATGATTATTCATGTACTGTTATTGTAAGTGTTACTAAAATTTGCTTATTCACTTCTTACTAGCATTAAGATAATTAAATAATAAATTAAACGCATTTGTGTAAACACATATTGTGCTTCTGGTTTTTTAACTGCATATCATTACATTTACAGTGTTTAGCAGATGTCCTTATCCAGATGGACATGCAGAAGTACTTTATAACCTCTATCAAATTCATATCCTCTTGCTAGTAAAATAAGTCAGGGTTTAAGTATACCATTAAGCTAAAACGATTTTAGAGAGAAGTTTGTACAAGTGCAAAAAATAAATAAATAAATAAATAAATAAGTTTAAAAAAAGAGAAAAAAAAAGAACAGCAACAAAAACAGGAGAGAAGACCCAGAAGACATGGGTCTTTAGTCTTCATTTCATAGTGACTCAGTGGTTCAGACCACCAGGGGAAGTTCATTCCACCACCTGGGTACCAGGACAGAGAAGAGACTTGATGTATGTCTTCCTTGTATATTGAGAGATGGTGGGTGAAGTTTTGAGCTGTGCTAGAGACTCAAAGGGTATGTGGTGCAGAGCAGAGTCAAATGGTGTGATACAAGATTTTTCCAAGGAGTTCACAACATCTTGATGTAGGGCATCATCTCCAGGGATATACAGCAGTCTTGCTGAGATTTATCTCAGGTGATAAACTGCCATTCATAAAGAGATGTTGCTGTAGCAAACAGCAGTATTTGTTTCTTTGTATGTTTAATGAGAATGAATTTAGTTTAAATTGTAAATGTAGTAGAATGTATGTTAAATGCATGTTTGTCTATGGTATATCTTGTCTGTTCCTTGTCCTTATAGGAGTACAACAACACTTGCTGAACAATGACAAGCACATGAAACAAATGTGCAGTGAAGTGCACAAACAAAAAGCTTGGTTCATACACTGATAAGACAATGTCTACTCTGTACCAGATTCCCTCTGGCTCAGACATGTAATAATGGTGTCCCAGTGGCACCCAAATACTGTCTTTCCCCCAAAACAAAACAGACCATTCTAGACCTGCTACAGCAATCAGGATTGATGTTTTCTTTTCATAAAAGCCCAGCATGAAACAGGATGGATTTGGGATTAATAAAATATGGAAGATGTTCATATTCCATGCAATCATAGACTTTTCTACATTACATTACAACAGAGGGTTTTAAGCATTTCTATGTGTGTTTGGCCAAGTTATGGTAGCTCTATTTGGTTTGAGCTGAATGGAAGTGTGTGTAGAGAGGCCTGAGAATGCTATAAGTCAGACTATTATATTGGCCCAATGTAACCCCACTTAAGACCTCAGTGGTCTAACTCTTTGTGTCTTCAAAGAGACAGAGCACTGTTAAGAGACTGGAAGGTGTCCACACAGAAGTTGATTTACGCCTTTGATCTGTCAAAATCTCTTTTACATGTGAGAAACCGACATTGATTTTTTTCATTACCAGGTTTCAGAGTGCTGTGATCTGAGGTGCTTTACTACTGAAGCATGAGACCAAAAATGTTGTAAAAATGTATATTTCAAAATTGTTTTATTCAATCATTCATCTTCATAACCACTTCATCCTGGTCAGGGTCCCGGTGGATCTAGAGACCATCCTGAGACACTGGTCATGAGGAAGGAATACACCCTGGACAACATGTCAGTCTATCACAGGGCACCATGCACACACACATTCCTAGACACATTTGTGCCTACGAGCAATTAAGCATAGCCAATCCACATATGTACATGCATGTTTTAGGAGGTAGGAAGAAACCAGAGGAAACAGACATGGGGAGAATGTGAAACTCCATACAGACAGTAACGTAAGCTCATGGTCAAACCAGGGACCCTGGAGCCTTGGGGAAGCAACACTACCCACTGCTCCACCATGCCTGCTTATTATTACAAAAAAATTAAATTGGCTGCTTCTGAATGCAATAGGTAGAAACAGAATCAGGTTTTTAGAATGATTGTTTCATTAAATAAGACTTGAATGCTATTGTTGCTGAAGCGAAATATTTTTGTTAAAGTTTGTTTTATTGAACAAAAATGTAAAATGCTCTGTAAGTTCCATAATTATGCTTGTGGATCTGTGGAGTTTCACTTCTTGCATGCATTCTAGCTGGGATAATAATCAGTAATAATTTAATTCTAGCACTAGTGGAAAGAGAACAATTAATTATGCAAATGGAACAATATGTTTAACAAGTCAGTGTGCCATTTGTATGAATTAAACAGAAGACTATCATGGCTGTGTATTTGGTGCTGTTGTTCACTGGAGAGTGAGGAATGGCTTCTCATTTCAAAACATACTGGTTAAGCTCTAGAGCCTTGGCAGGATTAAAAAGCCCTTTGTGGTTGAGCCTCAACTGAGCTCTTGTCATTGGTGTATATTTTTATTTTATTTGTGCATTTTTTAGCAAAAAGCATAAATTTATTAAAATTAATTACTCAAACTGGAATGTGGTGTTTCTTTTTTCGCATAATAAGAGAAGCCTTAACTTATCATTCTGGTTTGAAAATTTTAAATTGCCCCCCAAGGTTTGAAAATGTCACCGTGCTACTATGCAATGGAATTAACAAACTCTGCCTCAAACATGTACATCTAGTTGTAAAGGCCTCACATATACAATCTTTGTATGTCCTTTGGCAGGTAATCACTACCTGAGCTCTGCACTAGCTTTAGGTGTTTTTGCCTGACAGCTTTAGAGATAAAAGGGAATAATTAATTTATCAGAGGGAACCAGGCTTTAATCCCCAGTGTCCTGGTGATAAGGGTATTTTTGCCCTTTTCCAATCCCACCCCCTCAGATCTCCTCAAATGATAGAGCGTTCTCCCTCGGCATCCTCTTGTTAATAAGGCTGTCAGAGGGGCCGCAGAGGTGTCGTCCAAAGCGACTTATCTCCCCACCACACACTCCCGTCTGCCCCTGACAGCCACTGAAATCCATGGCCCTTTGAATCCTTGCAAGTGCTGGGCTTCAGCAATACCGCAAGCCAGAGCTGCCATTTAAGCTAGTAATTCAAACATTAGGCCAGGAGAATAGCTGGGTGATTGGAACATGTGAAGAAAGTGAGAGAGGAGAGAAAAGAGCAGGATCTTAAATATTCTCTTCTAAGAGAAAGTACAAATGCAGAGGGATTTGTTTTCTTGTTAATAAAAGTTTATACAACCCAGGTCCTAGTAAATTCTAGATGCCAGTTTTAGGCTCATTGACAGAGACGCTAACATTGATGACAAGAAAATCCACAGTATATAAAATATATTGCAGACGTCAAAATAATAAGTATGCAGACTTCAACAAAAATACCAGGTCTTTACATTTTATTCTGACGAAGTATGCCACATACGTATTACCCTGTGCTTTTATTACTGAACAACCTGTTTACCATCACTGCAATGCAAAATACTTCCTATTTTGTTTTCTATGGTTCACAAGACCAAGGTTAACAAATTGCTCAAAGTTGGAGCAAAGCAAAAGTAACTGCAAATGCGACTTTCATGTCCAGCATCCTTTCCCCTTAACTGAATTGGCTTTTCTGCTGGGGAGATTTTATCCACAATCTGATTACTGATTTATCTGAAAAAGCAGAAAAATAGTAAATGTTCAGCTAAATCCTGGACGTTGGCACCTATGGATTGATGTTTTGGGTCTTTCCACGGAGATTTGTAGGTGTGAATGATAGATTTATGTGCGCAAATTATAAGTATCTTTACACTTTCTGTGTAAGTGTATTTTGTGTAGCTTTGTTTGTTAGCATGTCTAGATCTTGCACAACATGGTGTCTATGCTGTTTTGTATGTCTGTCCTCTCTGTTGCAAGATATGTCTGCAAATATGGTCAATAATGCGGGTTTGCCATGTGGTAATAACAGATGATAGCTTCTTTAATAAATAATGGGCTGTATGATTGAAACTTTGCCAGGTCTCACCCACAGGTGAACAACATAATGCCTAGAAAATCCACCATTTCAAAATATTAATAGAAAAAACCTTAGAAAAAGCTTGACAAAAGGCTGTTCTCCTGTTCTCTCTCTTGTTCTCCACTGTTTCAGATTTCTGAACAAAATGATGTTTAGTGTATATTCTCATGAATATTTAATTGTAATTTATGGAATAAACCGATAAGTAATGAATTAGCTATTTTCGGCAGCAGCTGGCACTGCTCAGAGGAGCTGTAATCATGATACCAGACTCATAAAACCACAAAAGCTCCCGAGTAGAGCAGTGGCTCAGTGAGTGTTTCATATGCAGCTCATAAGCTGAGACTGGACCTGAGTTTTACATCCTACTCAGAACTCATTTCTTCTATGTACCTATGTGCAATATTATATATAATACAAGATATATTATAATATATTAGATATAACAGCGTAGATACAATCAGCAAAATGCAGACTGGTTTGGGCTTTGGGATAGAAAAAGTACGGGATGGGAATCCTATAACTGTCCACAGAAAACAAACAAACAAACAAACAAACAAACAAAAATTGGCTATATATTAGAGAATGGAGTCTGTTATCATATCACGCTCAATCATCCTTTCACGGCTTGGCTATTGATTTGTTATGTCTGCGACCCTCATTCAGAATGAGAAACAAAAGATCCAGTGACTGAAGATCAATCCAAGGTCAGCACTCAGTGGTTCTCTTGTTTTTCCCAGGTCTTCTGGCAAATACCAGCATCTGTACCTCCTCTGACCAAGAAATCAGCAGTGGCTGATTCCCTGCCTTATCTTGCTGACACTTTTAAAGTCCCCAAAGCGAGGAAGGAAAGGCCTGTCATTGTCAACGAGGTGACCTCATGACCTTTTCAATTTCGCTTCATGCGGCAAAGCCCAGACCAGCTGGGCAGCTGCACGGCCCAGCACAAAGGTACCGTTTGCTTTTCATTTCCTGCCTGATAAGACTGGAGAGAAAACATTGTATATTGTAATGCTCTCTCACCTTTTTGACATCAGTAAAATTGAAGCCTTGGAGAAAGATCAATACAAATTAAAAGCAAATACAGAAACCTCTATAGAGTGCAAGTAGAGGTTTAGAAACCCATTGATGGCCCCTGACTGCTTGGTTGCACATTGTTTGTAGAAGTGGTGGCCGAGTTAGAAGAGGAATTGAAAACTAAGGAAAGTAAAAGTTTGGCTGTTGACCTAACTATTAGGGTGAAGTCTGGTAGTGCAGCACATACAGACGTGCGCCATGCTTAAGTTCTATTGTGTTTATTTTTTGCTCTAATAGGAAGTTCCCAGTGCCACCAATAAGGACATGACAATGCTGATTACTTTATCTTAAGATGATAAATCTTTCAGAAATTATACAATGTTCCTGATTATAATAATATTTTATTTGTGGAGATTTGATTCATTTTACATCCTATATACACACATATTTTAGATAATGAATGACCTTTTATATATTTATCTGAAAAGTAATTCAAATTCTAAAAAGCTATTAATTGATTAAAATCAACTAAATCATTTTATTATTCATCCACATGCAAAAGCTATTTTAAATAGGTATTAAAATGCTTCTGCATTATTATGCTTTGCTTTGTTTCATGGTATAAAAAAATATTTTACAATATAATGTTTTCTGGGCTGTTTGTGCTTAAATTGATTGGTTCAAAACCAGGACTAGTCATGATATGTTTTAATATTCTCTAACATAAGTCAATAGCAAATATGTTTAATTAAAAATGAGAAGGTATATAAAGAATTAAAATGCAGAGGCACAATTACAAAAATACAATTAGGGCTAATAAGGAGTGACACTCTGCTACTTTATGAGAGCACTTTATTAGTAGCTACTTTATTAGTAGTGGTGCTGTTTTTTGGATAATCTGCCTGACATCCTTTTAAAATTAAGTGGTGCTCAAGGCAGGCGTCAACTGACCAATTTTTTGAGCAAAAAACAGACAATCCTAAGTCATAGGCTGCAGAACAGCATGCTATTTGCTAGTGATTATGATGATGAGCAGGGCAGCAAAGCGCAGGTGGTTGGAATGAACCCAAAGCAGTCATAATCCAGCAATCAGCATATGGAGATAAATGAATTGTCAGGCAAACCAGAGTCTGCAGTAAGCTTATATGCATGGACTCCGTCCTCAGCTATCACATAATACTGCATTATGGCCATGTGATAGACATGAACATGAACAAGCGAGCTAACCTACCAACCATAGTAAAGTAAACACCTACCTGCTGGTGTAATTCAAAAAAATGTTGCATTCTACTTATTATTTAATTTATTAGACATTCACTTAAGTGTTAGTACTATAAAGTAAAATTAAAAGTAAACGAAAACTAAATGTCTTGTGTCATGTATGGAGCAAGTCCATTTGGAAAGCAAGGTTACCTCACTGAGTAACCTCACTGGTAAGGTCTATGCTGAGGAACTGAAAACTTGCCATAATAACCCCAGCTTAAATAAGATTTTTTTTAAAAAAATAAACTGCTGGCTCACATCTTTAAAAGCCTCCACGGCAGCCAACCTCCTGGACAGATACTGTCATGTTTGTAAATTAGTCCATGAAAGCAGAAATGCATGGGCGTAATCCTCTAATCGTGTTCATTTTGGAGCACTGCAGGGCAGCCATGGCCTGCTGCTGCGGATTACTGGAGCTCATTAAACACGCAGAATTATTGAAATCGTCCACAGGCTTTTTTCCTCCTGTCCAAATTGAAGACAAAGGGGACTGGGAAATGCATGCTTTATCAGGCTGAGACAGCACTCACACACTGCAACTTCTGGACTCGACACTAGTGCTATAGACTGCTCTTTAGCCTTAAGATTTAAAGGTTTATTGACTGATGCTGGCATCAGTAAGTCAGTGTGGACAGACTTACCTGCGAACTAACCTTCAAATGTCATTTGTGTGGAACTGGCTGTCTGAGGTGTGTGCACTTGGGGCTGTATCCAGAGTTGAGTTATGAATATCAAAATTGTGCACATCAGTATGCAGAGCTCAAATGTAAATATGGACGTAAACATTGTACAGACAGTTGAGAATTGTGTACACGGGGTGAAGTTTGCCTAAAACTGTGGTGTGTCTAAGTTACTTGCAATTCTGACCTTGAACATAAGGCAATTTTCCTCGCATAATATTATCTTGAGTGAGGAGAAGTATTAAGTCCAGCGCCACTGTCTGACACTTTGATGTAACCACAATAAATCACACTGAAATTCATGTTTTGGGCTGTACAACTATGAAACACCATTTGAGGCCAATATTGAATACATAAATATGAACATTTCGAAGTCCACGAAAGCATTTAAAAATATTTTTAAAAGGTGTCTTGCTTTTATGTTACATTGCGTTGCTTTTGACACTAAAGAAAAAAGGCATGATCTGCTCCTTCAGTCCATATTTTTTGTATGGCAAGTGCTTGTGTTTGAAGGTGGTGATCTTGATGCTATTGAAAATCCCCATCTGAAATGCTTCTACTAAAGAAAGATCCCAAAACCTTCGAGTTGTGAACTACATGCAGGTAATTATATTAATCTGAATGGAAAACCTGAAAAATCAGATTTTAAGGACCTACGTAACCAGGCTTTGAATACAAGGAACTTTGTCACAATTTTGAAATTAAGCCATAGACTTAAGTCATCAAATCTGAATATGGCCTTAAATTCCAAATTTTATTCAAAGCAATTTGAAAAAAGCAATATGAAAAGGAAATCCAGATCTTAGATTTTGTACATATCATACTAGTTTGTTCTGCTTATTTTGTGAAAAGGCAGGCACCCAGTTGAAAACATTGTGTATCACTGCACACACACAATAATATGTATTTTGTGCATGAGAGAGGGCACACAGAGACACTGGTAAAGGGCAGAGCTTGATTGAGCTGTGGAAGAGGAAAAGGCCAGGCTGGCTGAAAAGCGATCGCAGGTGGCAATTGTTCTCCTCTGGCCCCTTCAAATCACAGGCATTACTTCCTCAAGTTGAAGTTCTCGATAGACTTTACAGGAGGCCACAGAGTTTAATAATTTATAAGAGGTAAGACATTTTCATGGTGGAAGAGATTGAATTTTTCATTTACTGTTTATCTGGTGCCCACAGCTGGGGGACAGCTCTTTTTTTTTTTTACCCCATTCTTAGAAGGTGCATTCAGGTCCTTGTCAACACTCTTGGTCCACATTGGCTGTGACATTAAATTAAATAGGTTATTGACTGGCCAGTAGGTTGGAAATGAGGCTGCTAGAATTCACGCTCATTGCATTCCTGCCCTTACTAGCTCCGGGTCACCGCACCAGAAATCAAAGCATAATGGATCCTGATTTTCTGCCATTGCTTCTGTGCACACTTCCTATTTGTTTTTCATTTGTGTTGATGCTAATTCCATTGCTCCTGATAAATGGCAACTGACTGCAACAACAACAACAGGATTCCCATAGCTCCACTCCCTCTTACACCTTCTTTGTTGATGTCCCTTGATTACCAATGGATACTGTTGATTAAGGAGATGGCAATTTCCAGATCTGACCTGTTACCAATAAACATTCTGTGTTAATTATCCTCTAAGCTTTCTGATCCTTAACCTTGGAACTCTTACTTTATCTACCATAGAATTGTAAATTACTGCCTAAGGAGATGTAAGAGATTCAGTGTTGACACCAACAATTCACAAGATAAACAATCATCTGAAAATGCTGTTTCTTTAAAGTGAAGAGGTAGGAAAACCACTTTATCTATGTAACTATGTAACTATGTTTTTGTAGAGATCAGGATGAAAATGGTCTTGCAAAGGTTTCACATAGCAAAGTGTCTTTGAAAGCAACTCTAACTGCACCAATTTACCAATTGCACCAATTAAACAATTTTTAACATGCACATAAAACGAATCAACCTAAAGACATAAAAATCTAAGACTTTTAAATGGTCTCAGTGTTAAGTTACATTCCTTCAAACTTCATTTGTGAGGCAGTCAGGGAAAATCCTATGGCTGTCTTCCTGTTTTCATTTTGGGTAAAGATGTCTAAAACCTTGCTAGCTAAGTGTGATTTCCTCACACAGTGAATGTCACACTTTCATCAAGTTGCTGGATAGCTATGATCCATAGCTAAACAGTCTTAAACTTTCAAATACAACTCTACAAATTGTCTGATGCTCCTGCACCATCAGTGCACCAGTGCAATTCAGTCAAAATCACAGTACTCACAGAATTAATCAGCATTTATTTCAGCACTGATGTAATGTATGGAGATCAGTCGAATGAAGAGATGAGTCTCATTTAAAAATGAATGACTTTTAATTGATAAGACAAACTTATGTGGATGATGCTAATGATGAGTGATAACTCATATCCCAGTGTAAACTTATAATTCATTAAAATTTAATTGTGTTGTTTTTTCATATGTAGATTGGTTACAAAGAGAGATAGGTGGGGCGTCTTTCAGTGGAAATGGAAAGGAATCCTTAAATCTTTTACACTTTTGGTGATAACCAGACTTTAAAATGCTAGAACTTTACTTGAGATTGTGATGTGCAATTAAAATACAAATTTCAGTTCAGAAAAGCCTGTAGTTTTGAGAACTATATGGTAGAAAATGTCAGAATTTGATCATGCGAACAGTCTTCCCAGGCCATCACACAAATAACCTGATTATTAATAGAGTTTTAATTTTAAATGACAAGTTATGAAAAATTGCTGATACAACTTTTTTCCTGCTGTATGTGGGAGCATATACCCAGTGGCCACTTTATTAGGTTAGTGAGTGATGCCACCATGTGCGGAATGCAAAAGCCATCCATCCTGGAGGACTTGGGGCACAAGGCAGGGAACACCATGGACAGGGTACCAGTCCATCACAGGGCGCAATTGCATGCACTCCAGAAACGCCAATCAGCCTACAACACACGGGGAAGGAAATTGGAGTACCTTGAGGAAGCCCCCAAAGCTTGGGGAGAATATGCAAACACCACACATACAGGGCACATACATCTCCAGCACCTTGGTCCTGGAGAAACGTTTGTCTTATGTAGCACCTTGGTCCTGGAGAAACGTTGTTTCGTTTCACTATGTACAATGAAATGACAATAAACTCCACTTGACAGAGGTGGGAATCAAACCCCCAACCCCAGAGGTGGGAGGTAAACATGCTAGCCATTAAGCCACCATACCCCCAACGCTAAAAGCTCTGACTGTCTATTAGGTACAGCTAGGAATAGTAAAAATTTAGTGGCCACTGTGTATAAGTATATGCTCTGGTAGATTATTTCACCTTTGTAAAAGTACATTATAGCCTACAGAGCAGCTGGGTCCCAAAACCTTGTTTTAAGTTGTCTACCATTATATGGAAATAAAACCTTTTGTCTTTCCCGTCATCCTTACATAGATGACTCATTACATTTTTCTACTGAGAAATTTTTTTTTGATATCTATATATATTAGCATTTCATTTGTGTATCCTAGCAGGTATGAATGCAAAGAAAGCACTTGAATTTAAATGAGATGGATGAGTAACTTATAGACTGGGAAATGTGCTGGTCTTTATAAAAATTAAAGACATTTCTGAGTATTGTTCCTTCAGGCAGTTTTTGTTGTTCTAGAACAAGAAGAAAAGCACTGTTTTTTTGTTTTTTTTTGTTTTTTTAACTTGGTAACATTGTGCATGGAAACTCCAAAGCCAATTCAGTGATAGTGATAGCTATTCAGGCTGGTGCTGCCTGTGGGGTGGTTGTCTACAGTGTTAAAGTCAATAAAAGAGCAGGAGCTAATTGGTGAGTGTTGTTCAGGAGTAAATAACATTGTCAGGGGTTCTAGGCTCTGCTCCTCATGGTTTTCACCACTGACTGTCCTTTTGAATGTAGTCTCCTGCCTGAGGATCGTTCCTGCCATAGCCATGCTGACCTTTAGCACATAGCACTCCTGGAATGAGATAGAAAACAATGCTACAGAACACTACAAGATGACATTTGGCCCATCCTTTTTTTTTTTTTTTACCCCTTTTCTTTTTAATTGCTTTCCACTTTTGGTTACCTGCAGTCATAACATTTTGTTTCTGCCTTTTTTTGTTAGTTTGTTGTCTTATTTTTTTTACTAAAATAAATTCAATGCATTCATTTTTACTTACACAATTTGTTGTTGTGATAAATATGAAGGACAACAACACAGGAAGCATTTTTTTTCCTGTTTTAGCCTCCTTCATCAAGTGCTATATTCATATACTATTGTTTTGCAAAGAGCTTTTCACACAAAATGCACTTGCCTGTGTCTGCTCAGTTTTTCAGCTGCAGCAAACAGCAAGTAAACAGCAAAGTGAAGAATAAGAAGATCAGTCAGCTTAATCATAGAGGTCTACACCATTACTCAAGGAAAACAGTCCCAAACCATGATGCACCCTTCATCATGCTTCATAGCTGGGATACGGCTTTGGTGTTACTGTGCAGTACCTTTTCCTCCTTGGTGTCCTTCCATTACCATCACCAAAACCTCATTACAGGACAATGCCAGGGCAGTGATCCATCACTTGAAGCTTAATAGAAGTTCTTTTTTAAAAATGGCCAAGTCCAGACATGAATCCAATTGACAGGCTGAGAAAAATGACCTTAGGAGGGCTGTTCAGTTGTGTAAGGAGGTATGATTACTATGAATAGTACTATGCTAATCAATGTATTTAATAACACATGAAATGTACATTTTTATGTTTGTCTATTATTATGGCTATGACCACATGCCAATGTGACAATGCATAGAAATGCTTTAGCTTGGCTACTGAAACCTTCACACACCCCATCTGACTAAACACTTATGGCAGCTGAGCCATTTTTTTCTAAATGTTTAGCATACAAGAGCTTTTATTTTTCTTATTGCATTTTTCTGTTAAATCAAACATTATAGTTTTGCATTGCTTTTGGTGAAGTGTGTTTTCACGAAATAACATGGGGGTAACAAAATGTAAGCCCACTACCTATCAGGTGATAAAAAAAAAGCCGACCTGTCAGAGCCAAAGGGGGAAAAAAAGGAAAAGGTGCCAGTGCTGTCTTTCTGCAAAAGTCAGATAAGTGAGTGTCTTGTGTTCTCAGTGCAATGTTGCTGCTTGTAAAGACCTCAGTAACAAGCTGTTTGGGGTTATTTATCATGATCAGATAACAATTTTTTTTAAAAAAGTGCACATTAAAGCAAATCTGTATAGTTGACAGAAAAACTGCTTACATTGATAGCAGCGCATATGAGGTATCATAATAACAAGCAGCACACTTTGGTTTTTTTTAACTTACAACTGTGGTTTGCCTAAATGTGTTTGTGGACTTTTTTTTTCTTTGAAACACTCATCTCAACAAACATGCATGTGAGAAGGTGCATGTTCACTGATGTGTGTCTTTGAGCAGACTTGTCATAGCTGATCACTGAAACAGAGCGAGTGACAGCCCACCCCCATCAGCATACACACACTCTGGTGAAGTACCCTCTACACACTTGTGTTGGCAATCAAGTGAAGCACCTTGATGAGTGACAAGTCGCTGTCTTGATTGAGAGGCCTGCTAACAGGAAGTGAAATCAGAGATGGAGCGATACAAAGGGCAAAGGCATATGTTACCAACAATGACGCATAAGGAACCAGACACACACAGTTCTGCTCAAATCACTGATGATTAACTGTCCGTTAACTTGTTCATGTGATTAGTATGCCTCCCTTGTGTAACTAATGTGACTTTCATAAAACATGCTGTATTATCAGTGACATCACTCTATTAAATATAGATTGTCAAAAGATGTTCATTTTATTCAACTAAAATGAGATTCAAAAGCCTGAGTCCACCATCAGTTCAGAATAATTACACTACTATACTATATTTGTAGTCACTCTTAATTTTATTCAGCACTATTTTGTTTAGTAAAAATAATAACATTATTAAATTAAATAAATCAGACACCAAAGGATATTTTAGTCTTATTTAATCTAAGTTATAATTATTATTTCATAATAAATAATACAACATCAGATGTTGTCAGGTGACATGACAACAATTAACACTGCGTTAGGAATAAACATGTATTACTATGTGAATTAGATCCATTGGATCACAAAAAAAAAATCACAAGTTTTGTGCGAGCAGCAGCATCAGATATATTTATATATTTCAGTATGAGCATTTCTTAATTCAATTCAATTCAATTCAGTTTTATTTGTATAGCGCTTTTAACAATGGACATTGTCCCAAAGCAGCTTTACA
>CM075018.1:16915959-16926586 GCA_037576675.1 Pangasius sanitwongsei
ATATATATATATATATATATATATATATATATATATATATATATATATATATAGTGTGTGTGTGTGTGTGTGTGTATATATATACATACCACTGCTATTAAACAGCGGCTCTGACAGTAGGGGAATGCATTAGTATAAAACACAGGTCTTTCTAATGCATTTTTTTTTCTATAGAGTGGCGCAACAAAAAAATGTTTGCTCTATCGGCCATCGGAGATCTCGAGTTCAAATCCCGACAATGCCACAATCATCCATGGCCAGGAGTCAAGATAGTAAAACTGACTGTGTTCTCAGTGTGGGAGGCATACTCTCTCTGCTGTGAATCACAGCAACACTAGACAATCATTGGAATCTGTGAGCTCATGTATGCGTAAGAGGCCAGTTATGCTGTTATGTGTTATGCTGCCCCATGATGAAGCAGTTCGAAAAGATGTGGCTGGCTGGCTACACATGTTTCAGAGGAAGCATATATTAGCCTACGTGGTTGGTAGCTGTCGCATGATTGGGGAGAGCTGACTGGGAATTGGCAGGTGACCAAATTGGGGAGAAAAAAACATGCTGTTATTTATCAGTATAATTCTTCATATTATGGTGATTTCTGTAAGATTATTTAGCATTTTTGGAAGGAGTCTCCAGTGTCGGCCCCTTGTAATTATAAGAGGAAATGTTTACCAGCACAGGAAATTCTAAGGATGGAGGACAGGACAGAGGTCATTGCTCAATAACAAGCTGCATATTTTGTCTTATTAACATCAAGAGAAAGAAAGAGGGAATGACTTTATATAGTGGCTATATAGTAGGCAATAACAAGAAATAACTTGTTTTGTGGATGTTCCATAACATTAAATGTAACTACAAAGCAGCATACCATGTCCCATCATGTTTTATTCCTTCTGTAACATAACAATGAGGCCCAATAATCTTTCTCTTCTTTGTTCTTCAAGCATTGCTGTTCCTCACAGACAAACTCCAAATGAGTTTTTACCCCTACTGGCATATTTTCCTTATTTGCTCTGGTTGACATGCGTTAGTTTCATGATTTATTACATAGAATAAAAAGGCAAACAGAGGGCATTTTGCTGTGGTGTCACAGTTAAAAAGGGAGGCTTCTTTGCTCAGGATGCAGACAGTAGCTAATTTATCTGTCATGATGGAGGCATATGCTGCAATTAGAGTCATTTTCTGTCACATATATTGTTCCAGGTGGCTGTGAGTAGTCTCCATGGTTTGTATGGTGACTGATCCTAGACAATGGCCCACACATTTAGATCATTATGGCTTCCTTTAGAGGAGAAAAAAATGAATCCCTATAGCTGAATCTCTTATGTAGGCTGACATGAGGAAAACCAAGGTCAACCATTTGTATTTGTATATGGCAGTATAAATCTTTAAGGATTCACCCATTTCAGGGCAACAAATTATGAATAACATGTCTTTAAGGGTGGATGAAATGAAAGCGTAATTTCAAATAAAAAAAAAAAAAAATTTTAGTAGCATTAATCTCTGCCATTTAACACACTCACAAGAACAAAGAGCCAAGAATCTAGGCATAATTGAGTTGGTTGTTGGTGAGATTTCTTTAAGTTTTTTTCTTTTCTCCCTGTCATTGGTATACTTTCTTTCCTCTCTCCTGTACTTACACCCCCATTTTATGTCTATTATTATATTTTAAGCAACTGCCATGCCTTATTTCTTGTAGACGCAAAAGATGGCAATTCACTTGATCCTTAATAAGCTTTTTGATTAGGAACGAACGTCTATTCAAGGACGGAAAATACATGATCCGACACATGCAATTTCTCGCATGCTTTACTGACACAGCCTGCTGCCCATGGGGAGGAATCGAAAAATAAATGGCACCCGATGTTGGTTTTGCTTTCCAATCCAGGAAGCTCGATAGTGGGTTGTACTATTAGGCGAACCACCCATACATCTGTGTGTATCGTTATTCTGAATGTGATGGTGGCATAGGAGCTGTTTTCTGCTGATGTGGTGTCATTATTGGGCCAGAGACAGGCACTCACAGCGGAACTGAAGGAGTTGCCTGGATGGACTGCAAAAAGAAATCCACTATGCCGAATAGTCTATAATTACAGACATTGCTGAATGGGTTTAGTATAATAACTAAAATATAACACACAATGAATTCACATTGTGAAGCTGTGTTATTCAAAACACATTTTGTCATCTTGCCTGTACTGTATATTCAATCCTCGCATTTTCTCCTGCTTCTCATACCACCAGGTTTTTGCAACCTCCCAACATTTAATGTATGTCATTTATACTCTCTCCTCCTCTCTATATATCTCTATCTATTGTACTCTCTCTCTTTCTCTGTCTCTTTCCATATCTGTCTCTCTTTGTCTGCCCACCCTCTTCAAGCACAAAGCTCATTATTCTCATTCTCGCTTCATTACAGGTTAAATTTGAGCTGTCATCAGCAATGACTGACAAGCATTAGGGTTTTCAGCCCAAGTGATTTAGTGATGTGTGTGTGTGTGCGCATGTGAACACATAAACTGATTCGATGTTATGTTTATTTAATTTATTTTAGTTCAGGTAAGCATGATAAGAAACAAAAACTCAATCAGATAAATAAGAGCGCTCTAGTCAAAGTAGTAAGATACTCACCAAGTACAACCCATGTTTCATAATACTAGAGACAATAATCACAGCCTTCCCAAAGGTTATATTTTTAATTAATATTTCATAGAAAATTATATTTCAAGAATGACAGCTGTGCCACTGAGGGATCGAACAAAGTGCATTTGCACTGAACCACCATATTATCAAAGAACACAAAGAGGAAACAGAGGAGTGCGAGAAGCTTGTATGCATGTTTACAGAAGGTTTTTGTATTACTAATTACGAACTTATATTATGTATTGTATATGCATTATAAATTCAAATTCAATGACACAACTCAAAAACCGATTGCCTTAAATCACACAAAGTGTTCTGGGGTTAGGCTCTGGATCCAATCTGACAATGACCAGGATAAAGGGGTTACTGATGAATGAATGAATGAACGAACGAACGAAAGAGTGAATGATTGGCTTACATGTTTTAAGTTCATAAATTTAAAATGTATAGTCAGAAGTTTGCAGAACTTAGATGAGAAGGGCTAGTTACACCAACATTTTAATTGCATAGCACTGAAATAATACAGGGAGCCTACACATATTCTTAGCTTGTGAAATTCAAACTTTTCATTCATAATTGAGTCAACATAAGAAAAAAGGTTTTGAGTATACTGTTTATGATTTTGAACCAATTAAATTTAAAATAATTCAAATCCAAAGTTTGATTTTGTGGCTGATTGCATTCAATAAACAGAGAATTGTTTAAACAGGGCGTGTGTGTGTATGAAATACAGCTGCAGGAATATGAGCCAATAAAGTTTTTATTAACACCAAACAAAGAAAAAGAATAGAGCAGTGTAGTAGTCTCCCAAATGCTCACTTTTACACCCTCAATGACTCTCACACTATAGGGTCACAAATCGAGACCTCACCAAGTAGGAAAAATAGTGTGATGTGAGGCCCACAGGCCTCAAAGCACCATTTGGGACAAAACCAGACCTCTATTCTTTCTTCCTACTCCTTTTCTACCTACAACAACCTAACCCCACACTATTTTTCCTACTGTAACCTAATATCACACCAAACTGACAACATTATAACACAAATGTTGAAGTTTTATTATAACAATGTCTCTTTATACACTCCTCTTTATACACCAGAATCAGTAACCACACGGGAGACCCAGTAGATAGCAACTTTTGCCACAACACAATAAATTGACATACACTGAAATAAAAGGTCCAGACATGGTAACACTTTACAATAATGGTACATGAATAATCATGTACTAATATCTGAATTAATACTTACTTAAATATGAACTAAGGATGAGTTAAGGCATGTACTAATCATGAACTAATGAAGAGCTCACCTTAACTACGACGTGAGTCTTATGAATTCATACACGAATAATGACCACCTTAAGTATATGTTAGTACATGTTTATTAGTTAATGTATTAATTAACATCTAGGGGTAAACTAAATCAAACATTCTCCATAAGAAAGAATATGAATTAAACATGCATAATTTCAAATTGTTTATATAATTTGCCATATGCAGCTACGTACACAAACATCATTTAATATTACTTGTATCAACTACAATAAAAATTAAATAAAATAAAGTCTGCTTTAATCACACTAAGAGCAGTCCAGCTTGCAAAAACTGTGAATATGGTTAATCATTTAAAGCTGTAAGTGGTTCTGTGAGGTTGTCTGAAAGTTAGCATGCTGTTTTATCTGGCTAACTATAATATATAGGATAATATCCAGATAATATTTCAGGAAATTATTATGGCAGAATGATTATGATATGCTAATAAGGAAGCAGTAAAATGATCTCACCCTGTATTTGAGAAAGAATGATCATTCAAGCTCTTCTTCCATACTGGACTTCACAATGGGTTATGGGCTATGGCATAACCTGGGCTAGTTCTTCTTTATGAATGTGTATGGAAATGTACTCTACCAGGACAGATATTTACTCGCTGTTCAAGTGAAAATACCGTTTCACCTTAAGGGGGCAGTCTTATCATTATTATTATTTTTTATTTTTATTGTTATTTTTTAAAGATATTTCTGAACAGTGTGTTTCAGCCTGATGTATTAGTGCCCACACACTCCCAAGATATTTCTTGGAGCTTTGTCAGAGCAAAATATGAAAAATACCTTTTTAACTGCACCTTTCTGGAGTAAGAAAAAAAGGTTGGACTTGTTTGATTTGGCTGGACTTTGATTTGGCTGTGCAGACCAAAAGTGAGTTATGTGTCTGTCAGCCTTTATATCAACAATCATGTTCTTGACTCAGTCATCAGAACAACATAGTAATGTCTACCTTTCATGTCCTCATGCCAGCCTTGCTGCTTGCTGTGGTTCACTCTAGGTAAAGGGTTACAGCTGAGACTCATCATGCCAATAATAGGGGAATGAGAGAGAGAGAGAGAGAGAGAGAGAGAGACATGGGGCTGCTGGGTTCACATGCTATTATGCACTCCATTGCTTTATGTTAAGTGAACTGCTCAGAGATACTGATTACATGGTTTCAGGATGTAGCTATGTCTTTGAAGCCCAGCTCTCCTCACAGTCCAATGATTTGAACGATCCTTCAGCACTCCAGCCAGAAAGAAGAGGAAAAAAGCTTCTATTTTTGTTTTAGTATATTGGTTAAGTTAGGGTTTTTTAGTATATTGGTTAAGTTAAAATTGGGTGAGTTAAGAGTTTTCTGTATGGAATATATGTGGTAGCATTTTAAGAGTAGATAATCAGTTAGTGCTTGACGTTGGCTTTTGGCATTTAGCCACTTGAAACTGTTTTACGTTTTCCACCAGTTGTGGCTAGGAATATGACCTTGTGCTGATGAAGGTCAAGTACACTCCCCTCCCTTTTCAGTGAAAGCAAACATGTTCCGCTAGACATGGTTCTAGCCTTTCTAAGCAAAATTAGGGGGATGCTGTTACTGGCATAGGGATGCTCTATTCTAGGCTCTGGCTTGGCACTGTATTCACACATAAAATTTGTATTTGAGAGGAAATTTGGACAAAAATTAGTATACTCTTAGGCTAAAGATATTCCATGTCAGATTTTCACAAATTTACACATTCTATGTTATCATGTGTGATGGCATCATGAGGAAGGAGGATTATTTAGAAATAATGAATCAATCTCAAGACATCAGGCAAAAAGTTAAAACTTGTCACAACTGGGTCTTCCAGCAGGACAATGATCCTAAACATACCCCCAAAGTTGTAACAAAATGGCTAAAAGACAACAAAGTGAAAATATTTGAGTGGCTATCATAAAACCCTAACCTGAATCCCACAGAAAATTTTTAGACTGAACTGAAAAAGTGTGTTTGAGCAAGGAGGCCCACAAACCTAACTGAGTAACACCGGTTCTGGCAGGAGGAATGGGCAAAAATTCATGCAAAATATTGTGAGAAGCTTGTGGACGGTTACCCCAAGCATTTGATTCAAGTTAAGCAAATTAAAGGAAATACCAAATTCTAACAAAGTGTATGTAAACGTTTGACCCACTAAAAATCTCACGTGGTAAATAAAAACTGAAACAAATCTGTCTCTTAGCTATTATTTTGAAATTACCTTATGGAAATAAAATAGATACCCTACTTGACTTGACACAGGAAATGTACGGTAACATGAAATGTGTGGAGTTGTGGAAAAATTGAGTTTGAATGTCTTTAGCCTTGGTGTATCTAAACTCAACTGTATACATCCCAGAAAGTAGTTCATCAGCGTGGATTCTGATGGGGTTTCAGTGGGGATTCTTGTATGCCCTTTCATTCTCTCTCTTCTTATTTACTTTTTAGTGAGCCATCTCTCCATTCTATCTCTCTTACAATCACACATTCTCTTGCTCTAACTTGTTACTGTTAGATGCACATCTTCCATGTTGTTACTGTTACATGCACATCTTCCATTTTCTGTTCTTATTCTGATGTTGTGGTCTATGTCTTTGAGTCTGGTCCATGTCTTTTGAGTCTATCAGGTTTTAATGTGGATGCTGAAAAAGATTTATCACTAGTTGAGGAATTCAATTAAAGCCTTACAAAATAATTCTGTACACTGAGATAAAGCCAGTGAGATAAAGCCAGTGGTAACTGCTTTTTGTTAGCGCACCATCAGAGGCCCTCCTCATGCAGTCTGTAATACCCCCCCATCTTTCAGTCGAAGCAATGGTGGAAGCTGAAAGACCACTATTTTTTCTTAAGTTCTGTCTGAAAATAACAGTTTCTGACCCCAGTCTCTGTCACCCTACCCCCAGACCCTCATATTCTCTAATGCCTGCCTGCAAATTTCGTTAAAGACCTCCTCTAGCACACTACCAATTGAGCAAATCAAATTGCCATTCTCTAGAGGGAGAACTGGGGTTAAATGAGCCTTTCATAGGACCTGGAACTAGCTCGACTCTTATTAGCTCTGCCAAGCAGCACACTTCTCCTTGGTGTGCCCTTTGGGCCCGGGAATCCTCCCTGTGGCTTCAGTGCCACTATGCTCTGTATCTGTGAGCATGTTTATGAGCCCCATTACTCCACAGCCCTCAATCCAATCACATTATCAGAGGGTGGGAGAGCAATAAAAAGAGGCAGAGAGAAAATGAGACAGATACACAGAAAAATAGTTCACACTGGTTATGCATCAGTATACCAAGAAGTAGAAAGTTTGAACACATTACCAGTTAGATTTTATATATAGTGCAAACTTACAATACAAAGCTCTAAACGGCTTAACCCACCCCAGTATGCAAGTAATCTCCCAGAATCTTATAATCCACTGTGCCCTCTACAGTCTCTAAATTCAGGTGTGTTGTCAGTGCCAAGAACAGTGAAGCTCAGAGTAGGTGGTAAATCCTTTCTCTTATTGGCTCCTAAACATTCCTACCAATGCCCAGAATACAGACACATGATCTCAAGTTCAAGTCTAGACTGTTTCAGCAAGTGTACCATTGGTTTCTATCGTCAGAGGGGTAGAGGTGGACCATAGGCATGGTGAATTGAAATACTGGTGCTGTCTTCACTTTATGATGTCTTTATTCACATACCACCACTTGAGTTTGGAACTATGGTGTCTTTGAGACACCAGCAACTCTATTCCATAGTTAAAGGTGGAATAAATGTGCAGCTAATTAAAATAAAGAGGTTGCGTCATGTTATAGCACGTTATAATGGTTATGCTATTATACCAAATAGCTTTGTCTTTTCTAACCTTTCCTGCTATATCAATAATTGGGTCCATATCCTGAGATTGAAGTACACAAGCTCTTGCCTCTAGCTTCTGAGGACCATAAAGGGCTTGCTCACATTCAGATCCTAAGGTCTACAAGCCCTTGTTTCTATAAACATTGTATGTGATCTATACCACTCATGAGTAAAATAAAGGGAAGACTGGAATGGCTGCAAATCTCCCATAATTTTCAATGCTATACAAATTCTATAAACTAGACCATAAATGGCATGGAGTTAAGTTTAGTGAGCATTAAGCCTTTGGAAGGAAAAAGAAGTTAAGTTACTTTGATGTTGCAGTAATAGAACATGGACAGAAAGTTGCATGCGGAAAGGGACTCAGTGGTAGACATGTCAAGGTCAAGAGAAAGTAATTTAACATGATGAATAATCCACAATATCCTGACATCTGAAAACACAGGTGGTCTAATCCTATGAACAGCCAAGAGTCTTAAGGCCGTTACGAAACCAAAATATTTGGAAAGGACCACACAGAAGTGCTAACCTACAGGGAATGATTTATACCAATACCTTTATACCTTTACATTTAAAACTATCCCAACATTTCTGCTTTCTGTATCTCTGTTTTATAGTCATTTATTCATTTGAGATGTTTGTTGTCTCATGGCCTCCAATGAGTATGCAAGAATAAATAAAAGGGCTGGCATGTTATAGAGAAATGATTCATTTACGTGAGTGTGTAAACTAACATTGAGAACCTGCATACTGAAACCTTTGTAGAATCAAGGAAAGCTTTAGGGTAGGATACATTAAAAAAAAAAATCTTTTTTTGTTTTACACAAATCTGTACGAAATATAATTTACATCTATCAATTTTCTGTACTGCTTATACTACACAGGGTTGTGGGAAGCCTGAAGCCTATCTGAGGGGACTTGGGGCACAAGGCAGGGGACCCCCTGGATGGGGTGCCAGTCCATTGCAGGGCACAATCTCACACCCATTCGCTCACTACGGACAATTTAGAGATGACAATCATTGTACAAAGCATGTCTTTGGCCTGGGGGAGGAAACCGGAGTACACAGAAAAAAACCCTGAGGCATGGGGAGAACATGCAAGCTCTGCACACACAGAGCGGAGGCAGGAATCAAGCCCCCATCCCTGGAGGTGTGAGGCAAATGTGTTAACCACTAAGCCATTGTGCCTCCCATGAACTATAATTTAAATAATGAAATTCACTTCTCTGTTTGGTCAGCTGAAATAAAGTGCTAGACCACCAGAGTGACCTAGCGACAGCGCAGTTAGTGGCTATTTTGACAATATACAAATTACACAGAAATGTTCCACATTAGGGAGTGTGTGTGTGTGTGTGTGTGTGTGAGTGTCCTGTGTGAAAACCAGATCATGTTGTAGAACTTCGATATGCAGCTCAGTCTCTTGTGCCAGTCGGTCACGGCCCCCCTGGCCTGTAATACCATAATTGGTTTAATAGTGAGAGAAGATGCAGTTAGCTGGATTCATTAAGGGATTTAGTTTCACACCACATTAGCAGGATTGTTGGGGCTAGTGTGACCTACACCACTGTGGAGTGAGGACTACATAAATAAAGGGCTATTCTAAAGGGACCTCCTGGGATTCTTAAACACAAACAAAGGTGGTAAAGTTTTTCATCCCGTGCTGTGAAATTTTTCACATATTAACTCCCACTTTTTCTATAATCTATAATCAGTTGCTTGCAACTGTCTTGTCTTTGGGAGCTCTTATCCACTATAAAGCATTATGGTCAGTCAGTGAAGGCTAACTCCCGTCTTCCCAGTTAAGTATTTTCCACTTGGGTGAGCACTGACATTTCCAGGTGTTCACTGTTTATATTCTGAACCCAATAAGATAGACGTCTGAGGAAAAAAATCTCCATTCCACACTGACACGCCACTTTCTTTTCCACCATTTAACATGACATGTGGCGACTATTTTGTTTAGTTTGTCCCGGGCCTGAAATGTCAGGCAAATGTCAGCTGTTGCAAATGCATGAGTGATAGGATGAGGAGGTGTTTGTCTTTTCATATTTACATTAGATGAATTTCTGCCTCAGCTCTCCCTTGAGGGGTTTGATATGAGGGGGTTTGGTTTGGGCAGCATCAGCATTAACCACTAACATGATGCATTCAGTTGTAACTAAATTAACCTGCTTCCAGCACCTACACAGGTTTGGTCTGTTTGAAAATTGTATGTATATTTTTAGAGTAATTGAAAATGCAAGCTCAGTAAACTTACCGAATGGTACTGCAGTAGTTTTGTACACTGTTTTTTAATTTTATTTATGATTGCTGTAGATGCAGGACTATGGTAATCATCTTATGCAAAATCATATACAATGGGTTAGTGCTACTTGGAAAACAAACACTTACTGAGGTTATGGTTAAGTATAGCCATTAATGAGCTAGAGTAATTATTATGTCAGTGGAAGGTCAGCACAAAGAGAAATGAGTGTTCATTCATTCATTCATTCATTCATTCATTCATTCATTCATCTTCAGTAATTGCTTTATCTTGGTCAGGTTTGCGGTGGATCTGGAGCCTATCCCAGTAACACTAGGCATGAGGCAGTAATACACCCTGGATGGGATGCCAGTCCATCACAGGGTACCATGCACACACAATCACACATTCATTCACACCTGTGGGCAATTTAGAGTACCCAATCTACCTTCTACCTTCTCCGGAGTATTCCTGACTTCTGTTGATGTTGTGAAGGGGTTTTTCTTCAGCAAGGAAAGGATTCTGCGATCATCCACTTTAGTTGTCTTCCGTGGTCTTCCAGGCCTTTCGATGTTGTTGAGCTCAC
>CM075018.1:16926686-17001070 GCA_037576675.1 Pangasius sanitwongsei
GTGGAACCTCTTAAAATAAAGCTGAAAGTCTACACTTCGATCACATCTTGATTGTTTTATTTCAGATCCATTGTGGTAGTGTATAACGGCAAAATCACAAAAACTCCATCATTGTCCAAATATTTCTGGACCTGACTGTATATATATATATATATATATATATAGAGAGAGAGAGAGAGAGAGAGAGTTCCTTTTCTGGAACTAATGAGCCCAAACCTGTTCCAGTGGAAGAACTTGAGTGACCTGCACAGAGCCCTGACCTTAAACCCACCGAACACCTCTGTGATGAATTGAAATGCTGACGTGCTCCAGGTTTTCTCGCCCGACATCACCCGACGTGCCTGACCTCACTGACCTCACTAATGCTCTTGTGCCTGAATGATCAGATCCCCACAGCCATGCTCCAGAATCTAGTAGAAAGCCTGCCCAGAAGAGTGGAGGTTATTATAACAGCAAAGGCCAACTAAATCTCAAATGGGATGTTAAACAAGCACATATGAGTGTGATTTTCAGGTGTCCACAAACATTTGGCCATATAGTATATACAGTATACTGTGTGTAAGTCTAAGAAAGAGAGACTAAGAAAGAGAGATATACAGCTATCAGAGAAGTTCTGTGGTTTTATATGGTAACATATGTTATTTATTCATTTTTTAGACATTACAAAAATGTTTACTGAGACAAAGAAATATGTAGTCAGATATTATGGGATCATTCACAGCACAGCAGTGACCCTAACATGGCAGTAACATGGTTGTGTGTGACATTTTTACACGTTGAGGTTTTTAAACACTGTGTATTTTACTGGCCACCTTGCAGTTGTACAGTTAGACTCATCAGTCTGTAGGTGCTATAGCTGTAAGTGCACAGCTCATCCATTAACCCACTCCCACTCCACTACCACGTCAGTGTCACTGTCACCTGAATAATAACTACTCAGTGATGGTCCTGAAAAGAGAAGTGATTTGTGAAGTTACTGCTTGCCTTCCAATGATGATGTATGTCCAGTCTCTCAACCAGTCACACATATCACCAGTATTCTGCTCTCATCTGAATTGCCTCTCTGAATGAAACCACAAACCCTAATATTTCTCTGTCTGACTTTACGACTATAGATATGTTAAGACTTCCAATGAAAAAAAAGAAAGAAAAAAAAGAAATCCATCATAAATATAAATTTATCATGGCTAAAGTAGGAAATCAAGTGATAAAGTACTTATACAGGGACATAATGATGCAGTGCTGTCTGGATGTGAATCTATTAATGCCTACTAACGTTTGGCATATTATAATGATAAAAATGCATGAACATTTGCATATTATGAACAAATTTCAATATTAAACACAGTATTAAAGAATATTAGCTTGCTATAATTAATATACACAATTATGAGAACGATATTCTTGTTATTCTTTATACATGCAAGTATAGGTAACAATAATAACACCTTTGCCTTTAAGGCTAAAAATCTAGCTATCCAACATTTATGCCAACCTGCTGGTAAGATTTATTTAAAAATTTTGTTAATGCTTTCCTATATTTAAAGAATAAAATAATAACTATATTAAACCACTGTTAATGGAAAGAAGTTAAAACAGAACTAAACCAGGAAAAGAAAATAGAATGAAAAATATACAGAATACAGCTTAGCTTTCAGTGGACTGTGATATTTACTTTGGAGAGCACACCTGCTTGAGTTAAGATACATCTTACCTGACATTTGTTCTGACCACAGTGATCTGTGTCAGCATGTTAGTGACTCTGGGAGGAGCGCTGCCTGAGAGGAGCAGTGTGCTAAATGCTGGCTTTGGACATCATATTGGCTAGAATTTCATAGCTGCCATTTTGGAGTTTAGATGTTTGGCTTTAGAACGTGTATTTTCTTTCTTTGTATTTTCTCTCTATTTATCATGCAGATATGATTTCATTCTTTCATACATTTTGTCTTTGATGTTTCTGTTAGTTTGTCAGTGAAAAAGAGCAAAAATTTAGAATTTAGATTCCAAACATTTATTTTCCTTTAAAGCAGGGGAGAAAAATCTGCATATTTGAGGGCCTTCAGAAACAGAAGTGAGACAGTCAAAGTCTCCAGAAGAACTGTGGTAGGTTCTATATCGAAATAATAATAACGGTTCATTTTATTCATTTGAAAGACTCTTTGCTTTACAGATTTTCTTTACACATGTCTAAGATTTTTACCAGTAGCTTAAATATATGTTTATTACTTATTTTACTTAATATTTTTTTTTTTTATTTAAATTGGCCCCTAATGATTTATCCATAATTTTTACTTCTGACAGTGAAGGTGACCTGAGCTGCTAGTAGGGTTTTTACTAGTAGTAGAGCTGCTAGTAGGGTTTTTAGACTTACTGATCTAAAATGAAAAGCAAGGTACTGGGTTAATATATACATAGCTCATCAGCTCCTAAAGTCTTTTGTGTTGAGGTTGTACCATTTTTTTGTTGTTGTTATTGTTTTAAACAAAAGCCTGTATTATGAATTTATGATAAATTAGATAAACAATTTTCAATTGTTTTGGCGCATTCGCTTTCAGATAGACATGATCATGTGAGCTTCCTTCATTCATTCATTCATTCATTCATTCATACATTTATTCATCCTCAGCAACCACGTTATCCTGGGCATGGCTCATAGTGGATCTGGACCTACTGGAGGAAATTGGATACAGTAGAATATTATCATATAGGCTAGCTTAACAACGTTATGATACTGTATTATGCATGTTACTGAAAAGTGATGTACATTATAGGTTAATTTTAGCAGTTTATTTGTTGTGTTGTATGCAAGTACTAGTTGAATGCAGTAAATATTGCATTTGAAAAAAAAAAAAACCTTAAATATCTAATTTGCTTGAAATAAAAGTCATTTTCCAACCCATCCACTGTGAAACTGTCTCAAGATAAAGGACAGAAAACCAATATTGATGTTCTTACATTTTTACTGTTATTTTTAGAGATAATGATGGTCTAGTAAGCTATGCTAAAGGGTAGCATTTGGCAGTGTTTGGGAATGATTTAGCTTTGAATAATGCATGATTAAAAATGAACCTTTGAATGACTTTCTAATTTAAATTTAAATGTGCTGCATGAGAAGTTTCATGGGGAGGCCGACAGGAGGTAGGCAGCTGAAGAATAGTGCTCTCACACACTCACACAAAAATTCAGGGTGAAGCTTAAAGTAATTTGACTCCAGCATAAGTGTGCTCACATTAGTATATTATTTTAAGCTTGCAATTGTAAAATATTCAGTAGTATGGATTCCATGTTTTTTTTTCCCATTAAACCAGCTATTTTATAAAAACTTTGTGTCCTTGTTCCAAAACCTTTACTTTGTACATATTATACCTATATTGTATTGTCTTTGTAGTAATAATATTTTTGTAGTTTTCTAAACCCTGGTCTTTGCCTTATCAGTTCTCTCCCACCTAGATCACTTGGTCCAGCCACTAAAGATCCATATTGCGTCTGATACCCCTGACCATGCCATGTTCCTCGCAGTGACAGCTGACCGAGGCACTTATCACAGTGTCACATTGTGATCCTCCTTATCCCTCTTTTCCTCATCCCTCCATTCCTGCATTTTCATCCCTTATCTTCATAGACTATAATGCGACCCCCAAACAAAGGCCAGGAAGGATTAAGCTATCAATGCGTCCTTTCCAAAACGTGACTCTATGAGCCGTAAATCCCTGTCAGGGTGGAAAGAGGTCTGGGAAAGGATGAGCAGCAGGTAAGCCTTCATCAGTCTCATACTCCACCTCCATTCCACTTCCAACCATCCCTCCGGAGATCAAAAGCACTGACACATAATGGCAGGTGTAATTGCCTTGTCCTCTGTGCTCCAGCACATAGCGTGACATTAGCTAAATGGAATGGAGCAATAGAATGAGCAAGGAGGAAAAGTAATCTGTTGGCATTTTGGGGTCCCTCAAACCCTCCAACCCCCACACCCATTTAAGCAAAGATATTGGAATTAATTTTTAACGGGACGCATCTGGTGTCCTTGTGGTTGAAGGTGGGGATATTTTAGTTTAATTGATCTTAAAGCCAATTAAAGGCTTTCTAAGTAGCAAGATTGATGTCTGTGTTGATGAAAGGACACAAAATCTTGCATTCATCTGACCACCCCCACCCCCCCTATAAAAAGTCTGTTAACCCTTTGAACTTCAAGCTTATTATTTTTTATTCATCTTAAAGCATATTATTGAGGAACTACTATGAATTATTCAATAGCATCAATAAAATAAAAATAGAAAAAGGTATGTAGGTACAAGAGTCTATCGTGTGAAACACTATTTATATATTTTATATATTTATATAGAAATTTGATATTTAATTAGTGTAAAATGAGAGAAAGTATATTAGAATGTTGCTTGCAGACATCTAGCATTATGCATGCTTTTCAAACAAAAACTATACTCCTGGGCAAAAAAAAAAAAAGGGCCAACCCCAAAAAGGCAAGCTATTAAGCTTTTAGTGATTTTAGTGACCTTAAAATTAATGATTGGTCAAGAAATTAGCAAGAATTAAACAAATAGATAAAGGAACTTAGTTTAAGATAGCTTTTCCCTTTGATTTCCTTAAATATTTGAGCCTTGTGGCCCTTGATGGGCTGCATCTTGTGTTAGATAACCAAATAACTAATGACTAATCTTTAAAGGAAAAAAAAAAACATCCCAGAAGATATTTTTGGAAAATTTTGGACACCTAGATATGTGTTAGTTTGAATTTTACATCAAACATTTTAATCATTATCATGATTTTACCTTTGCGTACAAAAAGCCTATATAAGGGAATTTCCCTGTTTCTAGCTTTTCCCCCAAACAGTTCACTGCAGCAAAAGTAAACGAGGAAATGGTGGCACAGGAGCTCTCAGGAGTGCATTTGTTTAATTCTTGCTAATTTTCTGACCAATGATTTGTTGTTAAAACAATTAAAAGCATGATATTTGCCATTTTGGGCTTGGCCCATTTATTTATTTATTTTTTTGCACAGGAGTGTACTTCTAGTCTGCTTTTTAGCACTGGTCTGTGAACTGCATGTCAATAGCTGAACGTTTAAGCCCTCTGCCATAAGAAACATGAAAAATGGCAAGTCTGGTACAGCTTTAAAAGCTCTGATTAAGCTCTAATTAAAGATTAAAAATTAATCTTTGCTTCTGAATTTTGCCTTAAATCAGGTTATTATTGTCCTATTGTCCCAATATGTATTTTTTGGGGACAGAAATTCTGGGGTCCTCATTAACTTACAAAGCAGCACATCTAGCTTGTGCAGATTGCTTCATTTCTGATTGCAGGGGGCATAATGAAAAAATTAAACAGGATATTACCCTATTAATAAATGCAGTTCAGCTTAATAATGGAGAGTTTTATTTGCACTGAGCCACACAGAAACATCAGGACACGTCCTCGCATGATTCTGCTTGTTCAGCAAAGAGAAACCATTCCACCCGGAGCTTTGCACAGAGAGGCGGAAATGTGTTTAATTAAAACCAAATGCTTCAGACCTGCAACAAGAGACAAATAAACACATCATTTTTCGCAATGTGATGCACACTCTGATAAGCATCTTATTAAAACAGGCTGCAGTCTTTTGTGCATTTAATTCCTGTGAGAGCTTTCATATGTGTGAGGGAATGAGTGCAAGTGTGTTTGTGTTTATGTGTCTATACAGTATGTCACACTTTTCTATAATTTGTATTCTTTGTGTGGTTAAGTAGGGTGTAGATTATTGTCTGGTGTGAGTGCAAAAGAGCTTAATTGTTTTCTTTATTTATTTTCTCTTTATTTTCCCTGATCTCTCATACACATGGTGGCATGGCTGTGACAGTGATCTCAATGCTGACGTGTTGAAGGTTGCGCCATCTGCGCGTTACAGCCACCCCCTTGTCAGCAAGATGCCTTCAAGCAAGGACAAAATAACAATAAGCAGTTCAACACAATATGTACGGCTCAGCAATATGCACACCACACCACACCGCACACACATACACACACACTATCACAGACTATCAAATGTGTTGAAGCTGCTGTCAATTACTCCCCAGTGTACGCCTGACTCTCTCTGTAGCTGTCATTTTGTATGAAGTTTTGAAAATTTAAAAGCACATCAAGATGAAATGTTTCCATTATCAGGATCTGCATAGGATCTGTCAGCCATGGTCCGAGCTGCCCAGTGGGGCGAAAATTGTTCTGCGGAGGGCATTACACTGATGGTACAAAGATAAGCACGTGGCTAGAGACTGTAGAAGTTGACCTTTATAGCCATACATGTGGCTTTGTTGCCTTTTATAATAGAGTTCATTTGATGGTGATTTCAGTGAAAGTTAGTGACAGACGCTTTTTTGCACCTATGACCTTTCTTTGTTAACCTTTTACTGAATATGTTTATTGTTATTACTTCTTGAATATTTCTTGCTTGCACACTCTAATTTTTGCTTTCCCTCTGGGATTAATAAAGTGATCTATCTAAAGCTAAAGTATCTATCTATCTATCTATCTATCTATCTATCTATCTATCCATCTATCACACCTGTAATAGGAATTTAACCACATATGAATACATTATTGGGATAGAATAGATGTGTTCTAAACAGGCACAAATAATGATATGAATAGCTTTTTTATATATATATATATATAGTTAGTGGATTGCTCCAGTAGCCTGACCCCATAAAAGTAAAACCACATTTCTACCATATTTCTACATAAACTCAAAATCAATACTTTTACTTATAGAGCCATCACTCCATATAAACTCCATGCAGACTACACACACAAGGAAGCATATCTCTTTTTTTTGTTTGTTTGTTTTTGTTCTTCATCATTATTAAATGAAACTCTTACCGGAAAATCATGCAGGTATTACACTGAAGTGCTGCTTAAAGGACCCCAGTTTGACTAGCAGGAGAATTGCATCCCAGCTATTGTTGTCAACCATAAACAACAGTTCCCTGATTTGGGAAAGGCACCGTTGTTTTGAATGAAAAATGACTTTGAATGAAAAATTACAGTGTTTCTAGTGGCATAGTGGTAGGATTTACATTTTTAAAAAAAAAATCAATATAGGCCATGGCCACTTCTGGTTCAAATCTGAATACAGATATTTGTAACACTAAACAGATACAGATACTGTACATATATTGACACTCCTTACCAGCATGAACTCATTTTCTTTCCAAAAATGCTCTGTGTTGATGCGTGAGACTGACAACTGCTTTATTTTACCCCAGATATTTGTCCACATCATTCTGTCTCACACTGTCTCTCATTCACAGTGACAGGATGAAGAATAAAGCAAATATGTTTGTTTTCCGGTCTCAGTCGTACAGCAGAGGCTCTTACCACAGGCTATCTCTCTGGGTGGCCCAATATCGCAAGGCCAACACCTGCGTGTCAGTGCTGGATATTGTTTGCCCCCTAGAGCCTCTGCTACTGACAGTATTGACAGATGAAGATTGTGTATGTGTATGGAAGGAAGAAGGATGGGAGACTATAACAGCAAATGTCCGTCACTGAAGAAAGGAAGCTATTATAGCTAGATTGTGATGCTGATGAGACAAAGCCCTCATACCCACTGAGTATGACCTAAACCTGTACTTTTCCTACAGTGAAAATTCAAATACACAACTGGCACAATATCAGCTATTTGCTTTTAGATGCATTTTCTGATTCTGTAATTGAAAGAATTAGAAGACGTTTTGCAAGCTCTTTACATTCATTTTTTTCAGTAGTAAAATGTCTAATGCTTTGTTTTTACCGTCAGGTAAGTGTTCAGATTTAAGAACCTGTCAACTTATTTTCATTCTTAGCTTCTTTGGTAAACTTAATAATGATCCCTAGTGGAAAAGAATAGTTCACTAATGTATGCTACACTAAAAGCTGCTAGTAAAGTCAGAAAATGTCACCATATCAACAAATACACATTATCAAATCTGTTAATGTGGAGCGTCCACCATACAAGTGCCTCTGCAAATAATAACATACTCTGTAAATAATAACATATTAGAACAAGCACATTAATATAAACCTGTGATTTGCTTTGCATCTCGTACTGCTGTCCGAGCCATGCTCTTGTAGAAAATTGATCAACGCCTTCTGACCAATCAGTTTCAAGAATTCAACAGTGCTGTCGTTTCATTGTTAAAACCTCACTTTCTACAAAATATGTAAAAATATATTTACAATATAACAAGATATCCTTTTTTTTTTGCTTTATTGGTGTTCTTATGACTGATATACATTAAGCAGGATTATATTAGAAGTGGGTGACATTAGATAATACAATAAGAATTAGATATATGCTTATGTCAGTTACACTCTTTACTTAACCCACAGAAATTGCAGCTTCTTTTCTGCTCACTCAGCCTGTTTGTTCCTGAGCAACTAAGACTGAAATTCCATCAAGCTTGCATATTTAGCATTTTGTAAATTAAAGAAAATGCTGTGTGGTCATATTAACTAACTTCTACTATGTATTCTTTAGAAAGCTGCAAAAGGAAGAGGAATTAGTAGTAGTTGATCTTAAAAACAAAGGTTTTAATATCATTTGTGCCCTGTGTTTGCCATATCAGTCAACATAACACATATTTATGGTATAAAATAGACCAGTGGATTGGATACTAAGTATCAGCTTGGTGCATTCCTAATTAGCAGAGTTGCTGGACTATGATGAGATAATCACAGTCATAATCTTTATTAGTCACCCTAGGCATATTGATCTAGTTCTGTAAAAGATTTGGTTAATTAATTTGCCTGAGCCTGTACCTGCCAATCTGCCAGCAGTGTGATAGTAGACAGTAAAGCTGATTTTAAACTAGAAGCACTAACTGTGCCCCCTTTGCATCATTGCATCTCCCACTACAAATAACATTCTATGCCAATCACTATAGCTTTTTAATCTCCCTAGATGTTGGTACAAAAAATACACCTTATGACAAAAACATAAACTACTACTATATACAACTATATAGTATATAGTTGTAATATTCCACAATACAATACATATTACAATACACATAATATTCCATATTATTATTACAATGCTTACTGTAGCTGGTGAGTTACCTGAATTATTATTTTAGCTACTCTGAAACATACTTTGTTCATTCCAGACAATTGAACTCTCATGCACCAGAATTACAATGTACATACTGCCACATGGAATCAGTTGAGACACTATGAAGTCAGTTTACAAACCCAAAACCTTTCATAGCCAAAATGTACGATCCTTTGTTCAGTATTTAACAGTAGAAATAGTCTTTGGGTGTACAGCGGGCTCAGAGGCTTCACGGCTGAGAGGACAGCAGGAACAGGAGCCCTGCAGGATGCCTCCCTCTCGTGATGTTCACACATACCATGAGGGGTAAGAAGTGAAGCACCAATGCAAATACCCTTTTGAAACCTTCCACCTTACTATGAAATAGGGGCTGGTGAGCACTTTGATTCCTCAGAAGATGAGGAGCAGCCCTGCTGAGTGCCATCACCTCACATTACCTTCATCCTCTCCAGTACGATTCCAGTATCTTTAAGTCAAAAGGACATATTTTACTAATTTATTTATTAACTGACTTACTTACTTATGCACGTAGGGCCGTATTCAGAGTTGGCAACTTAAGGTCAAAAGATACAGCACATCAATGTTTATGTGTATTGAGAGTTGACTTATTCAGGTGCTTATGTTTATTTTTTGGGTGGCCCATACAGATTATTAAAATTACCTGTGTGTTCTTCACACATCTGAGTCTGCCAGGTTTTTGCCGAGACATGGTTTTTCAGAAGCATCTACACTCTGAACATAAACATTTGCCTTTAAGCACAAAAAACATCAGGGGATAGAAAATGTGGACCAAAGAGAAAGATGTTTTTTCCCCCCAAAAAAATAAAGACTAATATGCTGAGAAGATGGCACACATTGAAATAAATATTTATTTAAATTACAATTACAGTAACAATATGGCCCCTTCACCCCTCATTATTCAGCAGCTTATAAACTAATGCTTGTTATCAGCACACTATTTTTGCACAGTGAAGTAAAGCAGAGGTAGAAAGCTTAGGCAGGTGACTTGACAGGCCACTAAATATACTGTATGCATTTTGTTTATTTTTTTTTATTGACCACTGACAGCTTTAAGTAAGTGTAGTTAATCACTTTATAGTCCTTGAAATTAGCTATGTAATTTAGGTCTTCAATTTAGGTTCTGTCTTCACCTTTCTGTGGACCGTACATTGATGATTAACAGTTAATTAATCAATAGTGTCATATTTATTTATATAATATTTCCCTTGAATGCCATTTTAGCACAACCTGCACACAACTATGTGCCTGAAAATTGCTATTTCTATTACAAGAGTTATGTTCAGGTTATTTTGACCTGAAAGTAACATGGTTAATTCATAATTTTACACATACTTACACATACTTGCTTAATGAATAATAACTATAATTTTGAAAAAAAATATTGCTGGTTTTGTAATTGTGAAACAAAAAGTTAATTTTAGTTTCTGTCATATTTCCTCAGTTTCTTATTTGCTCTCTCACCTGTGCATACACACCACCAATCATGTTAAGAGGTTATATATAGCTGTTTCCATAAAGATTCTGTACACTGTTAATAACTGTGACAACAATACTCTGGCTATTCTAAAATAAATATTTAAAGTTTTAAGCAATAAAATCAAAAAAGGTTTGATCCAGTGAACAGTATTTCCATTGCTAAATGGTGAGCAAAACATGAGTGTTAACAGCACAAAAGCTAAAATGGGAGTTGGTTTTGTTTGCAAGAAATTGGAGTTGGTTTTGTTTGTTCTAAGGGCTGAAGGGGGGATGAGGCTGCCTGTCAGCGCAGGGAATGACTGCTAAGATGCATTGGCACATCATGCCAATGGAAAGCTGTCACTAGTGTGAGTGATGACTCACACCGATTTGTTTGCCTATTCAATGCTGTGACTGTTAGACACACATACACACTCACAGACACGCACATGCATATCTTTAAAGTGTCTCAAGGCTTTAATGGAAACCCTTGACAGTTGTGGTGTCTCAATTATGGGCCAGTTTAGCATAAATTACAATTTTCCATTTTCTGAAGTTATAGTGCAATGGAGCCACTGGAGAAGACGTGCCTACTCTGAGTACCTTTCACAATACTGAGAGCCCTTTCATCAATACAGTGCAAAGGGAATGCTTGTTAAGCTATATAGGACATCAGCAGTTCTAAGTGCATGTTTAGAAAAATAAGGGTGCTTTGCATTTCTGTTGGTGAACCTGCTTCATAAGGCATTTCAAATAAACTATTACTGCATGTCCAGGCAAAAAATAAAAGTCAAGAGCTTTTTCTTTCTTTCTCTGAGTAACAATTTTGCCTCATTGTTGACATTTTAAAAGATACTCTCTTAGAAAAAATGGTTCTTCAAGAGTTCTTTAATGGTTTATTGGATAATTAATGGTTCTTAACTTCCAAAAACAGGCTTTACTTAGAATCCTGTCTCATAGAAAAACACTCTGTTTAAGGGTCCTGAGGAACCATTAAGAGTTCTAAATTTTCTAAAAGTGTATTCTTCAGCACAGAAAAAAAAACAAAGTGAAATAACCAGCTCTTTGAGGAGACTTCGAGAGCTCATTTTCAACCACTGTGTTAATTTAATATTGTGAAAATGACTTCATAAAATATTTATTCAACTTAAATTGAGATGTGCTATAAAATGCTAGATTAACGCCTACAGTGATTTTAGTTGCATTTAGATAGAAAGGAATGCAGTGTTAGTTCAAGACTGAGATTTTGTGCACATCATCACTGACACACACAATCACAAAAAAAGCATATTATAACATTACTGTTGACGAAAAATGTGGTTTTACACAGTGGTTAGAAACTCAACATGTGAGCAAATGCTTTTCAGGGAAGCGTCTGTTCTTCTTTTTTAGTCATCTGCCAATTCCCACCCACCAGCCAGCTCTTCCCTATCACGTGGAGGCTATCACATGCTTCCTCCAAGACATGTGAAGTCAGCCAACCACATCTTTTTTGGACTGCTACTCATATTCATACAGGCCAGCGTAAAACGTTCGAAGCACTATCCACCATTTTCTACATAAATAAGCTCACAGACACCCACATTGGTTAATGTCGCTGTGATTGACAGGGAGAGAGAGCGTACAATCCCTCCCACCCAGACAGCATGGCCAGTTTTGCCGTCTTGGCTCCCGGCCACAGATGAATGTTGTGATTCTAAACCTGATTTTTAAATGGATGCCAAGTTTTAGAATCCATCTATTGGAAAGTAGCAGCTATTTTTGAGCTCCATGAAGTAGGGGTGTAATGTATTACAAATTTGTACAGTTTAGTTTGGTGGACAAATTTAAAAATAAAAATCAGTTGCTTATTTGAACACATTGTATTGCTTCTTGACAGGGGTCAAATTGACCATTTGTAAGAATTCCTGGGTAATTAAAAATAATTCAAAAATGCCTCCTCCATCAGATATGTACACACATCTGCTGTCATCTCTGGTCACCTTCATGAGCCTGTAAGCATTATCTGGCCTTTCTATGAAAAAGAAAAAGAGATCATATTTTATACCTAAACACATGACCATGACCATAACTCCCTGCAGAGTCAACTACTATACCAATTAGTTTGCATGATCCAATTTTAATTGAGCTCGTGCTCTCCTGTCATATTTCACATGTATCTCGCTTCTTTGACATCTGGAACTGGAGCCTAATTTGGGCAACTTCATAGTCCATCAGAGTTAAACAATCATCGGTAATTACGCTCAGATTGTACCATCTCAGCCAAGGTCAGCACCAGATAATGTTTCACGGATTGTACCAATTATAGCATTCGTTCCAGAGCTGGCACTTGAGCCAACCTTGAATCAGAGCCCTCTGTGCCTGAAGCCCATAATGTGTGCTCTTGGGTATGCATGTGTACACAGCTTTAACAATGTTGAATGTGAATATCTCAAACTCACTGATTCTGTAATTTAGATTTTTTTTTTAATGCAAAATATGTTTGGAATCACAAACACCTTATAAAGTACAGAGCTATTGATGTTGCCTTTTTCTGTGCAGCCTTTTTTAGTATTTCCAATCAAGACTATTTTCTAATCAGTCCTACTCCCACTGCATCTTCCAGTCACACTGCTGAGTAATGGACTCAGAAGAAACCTTGCATTTGATTACTAGTGAAGGACTAATATGTGTTTGAGGGTTAGTGCAGCGGAACGTGAATACGGAAGCCCACCAGGTATTGACTCAATCTTTTAAGTGTGGTTCAGGTTTAGAGTACTTACTTATCAGTCGCTCAACATTACCATGCCCATGGCAGTTTTGCATTACTTTTGATGGTTGCCATCGGGCCCTTTTCCACCCTAGATTACTGATGGATGACAGGACAAATGGCCCTGCAATGCTTTCTTCATAACTTCATAACTTTGACTGAGGGCGAACAGTTAATGTGAAATCTCCTAAATCTAAATGGCTCTATTGATCATAGAACCGTTTTTACACTTTTCTATTGCGGTCCATGCCAAATTGCAATGTATGACAAATTTATACATTTTAGAGAATTTAAAAGCCTTTAATCAACTTTGGTCAAATGCAATTTTTTTTTTGTCAGCTAGTGATAACCCACAGGTTTGGTTAAATTTACTGTGTAAATTTACATTAATTGCAGGCAGCATTGTTATCAGGTATTAATATATTATATATAATTAATATTTACAGCATAATATTTCTTGCTGTAATGTTTGTTTACAGTAATAGCAGATTATACTGTATTTTTAAAGTGAAAGTGAAAATGCTTATTTTACAGGATTACATACAGTAATATTACAGAACTACGTGAACAATCAAGTTTTACACACACACACACACACACACACAAACTTGCTAAAATGATCAATGAGAACCACAGTGACAGAAGCAGTGCGGTTATTGTCCTGAAAATAAAAGGCTACCTTGCTTGGCTAATAATAACTAACACTGCCCAGATTTAACATTACTATAGATATTGCCTACTTCTGTAATCTGTGAATCTTTCCCTCTAAGATTAATATCTATCTATCTATCTGTCTATCTATCTATCTATCTACAAAATGTCACAGGTAAAGGATACTCAAAAAGTATGTGGATCATTAAAACTGCTCAGGAGTGTTAGACAAATAAGAATACAGTGCTCACTAAATTTCTGTCTATGGACAGATGCTCGTTGCTAGACTGTGTAATACAAACGGCTATTATTATTATTATTATTATTTGTTGTTGTTGTTGTTATTTATTTATTTATTATTTGTAAATGGTATTTTAGAGAAGTACAGTATATATAATTTACAGGGTTTAAACTCACGTGAACAGAATTCTGTAATTTCGGGTTTTGAACGATAGATGGCACTGCACTAACAGAATTACTGCAGGCAGGACATGCCTCTCTCTCTCTCTCTCTCTCTCTCTCCAGTGTATTTTACACAGTATGTATGTATGTATGTATTGTTTATTTATTTATTTATTATGGTTCATCTGTGGCTGAGTTACTGTTTTGTGGGACTCATGACATAAAGAACACTCCAAAATAACTTAAAAATATTTTAGGAAGATGATATTGTAGGTGAGAAATGATGGTTTCTAACTGAGGGGAAAAAACCTTCAAAAACATGAATGTAGGGGTGTGTGTGTGCTGTTGTTTGAAAAAAAAAAAGCATTGGAATAAATGCACATAAACACTAAGACAAATAAAAGCACCACTCCAGCCATTACACATAGTTGCTTAATGAAGTGCACAGGTGTACTCTGGGTATTATGATATGATATGAAGTGCAGGTACTGGAGTGTCTCGAGGAGAGGTGTGAAAGCGCATGACGTCCTGGTCTTAGCTGGAAGATATTATCAGAGAGCATTTACACAGGCTTCCAGACCTTCAAGGATATTCATGATTTAATGTTCAAACTGTCAAAGCAATGGGAAAGGACAGAAAAGGCAGTGAAACCGACTGCATATGAGGCACAACAGATAAAGGACAGCTCCTGAAGGTACTTACCTCGCATCAGGCGGTGGCATTACCAGAGCGCATGCTTCAGCTGCCAGAGGAAGTTGGACTCTTGCTGGAATTGCAGCTAAGAAAGCTGGAAAGTAACCTAGTACAGATATAGCACACCCATCATATGTGTAGACTACTTTATTTTCTTGAATGCAGGCTACATCTGAGATCTGAGTATTTCTTATTAATGAGTGTACCGTGTTTCCCTCGAGCGCTAGCGCGTGAGGGATGAGGAAGGAGGGATGGGGGGAGGGGACGGGGGGGGGGGGGGACTTTAAACGCTGTGCAGTGGAGAAATGCCGTCCACACACACACACACGCGCACGCGCGCAGACGCACACGCACGCACACACACATACACTGTACCGCGCGCTCCTGCCTGCCTCGTGCTGCTCTAACACAAGACCATCAGTTAAGTGAAACTGGAGACAGAGCGTGTGTCTTCTGGAGATCCGCAAGCAAACTGCCCAGCAGAAGAGAGAAGGACATCACTCTTCCTGAACAGGCGGAATGTGCCATGGAGCTGGCACACATTTGTAAATGACCATCTTCATAAAAGCGCAGGTTTCTGATCAGGACAGAGAGGCTGCAGCTCACATCCCTGAACCCGGCGTGTAAGTGAGGAGAAGAAGCGCAGAACCTTGCGTCCTTCCTTCGTCCTGTTGTTTCTGAGGAATTTGCAGGAAATAAATAATTGCAGCAGATTCTGCTGCGTGATTCGGTGGCGGTCCGAGCAGCCTGATGTGGATTTATTCCAGCTGAGGACGCAGACAGGAGAAGATCCAGGCAGGGATGAACCGCAGCGCCTTGTTTTCTGTGAGGTGAGTGGGAATTGTGTCCTGACTCAGTTTGGAGCGCCATGTGGCTGTGAATACTAATGCTTTCCGCCAGCACGGTGGACCATTTCCGCGGCAAAGCCAGCGAGCTGTCGCGCTCTGACGGCTGCATTAACTCCAGCCGACAGCTCGCTCATATTCAGCCCACTCCAACTCACATGACCTGCGTGTATTTCACATCTTCTCTCTGTTTGCTGTATGCAGTACCCTTACTGAACAGTAGCCTGTCTTTTCCCAGGATAATGATCAATCCATCCATTCATAGGATGCATTATTTCACATTTCTTTATATACATCCACATCAGAGTCATCTTCTTTTAAATTCTAGATTTTTAAAGCCTATGTTAAGTTACTGTACATAACCATCACCTTCATGTAAATTAACTGAATTAAATCAGTGAATAACTATTCATTTATAATAACACCAAACAGCATGATTCAGTAATACACACACACACACACACATATATATACAGATATAGATATATATATATATATATATATATATATATATATATATATATATATATATATATATGGTCAATAACAATTAATTAGATTATGTGAATGGAGCTGCCATGCCATTTGTATTATGCGAGCTGCTGATATGGAGATTTCTCTTTGGGGGCTCAGACATGTTAGAAATCCTTGAGGTAGCAGGCTACAACCTTGCCTAGACTACCATTTAGCTCAGCTCTCCAAGAACTTCGAATAGTCTGTGGATATAGTAATATATGAATCTCAACATGACGAGTGTGTAAGGCGCCAGTATGCAACGTGATACGATAGCCAGGATGTTATTCGTCAGCACTGACAAAATGTTCATGTGCGTGAAATTTATTACCTATAACCTGCTTTTTGTTTGGTGAATTTATTCTATGGGGCAAATATCGTGTCTCCATACATGTTTAGAGTTCATTAAATGAGATTATTTAAATGAATAATACATTATATATATACATGTATATATACATGTGTGTGTGTGTGTGTGTGTGTGTGTATATATATATATATATTACATTGTTTAAATGTTTTTCATGAATATAATAATATGATGATCCAGTCAGCTCAATCATACCCGTCTGAAATGGCTTACTGAAGACTTTACACAGTTTAATGTCTGTCTAGGAGTGCAGACTTAGGACCAGCTTTGGTTGCAATGGACCAGCAGAGAAAGAGGCTGTACACAAACCCCACTTACCCGCACACTGTCAAGATATGAGCTGCAAGGAAAAGTTGTTCTTCAAAGTCGAAAATTGCCCTAAATTTGCATTAGAATAATTCGCATCTGCTACGAGCCAACAACTTGCTTTATCGGGGCAAACGAGTGAAGTTAAGCCGAAGTGAGATCACCCTTTTCACTGCTATCTGCACTGCATGTCGGCTTTAGTCTGTTCTCTCCGAACCCATTAGCCTAACACGCATAGTCAAGGGAAATATCATTTTATCAACAATTAATGTAAGCTACTATCACTGCTTGTTTTACTGGTGAGAGTAGGCTTAACATGGTGTGGGGATTTAACCTTCATTTTAATTCTGAAATGACCCTTACAGAAAAGTCATATGAATGAAACATAAATAATCATTTACACACAAGGTATTTAGACACCTTCACCTTTCTCACATGATCACATATTACTCACAAATGTCACTTTCGAAAAACATATGATGGCATGTGAAATGTGTGTGAATGTGCCGTACGGGGAAGAATGTCATTCAATAATGTGACTGACTTACGTTTTTACATCCAGGGAATTGCATTTGAAAGCGTAACTGTTCTGAGAATTGTTGAGTGGAATATTAAGATACCTATTTTGAAGATTTATGTCTGTGAAAGAGCCAGGGTCTTTTAGAGAACGGCTGTACCAGTAACTCCACAGTTAAGAAGCTTTTTAAAGATGACTTAGGTTAAAGTGCCTTTACATTCTAAGAGATATTACTAAAATAGAAGCTCATAGGAAAAAAGTCCCTCCAAGTGCCCTGGGCTCAGTTATCACCAACAAAAAAATTCACCATGATCCGGCAGTATCCATTAGTCAGGAGGCATGGTCATCCCTGTCAATTATTTTGGTTATGCAAAGGCTTGTACACCGAACACAAATTGAGGCACTAATTTATGGCTTAGGCTGAAGTTATGGTGGTGTTATTTTTATATCTTATGGAAGGAATGGTAGAGAGGCGTCTGAGTGATGGCTTGCCGTAAACGGATTACAAGAGCTTACAAATAAGTGATCCAAACAAGCAGCTACACATGGCTAATTCTACAAATTCTGTCTAAGAATAAGATCTGGAGTCATGTGTGTATAAATGCTTGGGAGGAACAAAAGCATTGTTTTGCTTTTTCATCTTTTCTTACTACTGGATTGAAAGAATGGTGTGGACTCCTTTGTTGGCTCCTCGTTGTTGTCTGGTGAAAGTGAGCAAGAGCTGCAAACACTGTCGTTGCTTTAAGCATACGCATTCACCTCTTTTGTGGGCTAAAAGTCATGAAAGGATTAAAGCACGGACCCTTCCATAGGTTATTTTCTTCAATGAAGTCATGGGAGATGTAAAAAGAGTGTGGAGCATCTCCACATCACACTCGTTAATCAATAAGGTTAACTACACAAAGCCATGGGGTCACGACTTGTAGTTGTCCCTGCCTAACGCTGTGTACCGAGCACATCACTTCACTAGAACGCGATCCAGCAGTAGTCACACTCAGCCAAATAAAAGCTCCCTTCGCAGCATGAGCTTCTTTGGTTGGATTTCAATGTTCAGTGAAATTGTCAAATAAGCCTTTCAGCCTCTAATGCCTGGACGCATGGTATTGATTTGCGTATGTCAATCCAACTCGTTAAATGTTTCCTGGAGGCTAATTGGGGGGTATTATGTGCTTAATGGGGGTTTGTCTGGCTCTCTGTAGCCCTGAGCTCCCAGAGCTCCCAGTTTGCCTGCATTTGTAGAAGGGTTGAAGTTTCTCAGCTTTCTATAGTGCACCAAACTGAAGCACCTGGTTTGGTAGTAGGTTTGGGTAAAGGCAAGTTCGAGCTATCTGTAGGACTTGTGATACATAAAACATTTATGGCAATAACCTCACTGTTTGGCTTAGCAGCTGCGAGGATGCACTTTGAGAATGGTTGAATGTGTCTGTTTGAATTGTGTGTATATGTATGTCTTCATATGTATGTCTTCATTGTTTAAAGTGGTATAGAGCTTTAGTTATTGGTGGAAAAAAATGTTTAAATATAGCACTTTTATCAACAGATGTTCTTCTAAATGTGCTTTATAAAGAAAAAATAAACATACTTGTTAAAATCCATGTTGTCTGATCACTCACTGCCTGTCAGAAGTCATCAGCCACCTCATTCCTGAGACGCCTTGTTCCCTGTGACGGACACTGTCTGGCATACCAGCACGACTCAGTAGCACCTCCTATTGATTTAAACCAGCTAGGTGAATTTAGTGAACCAGAGAGTGCAGCCAGTGAGAGCAAGTCCTTACGATGCCTCTGAATTTCCACTGTTGTAACATTGCACTGCAAATTCCCAGTAGCTCATGATGCTGCATGTATGAGTATGGTGCATCAGAGGTTGATCTGTCATGGCTGTGGCACTGTGTGTTTTAGTTGCACGCTGTGTCACCGGTGAGTATGGCACCTTCACAGCTCTTCCAAGGCCTCTCACTCTCTCTATCATCACCTCTCGTCTCTTCTCCACTATCTCACTATCTCTCTCTCACTCTCACTCTCTGTGTCTCTCACATCCTCCCAGTGGGCTTGCCCCTGTTTAGCCTGAGAGATTCTGACAAGGCGCTGTGCATGCAGCCGGAATCCTTGACCTATTTCTTAATGAGCGAACAGTACAAAATGTGTTCAGGGGGACCGTGTTTTCTGCGGCAGTCTTCCCGCCCTGCAAAAGCTTGACCTCACACACACGCACACACACACACATGCACATACATTCACACTTGTGATAGAGATGTTTGTTTCTGTGTGTGTGAATATAGTGTCTAGTTTTTAATGTGTCTGGTCATGCCTCCCTCATCGCTTCATGGCCATGGTGTTTATCTGAATTCTCACCAGTCCAGCTGTCACAACAGAGATCTTTATCACTCTGACCCTTAGTTGCTACTCTCTCTAGAACAGAGAACATGACTCATCGGTTTGTGTGTGTGTGTGTGTGTGTGTGTGTGTAATATAGCTACATATGTATTCGTGCACAGAACAGTGTTGTGTTGATAAAAGGACTGACTCTTCCTCAGTCTGCCCAGTGGACTTTAGCTGCCCTTTGCACCAGTGGTTGGCTTTATCTGCAGAAAAGGTTGTAAACATTGTGGTTGGATAATTTGTCTTTAACACTACCGTCACTTTCAGTGGTGACCCCAGAGCCGAGATTTCACTTTAATTAGGTTTGTATCATTGAAGCTAATAATTGGGAGCAGGTGGGTCACAGGGGTCAGCAGTTCGAACCTGAGCTTGGGTTATAGTCTGTGCAGAATGTACATGTTCTCCCTGTGTCTGAGTGGGTTTCATCTGTGTCCTCTGGTTTCCTCCCACCTCCCAAACACATGGTGGTAGGTGGATTGTCTACAATAAATTGCCTCTGAATAGGTGCTGGATCCACCACAGACCTGACCAGGATAAAGTGGTTACTGAAAATGAATGAAAGATGGATGGATGGATGGATGGATGATGGATGGATGAATGAGGTGGACAGGGTCTTGTTTGGAAGGTGCCAGTATGCAGATTGGTACACAGAAAAGTGTGGACACTGACACATTTTGCAGTTTTGCAGCTACTTCACATGTGGCAATCAATCTTCAGCCCACTGACTCTCCATGAGCTGTTGGGTAAACCTGTAGCACAATGCTCCAGAATTATTGGCACCCTTGGTAAAGATGGGTTAAAAAAAAGGTTATGAAAAAAGATTTTTATGGTTAATTAGCTTCTACTGAAAATCTCACACTGAAAATATGAGAGAAATATAACCATTAGCTTGAAGTAAATTTATTTTAAGAAGAAAAAAAAAACCCTCATTAAAATGTATTCTTAGCAGAATTATATGTGTCAACCCCTGGAAATCTTATGAACAAACATTTTCCTATTGAAACACTCACCAGCTGAGCAGTCTTTGTGAGTAAATCTCCTGCATCAATGCCATAATAATGACCCTCCTTCAAAGTCACCTAGATATTTCCTCTTGCCATCTTGATCCAAAATTGAGGTCAGCTATATCTGGTCAGCATCCATAAAGATGCCACATAGCATATCAGGATGGTAATTGCTTAAATGTATCAGCAGTACCTGTCTAGAAGCATCTGCAACTGTTATGTCTCTCCATTCATTTTTGTTATATCTCTCCATTCATTCATTTCATTCCATTCATTCATTTCAGGGTTTTCCTTTAAGTTGCTACCCAATCTCTCTATATATCTGTATCTATTTATTACATTTAGTATATAAGTCTGAGAGATAAAACCCTAACTAACTTTAGCCAAGTAGTCTTTTATGATTTCCTAGTTTTTTTCATGAGAGTGTATCATGTCGATAGTATTCTGCTTTATGCAGTCAGACTGCTTTATGCATTCATCTACATAGTGTACACTAGAGGACAGCTCATTGGGAGAATTGGTTCTGTGTAATTAAAAGCCTACTTCATCTTTTACAGTCTTCATCATCTTGTGTGCTAACTTGCCATCTCATTGAGGCCATTTTCAGACTGATAGCCACAGGGCCAAAAATGTCAAATATGAACATTACACAGAAAGCAAAAAGCAATGCACATATAGTCTATACCCAATAACGAAATGCAAGCCTAGACGTACTGCTTTTAAAAAAAACTAGCCTGCTAAGATGTGCAGTGTGTGGTGGCTTATCTGTCAGGAGTAGGCTGTCAGTATAATTATCACAAACATAAAGAGCTATGTAATTAAACACTTTAATAGACTCAAGAAACAGACCATCTTATTTAGCTCGCAGCACATACACTACCTTAATCAAGGTAAACTTTAACACGATGCATGAAAGTCTGACTGCCAGAAAACAAAAGACTGAATATTAACCTATTAAATAACAGTTGGCTCTTTGCTCTGCGATCTTCATTCACCATCTGCATACGAGCATAAAACAGGCTGTTGATGCATGAACATTTCACTTGATAAGTGAAACAGACTAATGTCATTGTCCTCATATTATGTAAAATATCATGGAAGCTGATTCATGTTTGATTGTACAGTCAAAGTAGAAAATATGTAAAACAGTCATAGTGAAACATCATAGTTTAAAGAAATCAGCATTTTTAATTTTGGTTTGTTCATGTTAATACGGTAATGTGTCTATATATAGGCCCCTGATTTAGTACAGGTTAAATCACACGTGTCAATCTCAAGGCCCATAGGCCATATACAGCCTGCTAATATTAAAATGGCATGTAGTAGCATCCTACTACACAACATGTTCCCACTAGACCAGTAATATCTAAAATTCACACCAGACCTGCCTGCGGTCTGTACATGCCACTGTACACATCTCATATGACTGAAATGCTGGTTAAAATGGACACCTATCTGCTGTGTTTGATACAAGTCAGACCTGCTCCTAAAAACAATTTGGCATAATTAAAAAACACAAAAAATAAATAAATAAGAACACATTGGATATTGACCTTTAATGTGATTCAGTGTTTCAACTCCAAATCATGAAATGCTTCACCCAGTGTAGAAAGTAAAAGAAAAGTTGGAATTGGGAGTATTTTCATAGCAGAGATAAGCCCAATCAAGTTCTTCTTAAATCTCTTTCTTTTCCTATAAATATACTATTCTACTTTCAGTTATTGGTGTTTACTGATAGAATAGATAATAATGCATTTATAGCCTTAGTGTATGGCATTTCAAGGACTCTGAAAAATGCTGATGTGGCCCAGGCAGAAGTAAATTTGTCAAATCCCTTATTAATGTTAACAGGGAATAATTGTTCAATTAGTCAATTAAAAAAATATTCTACTGATTATTCTGTATGAAAACTAATCGTTTGTTGCATCCCTAGACAGGAGCAAAGTGCTTAGAACTGCTGGAAGGCACATCCATGTGTGTTTTTGTCAGGGCTTGTCTCTTAGAGCAAGAGGTACAGCAAGAGAAGATAGAGAGGCAGATAGACAGAGGGTAAGAGAAAGACAGAGTGAAAAAAATGAATGGCAGGAAAATGGTTATTGTACTCCCTTTGCCATTGAGAAGTGTCCAGCTCATGTCTTGATGTTTCTGCACTGCAGCTGCCAACTTGCCAAAACAAAGCCTTTTGTTTCGATCTTCACTTTGGCAGATGGAGAAGAAGATGGTAAATTAAAAAAAAAAAAACACTGAGGAGTAGAGAGTTAGTGGACCATGATGGAGCATGCAAACACTAAGGCCAGCCCTTTGGGAAGACTAACGGTCCTATGAAAACAAAAACAGCGTCGCCACAATGCTCCTAAGCTCAGCCGGTGCCAGAGCAACTGTGCAGCCCTCTGTTTCTTTTTCAGCTGTAGCCACTCGTTTAAAGCAGTAGCCGCTGCCTCAAAGCTCTCCTGGGCCCTTGCGGCCTTTATTAAGATGTTAATGGAATTGCCTTCATGACACATTTCCATGGGATGGATTCACTCACCATGGCCATTCTTCAGTGCCTCAGTCTGGCTGCCACATTCAATACATCAGCTCCTTTTAAACAACAGGTTCTTCACCCATTCATGTTCAATCACTATAGTCGTGTGCTTCTCTTTTCTTCTCTGTTTTTCTTTCTCTGACTTTCTCCTCTGCCATTTTTCTTTCTTCCTTTCACACCTTCTGTCTCTCTTCTCCCTTTTTTGGGGTAGTGGTGGCTCAGTGGTTGAGGCTCTGGGCTGCTGATCAGATTGTCATGAGTTAAGTCCCAGCACTGAAAAGCTGTCATAGTTGGGCCCTTGAGCAAGGCCCTTGACCCTTTCTGCTCCTGGGGCACTGGATCAGCACTGACCCTAGTTTCCTACTAAGCTAAGCTATATGTGAAGAAAAGAATTTCACTCTGCTGTACTTGAATGTGTGACAATAAAGTCTATCCTTTTCTGTCTTCCTCTGCTTTAACTTTTATGTTTCCTATTCTTTCTTCCTTTCTTTCGCTCTCTCTCTCTCACTCCGTCTTTCTTCTTTTCTTACCATTCCTGAATACATAATATCAGCTTTCAGTGGTGCCATAATCTCAGGAGCTCAGGCTCATAAGCGTAGAAACGATAGCACATATATAACTATGTATGTTAACTTGATAATGAATAATAATAATAATAATAATAATAATAATAATTTACCTTTATCAGTATTACTTGCCCTTCTTCATAGTCTAACATAGCTATGAGGCAACTTCAGATCCTCATGTAATCCCCACAAGAATGTTAATGTTGAATCTGAAAAAAGGGCCTCCAAAATCTAACGCAGTAAAGGGTAGTCTCATAGTCTCTTTGTCTCTTGCACAGACCACTAAAACTGTCCGGTCTACAAACTTACCCAAGACTGCATAACATACACACTGCTATAAACAAAAGGAGCTCATACTTTTCCATTATAAAGTGGTGCTCTTTTGTGATTTCTGAAAGCCGTTGCCTTCTCTCAGCATGCCACTTTCTCTTAAAGTATGTTTAAATTTAACACCAACTCTGACAGCGTCTATAATCAATTAGTTCATGCTGTTGCTGTGTGATGTGCGTTATTGTCTGCCTATGGAAGTCGACAGTAAGTGAGCAACAAAAGAATAAAGAGTGAGAGGTCCGGGGTGGGTGGGGTGGAATCGGGTATGAGTGTGTGGGGGTGGGGTGGGGTTGGGTTGTCAGTAGATCCAGATGGGCATCTGCACTTGACAGACAGTGTGTGTGGCCTGACAGTATGTGTGTAGTCTGAGAAAAGAAGAGGGCACAAGCATAGGTAGGGGCTTTGGGGTCCATGTTACCCACTTGTGAATGTTGCCATGGTTACCAAGAGGAGGCGCAGTGCTTGTCTAGTCCACTTGTTGGAGGGCAAGAGAAAGATGTGCCAAAGGCTGTTTGGTGCTGCCAGCTCGGGCCAATTACAACCCAGCTCTTTCACTGAACCGAAAGAGGGGGTGGGTTGTGGGGGGATTCATTATACATTCTCTATTGTTAAAACTTAGTTGTAAACGAATAAATAATCAATTGAATCCAAATTCAGTTTTGTTTGTATAGCACTTTTAATGATGGACATTGTCATGGAGCAGCTTTACAGAAATCTGGAGGTAGATTTATATCCCCAATGAGCAAGCCAGAGGAGACAGTGGCAAGAAAAAAAAGAACTCCCTGAGATGATATGAGGAAGAAACCGTGAAAGGAACTGGCCTCAAAAGGAAATCCATCCTCTTCTAGGTGACACTGAATAGTGGGATTATAAATCATTACTATTCCACAATTCGATACTATACAACCAAACTGTACTGTGTTGAAAAAATGTTCAGTATGAGCATACTGTGAATAAGGGTCCTGGGATGGGCATGGGGCAGTTTTATGCGTACAGCAGCAGTTCTTGGGCACGAATCTTCAGAATCCAGGATGAGGTTTGGGCAACTGTGTCCCACTAGAGTGTCCTTATGGAACCATGCACAGCAGCAGAAGTGTCACAAGTGCAGAAGCAGAAGATGAATCAGGCAGAAACGGAGGGCGAGAGGAGCCACAGCAGTGTATCAGTAGGAGGTATCAACCTCACATCAGGCATAATCAAACTTTTGCTTTTTGTATCCTTTTTCAGTGATCTGTTGTTTCAATAAAGGAATCAGAGGATGCACGCAAATTGCATCTTTCTTTCCAGCCCATCAGGTGAGCATTGCCATGTGCTGACAGGAACAACTCCTTTGTTGTGGGAAGGTAATTGCTTTTAACCTTCTTTCACCTACGGGCACATACGTGTACGCACCTGCACCCGAGCCATTGGCTTTGTTACAATTCTCAAGCCAGCCGTGGCCTTATCAGCCTAGATAGCTCGTCATTCCTGTCGGGAGACAGGCGCCTTAACACATCCTCTCTGCCACAGCTGGGAAAAGCAGAGATAAGCCTCCAAAATTCATTCCTGGGCCAGATAGTAGACACAGCCCCTCAGATGGAAGGGAGAGAGTGTGCGGAAGAAAAATAGGAGAAAGGGATGGGGGGGGGGGAGAGAGAAATGATTGCTCTGTCATCCAGATAAACATTTTCTAGAGTGTCAAGCAAAACAATCCCAAAACTGAAACCATGATGAAAGACCTTGCAACTATCAAGTTAAAAACTTGAAAATGACATGTCCTTGCATGGCATTCCCATCAACCCCCTATTAAATGCTGCTTCATACTAGAATGCAAGGGCACAGCGATCACAGATACGGAATCAGTGTTAAAGGTCCTGGATGTGCTGTTTAAAACACAGGCCAGTCTGGAAGGAGACTCCTGCAACAAGAGGAGCATTTTGGGAAAGAGCAACTTCATTCCTGTCATACATTTTTCCCTTGTGTTTATCATCTATCATTTCATTTTGAAAACCCAGGAGAGTGTAATAAGTCTAGATTGTGCTATATTGTATGTATGACTGGATGTTTTCAAAGTTTGACTAGGGCTAGACAAAACTGATGATATCCCACAGCACTGTGGTTTATGTGTTTTTTTCTACTGGTTCATGTCCACATGACCTTAAAAGACAAGCAGGCATGTTTGCTTAATGAAATATGGTGAAATATAAAACAATGTGAAATATTTAGGGAAACAGTTTCTACCTCACAACTGCAATGAAAATCCCTGACAAGCCTTCTGTTTTTCACCCCACTTACCCCACCCTCTATGCTGAGACTCTCTATATCTCTTAAGTATCATTTTAATCCTACTGCACACTAAACGATTTTAGCACCGAGTTCCCAGTCACTGACTAATTTTAGGGCTTGGTGACTACCTGTCCCAGCTCAGTGACTATTCATGGTGTGCTGTTTTTCTCGGTCTGTGAGCTGTCTCTGAACCCCTTGTAAACTAGTAGCAAGAAAAGTGCTAAGAAGCAGTGAATGAGGGTCCAAGTGGAAGTCAAGTTGATCTGCTTTCATGTGCAGTAGATCCCTGAATCCAGTTTATTATTCTATCTGTGTGTGAGATCAACGGGAAAAACAAAGCATAATAAAATGCTTCTGTACGAAATGATTACATGTCAGACCCAAATTGATGTTAGGAACAGCAAAAATAAAAATAAACATAACTCCTGGTGGCCACAGTATAAACAATAGCTATGCTTTTGGAAACAAACGAGAGTTACACTGTAATGCAATATTGCAAAATAGTTTTCATAGATACTATGGAAATTAAATGAAATTCATGAAAGCAAAAATACAAGCTGTACCATTAACACATTTTAGTCACTTCATAATTCCCTATATGGAATGCGATTATTTCATAGTTTTTTTCTAATTCACAGAAAATAAAGGAAATTTTCTAACTCAATAAAAATAAGGAAAACTCTTTTGAGTAGATGTGTGTATGAGTTTTTGACTGATACTGCATATGTACCCCTTAAAACAATGTTTCTGAAAATGTATTAACAGGGGATGACAAGACTAAAACTTTGATCCCTTATGTCTGAAATTGTTGGTTCCACCACTCTCCTTCAAGCTTGTATGTAGTTTAGCAACAGAAACCATGTAGGCCTCGTAAAAAGTGCCTCAACAGATTTAATACCACGGGTCCTCTGGTGTCATAATGAATGAAATGTGATACATGACAGCAACATCTCCCATCAGCCTTGCGTGTCTGCTTCTGCACAAGCAGCATAATTAGGAACATAGGCATTTGACTCTTAAGTCACAGGAAATAAATAATCAAACGGTGACATAATGTATAATTCACAGATCAACATCAATGTAGGTCAATCAAGCTTATTTTCCTATGCGTTTAAAGGGAGCAACCGGCGAATAGGGGTATCTAAGACAATTATAAGTGTGACAGCACTGAGAGGCTTGGCAGAGGACTGTAGAGTCCTGTGTTGTCCACTGAGATGCTGATTAAATATGACTGTGTCGGAATTGCTGCCTCCAGAGAGAGATAGGAAAGGAAACAGAGAGAGAGAGAGAGAGAGAGAGAGAGAGGAGAGACAGACAGTGAGAGAAAGGGAAGTTGTTGGAGATAAGGCGAGAGAGATAGGAGAGAGATAGTTGTGGGCAAGTTTTCACTTGAAAGATGTGAATGAGTATAATCTCATGTTTCTGTGTGTAACAGTTGTGGATCACCTACTAATGCTGTTTAATGCCTGAACATAAAAGGTGAGAGTGCGTCGGTTTACTCAGGGCACCACTGGGTCATGCTGCCTTTTTGGTGGTTATAATATCCATTACTATTTTGCACACCTTTATTACTTTATTCATTTGGCTGACACTTTTATCCAAAATAAAGATTGACAGAGAGGACAGAATTGCGCAGCTGAGCATTAAGGGTCTTGATCTAGGACAACTTGGTGGAGGTGGGATTTGAATTCACAACCTTCTAGTCAGTAGCCCAAATTCTTAACCATTGAGCCATCAATATCCTGCATGCCTGCTGTCCCTGGCTTTAAATTGTAAGCATTGCTTGGCGAAAACAAAAGGAATGCTGAGAGCTAATGCCAGCTCTGCTGTCTGAGAATAAAGATAGATGCTTCTCCATGGTTTGGGAGCATTCCCAAATAAGAGAGCATTCTGTTCTGTGGGCCAGTTCAGAGTTGAAATGAGCAAGCTGCCCACATCATGTCTATGGATATATTGACAGAATCTAAGATGTCAGTATTATGTAAGAAAATAATGTTTTGCACAGCCTCAGCTGTAGTGCATATTTCTGGAAGTGAAACATATTTTCATTTCATTAGTTCCCGTTTATTTTCATATTTCAGAACAAATCTGTCAATTATAAGCTTTGCTGAGGTATTTAGTTAGCTGTGCTGGAAGAATGCTTTTCATGACATAGGGGATTACAAATGCATTATCTTTCCTTCATTAGTCTGCTTGCATGTATCATCAGTGGCTTTTCAAATCTGGCAATTAAAAGCTTGTAACACATAACATTTTTGACTTTCTCTGTTCTTCATCTCCCATTTCCTTCTAGGCTGAGTTCTTGTCTTGGTAGGAAGGTGAAACAAGAGAATGTGGAGTGGGAGGGGTGTGTGTGTGTGTGTGTGTGTGTGTGTATGCGTTTGTCTTGCAATGGGGATATTAGTATGCCCTCCACTGTCAAGCCTGCTATCAGCTCCTGCATTGCCCTTTCCCCAATGCTATTTACAGGACTTTGGCAGATACCCAGTATGTTAATACATTAATGGGCACACTCACATACACACACACACACACACACATACGCACACACACACACTGCATGCACATCTTTGTCAATGATGTGAAGGATAAAAATCTGCCTGCCTTTGTTGGCCTGTCTCTGCTGCCCTTCTTCAAATGTATGGACAGCTTGAGCTGCCCTTCTCATCCACTGATCATTGCAGTTATTTTTTTTATCCTTTGCAAAGAATAAGAGTAGCAGAATATGCCCACTGATTCAACAAACCTCTGAACTGCCACAATGACATTCATTTGCATTCATAGCTGTGACATCTATGATATATAATGATAGGACCATTAATGATTCTCACTGAGTGATCAGTGATCAGTTGGTGGAGGACATCACATTCTTCTTCGAAAGTCAAGGCACAGTGCTGCTCTTTAAGGAGACAACTCCAAATTTTGACTCCCAACATGACAGTGTTTGTCGCTGGAGCCATCTCGGGTCATTGTTGTGTTGAGATCCACTTATCATGCCGGTAGGCAGCATACGACAGCCCAGTCTGGGAACAAGGCGAAGAGAAACGCCACAGAACTAGTGTTGGATTGTTCCCCTTGACACTGAGCAAGACAGGAACAGGAAGGAACTGGTGCTGGGAGGTTATTATATCATACACACTTGGGGGAAGTGTGATAGATGGGTCATGGTGCTGGAGCCGGAAAAGGAATATGTTTTGGGATCTACATGCCAACCACTAGGGCACAGCTGGCACCAAGCCTGTGAAAAACTGGTGGCTTGACCGAATCTGAAAGAACAGGGTCAAGGTCATGAAGACAGATACTTCCTTGGTTGAGCAATATTAAAACCTATTAAGTCTATGCCTTCTTCTAGGATTGAAGTTGTAAATGCGCAATGTGCAGGCTGAGAGATGTGCTGGCTGGTGTGCAGATTGATTTGCTGTGTTCGGATGAAGTAATATTGATTTTAGATCAGGTCTGCCAAGTACAAGATAAAAACTGAGCAGGGTTATTCAACTAAAATTTGTGAAAGTCCAGCTACTTTCAATTCCTTGCTTGCAAAGGTCTGGATAAGCATCTAACGTGACTGAATGGCAACAACAGTTACCTTTTAAAGGCTAATTTTTAGTGATTAGCTCATGGCTATAAACAAGTCACATCAATTTGCAGTGGTTATGTTTTGTTTCACACTGTTTCTTACCATTGTAACTTAATCTGTTTTAAATTTGAAGCAGAAATAAACACATGCCTCTCTGTCCAATTGTCTTGAAACATTCTGTTGTTTTTTTTTAAACAGGCCATGTCATCAGTTCATTAATTAGACCAGAGCAGGTAAATGAAATTTAAAAAAAACTATGAAAAGTCAACTGCTGGTTTATGTTTAAAGCATTGGAGGTTTCCTTACATGCTGAGCAGTTCCTCTAAAGTTTTTTTTTTCAAGTGTTCGGTACGATCTCCACAAATACACTGCTGAGTCCTTATCCAGTTGATGATCCCTGCAGAAGATTTTCCCAACCATTTCTGTTCTTCATATTTTGCAATTGATTCAGACTCTGACATTAGCTCGCTGTCACTATACGTTTCATAAGACCTACATCTTGTTTTGTTTTGCTCTTGTTTGTTTTTGCAATCACTAGCTACCTTTCACCCTCTAACCATTCAGCTGCAGAAAACAAATGCATGACCATATGATGCTGTCTCCTGTCTCTCATGGTTTGTTTGAGGCATGTTTGTATAGATGATTGAGAAGTTATAATTTTTATCTAGTTTTCTACCCTTGCAAATGCAGAAGGGGTGGGATAGTTGTAACTGCCTAGTAATTATAACTGGGCCATACAACATCCCCAGTACTTTATTTTGCTAAATGATAATTATTTGGCATTAATGCATGACAAAGCTGTGTTTTTTTTCTCTTTTAGCAAAGCTTTTTTTCTGCTTGTTTTTTTTTTTTTTTTTGTTTTGTTTTGTTTTTACGGACATCAGGCTTTTGAGAAAACCAATGGCGACTCAGCAGGGGTGCCCATCCCCTTCTGGCTAGCACTGTTAATCATGTCCTGTTTTTATATTAGATAGTTTAGAAATACTTTTAGTTCCTAATGGTTAGAGATAATGGTATTGAGATACACTGGTTATGAGTGGTATATGTATAACTTTACTTATAGGGAAAGAGTCAGCTCACTCAGCCACTGCTACTCTGATAGGAACAGGAGCTTCTAGTTACAGGATTATAGGAGTAGGATCTGGAGGGGAGCTGGAGCCTGTGGGCCTCAGGCAAGCTACCCTGTGACTAGTATGAGGGGTAAGAAAACTTGATTCTAAAAGCTTGTTTGCACCAACAGCAAGAATCGGGCGCTTCAGCAGCCAAACACATCATGACAGTTTATATGAATAATGCATTGTATACCTCTTTATGGTATGCCATTCCCGAATGCCCTGTTTATAGAGTACTTTCAACAGGAACAAGCACGAACAGTAAGACTGAGATTGATCACTAACTTTCCAGTTAATATGATTGCCTTAGCTCATTAAGTTTGTTGCTGTTTTTCTGCTGGGTCATGGCTAACATTATCTAAACTGCTGACAGCTTTGCTGGGTTCTGTTAGTTTTGCAGTGGTGATAAATCGATATGAGTTTTTATTCTTATGTAGGAAAGAAAAAGAGAGAGGTGAGAGAGTCAAGAGGCAGAGACAAATATAAGCTATTATATGATAATCTAACTGTAATGAATTTAATTGGAAGTAATAAAAATGTGTTAGAAAATACATACACCAAAAGTGTTCCATAGTGTATTTATAGAACTACCTTGCATACATTTTGATCACTGTCACATACTGTAGAAAAATATTTAGCCAATAATTAGATCATTATGTTTTTTTGATATTTTGACTCAAACCAAACCTACTAAAAACAGTTGGTTAATGCCAAAAGTTTAGGTAGCATCCCCCTGGACTCGCCTCTGGACTTCCTTGATATAAACTCCTCCAGGGGTCATAACCCAAAATTATGCCCTTACTCAGCCGGCACCCTGGACCATGTTGGGCCTCATTTTTCTGGCTCACTGTGTCTTGTCTGTCAAAAGCAGCCAGATTTGTCTTACCCCCCACTGTTCTTCCACTGATGGTCTTATTAATGTTGAAAGGCAGGTGGAAGTATATGTGCAGTGTGTTCCAGCTTCCAGCCATTATTGCCTACTCACGGATCTCTCTGTCCCTCTGTGTGTTTCACTCTTTCTTTATCTGTCTTTGTCTGTCTGCCTCTGTCACACTGACTCTCTTTTTCTCTGTCTCTGTCTGTCACACAGTCTCTTCCTGTCTGTTCTCTTTCTCTGCCTGTTGCTCTTTCTTTTACTGTCATTTATTCTCACTCTTGCACAGTCTCTTTTTCTCCTTTCTTTATCTATCCCACTCTCCTTGTCTCTTGTTACTTTCGATGGGTCTAATGTCAGCCTCTCCTCCAAGCCAACTGAAATAGATGCTAATTTTTAATCATTGCACATGCACAGACCTGATCAAAAGCAAGGCATGGAAAGTGTCCATGTTGCTGGGAAAGAGCATGAAATCATCCTTTTTTTATTTGCTCTGAGCCTTCACCAACACTGATAGAGACAGAAAGTGAAAGGCAGACAAACAGAAAAGAAATAAAAGACAGAGAAAGTGAAAGATTTTAGACAATGCTGCATACATAATAATTGTCTCATACTGCACTCATGTAATAAATGTCTCATGCAGCATGTCCATAATTGGTCTCCAGTCTATTCAATGAAAGACAAACTTCTTTTGGCAAACCCAACAGGTATAGCTGGGTATTAATGGGATCTGTAAAGCCTTATGCTAGTGCTACCATCCTATTATTATTCTGTTCACACACTGGGTCGGATTTACTGAATCCATGCTCTGAATTTCAATTCACTCACTCTCAAAGTAGGTCTGGGTCCCGGCATGTGATAATATCAATAAGCGTGTTCCATTAACCCTGGTCTCCACATTACAGCAGCTGTATCAGAATGAGTTATGGGGTGATTCCTGAAACGAGTTCCTGAGCAAAGGCAGAGGAAAGCAAGAGAATCCTTTGACTCCTTTCCTGTCACGAGGTGCAACTAAAAAATCTTAATCATAACCAAGAGTGTTCCTAGATCTTCTATTTTGTCTGCAACCCCTTTCCCCCATTTCTATTTCCATCTCCTCTCTCTCTCTCTCACACACACACACTCTCCTGGCTTACACACACTCTCCCAGCAGTGCCTGAGAACTCATTTAATGGTGACGTCTTTGACAGACACAGGCCTTGCGTAAGCCCTTGTCCCCTTTTCTGAGCTTACCTGTACCCAGAGCCATTACCCCAGCTATCAAAGGAGAAAATTTTCTAATAAATGAAAGGAGTAGGAAAGAGAACATGAATCCTGAGAGCAAGACTGTATAAACATCCAGACTTTCTTTTTGAAATCAAATGCATGAAATGAAGGTCCCATAGGTTCCCAGCTTTCAGCATCTGGTTTCTGTCAGTCTGCTAAGCAGCAATTCTTACTTCATCTGGCGCATTTGTAATAAAGCTCACACTCTTATGCCCAGCAGTCTGGATTGTGTTCAGCTCCTGATATGGAGTGAAGAATGCCAGATCCTTGGTATTGCGTCCGTGACACGCGATTCTTCACTGCTGCACTCATGGGTCAGCGTGACATTTTCTCTCCTTACTGCCTTTGCAAGTGAAGCAGCAATATCAATTTTGTAATGAACTCACTTTCAGATTGGCCACATTAGATACAGAAGGTCACGCAGCTAGTAATACATCAGCACTCATCTGCTGCCGAAGGTGTCTTTTATTGCTTTTACTACAAGTATATATACTACTCAGATTCTGTAAAAATAAGGCACTGTAGCCATAAGTTATTTACTTATTTTATGGCTTCCAGCAGTGCATCAGACAGAAGGCAGTTTAATTGTTATTTACAAAGCATTGGGTATGAGTGTGTAGCCTCATTGTGCTTTTGTGAAAGGCAAAGACTTGCTACTTGTGCATGCTAAACAAAGTATGCCCTCTGACTGGGGACAAACGATGCCAGAGCATGCAGGACACAGAGCTCACAGGAAGCCTTTGCACTTATGTTCCATCCTGTTGGCATTTTACCCAGAGCTAAGCGGAAAGTATGACTCGACACTTCTACACACCAGCAGCATTAGACAGGGCTACATGCCATGATGTTGCACTTCCGTAAGGTTAGTAGCTTCACTATCAGAGAGATAGACACTCATGGTCTATCCAGTGTTTTCTTTATTATAGTTACTATAAAGATCATTGCCACTGTACAATATCTATGATGCACATGATCAGACGTATGTTTTTGCCATGTTGTTGTAGCCTTGCTTTTGACACTCTTGTGTTGCTGCTGTATACCATACCAATCTGCTAATTAGGTAAGTAATAGAACACAATGGGGTCAAAGGAAAATAATCAATGAGAGGGTGGATAATAAGACAAAAAAGATGCAGGAAAAAAAAAATGCGGTTTGTCATTTTACCGAGAAACCACAAAGCCGTCTGTCCTGAAGACTCTCCTGTGTAGGAAAACTTAAAGGAAAAGCTTTACCTCTGACTGTTACAACGTGCTGACACTGGACTCCTTCCAAAGATGCTAAATAAACATCTTCTTACGGAATGCTTCACCATAGCAATGATTACACACATTTTTAACCATTTATGTTTTTAATCTGGCCACACAAGGTTCATTGTATTTTTTTTTTTTTTTTTTTACCATAGCAACAATAACATATTAGATTGACTGCAATAATATAAACCTTGCAGCTGGAACTATTGTCTGAGCCACTGTTGTAGAAAATAAATCAACACATTCTGAGCATTCAGAATCGAGCATTCAATAAAATGTTTGTCTGCTTTAAGTGGTGGCCAATCAGGTTAGACCTTTGTAGCTGTAAAACAAAGCTGGTGATGCTTTTTATGAAGCAGGAGAGATGTATCAGTGCAGACACCCCTATTATTGCCTCACTTCCAGACAGATATTAGGCTGAGTAACAAGTTATGGACTTAATTTGAGATTTTATTGCCGCTGATGAAATTAAACATGAAAGAGAGGGAGAGAGAGACAGAGAGAGAGAGACAGACAGATTTCAGCTACCTGGGCTGGGTCTGCTATAATGGACTAATACCGGCTCCTGAAATAGGGCCTCACTGCTCAGAATGAGATTTGAGGGTATCTGAGTGCAATATGAGAGAGGTGTAAAGAGCAGAAAAAGTGATGCTGGAAGGCAACACTTTCTCTCTGTGTCAGGTTTGAGTGATAGGCATGTCAGACAAAAGAACAGGCAGCACCTACTGATAGCTACTGAAACCTCTCAAGCTCTTTCTGCATGATATATACAAGGCAATTGTTGCTCACAAAACAACATGGTTTTCAGTTTCATGCAAACTCCATTTGTACAGACATTAGCTGCATCTCAGTGCTCTGTGAGTTACTCTCAATGTCTCCATAGCTCTTCCTGCCCAGTCTAATACAGTAAGCATTTGGGAAGGATTGGCACAGACTGGTGTATTCAAGCCCATAAAGTAGTTTCTAGAAGCTGCCTTCTTTAGCCAGCATGAAAGCCTTTACAGCATAGCTAATGGTTCCTGACAGCTGATGTTTGTGGGTTTTCTGCCCCTCTGTTGTATAGCAGTTTAACTGTTGCAGTTCCTGAAACTATATTCCGAATATAGTTTACTTAGCTATAATATCCATATTTACAGTATACCACAACTCTGTTGAATTCACCAGTCTGATAGGGTGTTAATTCTTTAATTAATAAAAAAAAATGACAGGTTAATGAGATTGTTCTAGTACTTTATCATTTCAATATAGTACACTAACAACTCATTCACAGGGACTTGTATGGCAGATGCTCCACATGATACAGGACTAATAATAAACCGATTAAAAATGTGTAGTTATTTAGTAATGTAGAATTGTGAACCCAAGAGAAATGTATACAACAAATTTATAATTGTTGATATGGTGAGTTTCCAGTTTCTCAGTAAAATGACAATTTTTAACTCAACTCCATTAACTTTTCGTCTTTTTTTTCTTATTAAGTGAGAGAAAAAAGAGAGATTGGTGAGTTTATAGCTGTTATAATGGAAGTGATAACAAGAACAGACTTTTTTGCAGACAGCAGTAACATTGAAAAATTGTCATTTCTGTGGTATAAGAGGAATAAAACACTTTGGGACATGCTGTTATTGGCCTCATTACACCACACTGTCCTTGATTATTTTCCTATTATCCTAACTTCCCACACACATTTAAAAGCTATAGTCATAGCTAGATCTAAAATTAATAAATGAACCAATGTTTGTGCATTGTCTTTCTTTGACAAAGAAAGAAAGACAAAGAGAAAAACATCATCTGTTCTTGTACAATGACATGAATTTCAGTTAAAGAAGACAGACAAACATGGACTGCTGCCTGAAATGTTAGAGCTGATGAGGAACCACAAAACACAGGTAACTCAAGGTTAGTTGGCTTAAAATATGTCCATGACTAGCAAAGAACAATGGAGAAACAAGTTACTATGCTATGTTCGATAGTTTGCAACTTACCAGGCAGTGTAACCAAACTCACAAGGCGTTACACACGGCAGCAGTTGAAAGAAAACGAGAGACAGAAGCAGCAAATAATGCTACGGCATTGTAAATGTGTGGTAATAGGGTGAAGAGGAGATAAGAGGTCTACTTAAAACAGCCTACTTACAAGCAGAAAATGAATTGGCTAATTCAGGGTTTAACTAGCTGGTGAAATTTATGAAAGAGATGGAGTGCCCTAATGTCAAACAGCTTTAGACAGACATTTCACTATGGAAGCTACCTAAATGCGAAAGGTATGTCATAAATGCACCAATCTACTGCAATCACTCTTGTGGATGACCTTACAAAGTCTGTTCTATAAAGAGTATGAAAGCGTCAACTATGAGTAAGTTAAGTGTTATCATATACACCCACTGGCCACTTTAATAATAACACCATATTAATACTGGGTAGGACTCCACTTTGATCTCAGAAGAGCCTCAGTTTTGTGACATGGTGCATTATATTGCTGGACGTAGCCATTATAAGATGGGTAAATTGCGGCCATAAAGGGATGCACATGATCAGAAATAATACTCAGAGAGGCTGCGGCATTCAAGTGGTCCAACGTGCTCCAACGAAACATTCCCCACACCATTACACCACCAAAACCAGCGTGAACTGTTAATGCAGTCCAGGTTGGGTCCATAGGTTCATGCTTTTGATGCCAAATTCTGACCATACCGTTCACATGTCAGAGCAGAAATCCAGATTCATCAGACCATGTGAAGTTTTTCAAGGGCTACACTCCTGTCAGCTAAAAACAGGAATCTGAGAATATAGTGTACACTGGCTCACTGAAACTGGGCAGTCAAAGATTGGAAAAAGACCAGGCCATTACCACCCTGAAGAGTATTATTATTTTTGTATAACAGCACAATCTGAGGTGTGTTATTCCGCTTATACCACAGTGATTTGCCAACGATAACAATTTTTAAAATTTATTAATGAATGACACATCACACATTTTAACTGTTTATAGTTACATTTAATGTTGAGGAACTTCCCCAAGACAAGTTAGTTCTTGTTGTCACTTAATTATTTTTATTATAGCAGCTGTAATAAACAGTCTTTTGCTCACCAGCCCCTCTTTTTTCTGTCTTGAAATTAATAAGACAAAACACAGCTTGTCATGGGCGAAACTAGAAGGTGCAAACCCCTCTTTCCTGAAGACTTCAAGAAACTTACTGACTTCTGACATTCTGACAATGGAGACTCCTTCCATAAATGTTCCATAAATGTCTCCTAACAGAAAACTTCATATCAACAACTATATGTTTTTCTTTCTAAAATAACGTCACTTTTTTAATCAGTTTATTATTAACCTTAGATTATTTAGACTGTCCACCATACAAGTCCCTGTGAATGAGCTGTTACTATAGGCAAAGTAACATTTTAGAATTAGAGCATTAACATAAACATTAACATATCATTTATGTTACAGCCGGAACTACAGTTAAATTTCCAGTTAGCAGAAGTGTTGCTGCAACATTGTAATTGTAGGATTTGCTGCTCTTTCCATAACGGTTTTGTCTGGGAAAAGTAGAAATGTTGTATGAGCATATGTTTCTTTATCCAATGATAGTAACCTTATATTTGTAACCTTCTTGAATACCTTATTTTACCCAGGTTCACAAAAGTATTATAAAGTTATGATCATCTTAACTGGTAGAGAGAGTCTTCAATGAAATGCTTGCTCTACAATTCGGCAAATGAATAAAAGTGAACACTATTATATATTTAAAATTGTAGGCTACATAAACAGTGTTCTTACGTGCACTCATTTACTTCACTACATTTCCTTTATTAAAGAAGGCATGCCTGGCACATTGGCTCTCCACCTTGTGTGTTACCTATGAAGTGCAAGCAGTGAAGGTAAGTAATTTACAGAGTCGAGTGGTTCTGAGAAGTTAGTAATGAAAGTAGTTCATCACTTCATGAAGATTGTAATTTGCCAGCAGGAATAATCCTGGGAAGATTATTACTTATTTAAACCTATGCATTGCTATTCCTGACCTGTTAAAAAAAAGGATTTTAATACTGCTCCACTATTCCTGATCATTGAAGCAACGTGGGTTAGTGCCACTGCTGAGGATTCGATTTTGACACTGTTTGGTGTGTAGCGCAATGGGATGCTGTGCAGTATGGTATCGGCCCGGGATTAATGGGATTGGCATCTATCTAATTGATCAGTGCATGATGGGAGGCGAGGCTGGCCCAGCGGGCACAGCCAGAGAGAGAAAATAGAGACTAGCCACTGCTTTATAGTCCTGCTAAATGCTGTGATCCGTGTGTGTGTGCATGTGTGTGTGTTCACACTAAAAGAGTGAAGGGGGAACACTGAGCAATGATCACATCCATACAAAAGGGAACATACTCTATATTGCATGTTAATGCATGGGATCAGATTTGTGTCTGCATACACTTTTATCTTTTATCTTGCATTCATACTCACAGTGTGTATTTCTCTGTGTAGTAGCTCTATAGTAAGAGAGGATTTAAAGCTCCATGTTGTGAACGCTGGTCCCCGATGTGTACAGAGTGGTTCTGCGTTACCACTATGTCATGATACACACAGTAGAAGTGATTAATGATTAGCGAGAGCTGCGTGCTAGCTGGAAACAGCAGCCTCTTGAATGAAGCAACCGCCCTTTCATTTCTCTGAATCGGTTATGTAACTATTGGATTTTAGGAGGCTTTCAGGCTAAGCTGACTGAAGCAACACTGGCCCTGATTGCCTTCATTGTGCAATAAACAGTGCATAGAAGCTTATTAAGCTGTAAAATCCACATACACATGCTTCCTTTATTCTACCTATTTATATCATCCTTTGTCTCTTCTTCCTCCATTATTTATCTTTTATCTTCTACTCTCTGTTACTATTTTAAGAGTACTGTAAGTCTCTCTCTCTCTCTCTCTCTCTCTCTCTCTCTCTCTCTTGCTCTCGCTCTCTCTGCGCCAGGCTGCGTAAATCTGCTGTAGATAATGGTCTCTGTGTGGGTGAATGCCAGTTTTTGGAGTTGTGGCTGCTGTTGTAACCGGTTGTTGACCAGCTGGAATAATGAATGGCTCTGGTTTTTCTGCTTCTCCTTCTCTCTTGGGTGCCAGCGCATCACATGGGCAGGCTTCCCTACCAAGCTGCCAGCCAGGCCTCTGATCACTCACACACACAGATCCAAGGTAAACGAAAGCTGTTCATTCAGGTGCCTTCTGGGAAATCACACTTCTCTTGGTTCAGATGAAGATTAAAGGCACAAGGATCAGTCTTCTTTTGAATTGGATATCAATGAGCCCCTAAGGTGATTTGGGAATGATGGATGGGTGGGATAAAAAAAAAGTTCCATATTTCCTTTAAACAGTCCAGATTTGTCACATTGTAGAAAAGTTTTGGTCTGATTATTGGACAGAGTATTAATATTTTACTAAACTTTAAAAGTTGGCCATCTGCATAATTGCACTGCAGCAGTAGCTGCAAAAGCATGGCATCTATCATATAGAAACCCCTGGAGTAACACATCTGTGAACATCCCTAGACAGTTTGTATAGTTCTGTATCCATAAAGTCTCAACTGCACCCCTTCCAAGTGCTTTCCTCTCAGGATGTTCAGTCTTGTGTGCTTTAGCATTGTGATCCATCACACTGCAAATGGAAGTAAAGGGAAAAAGAATTTAAACTCTTCAATCTGTTCTGACCCAGATAGACTGACCCTATGTTTGAGTTGGTGATTTTCTCCCAAAGTTAAACTGACATTGGCTATGTTTCCATGCACATCAATATTCCGATATTAATCGGAATTTAGCAATATTCTAATTAGTACTGAGTCACGTAAACGCCGCAATCCGAGTGCCTGATTCAGATTAAGACAATATTCTGATTCCCTGAATTCTGATTCCCACCCCTGGAATATGCCTGTTTTAATCGGAAATTTGTTCCATGTAAACACCTTATTCAGAAAATCCACTGAAAGGAGATACATGCGCGTGCTTAATCCACAAGGAATTGTGGGTCCTAACAGATGCTTAGCTGTAAGCTAGGTATTTAGGAATGGCAACTCAGACATACTTACAACAACCATGTATACAGGCTGTATGCCTGTAACTTCGTAACGTCGTAATCGGAATATGGCTACAACCCAAATATAGACCTTACACGGAATTTGATGTGAATGTAAACGTAGCTGTTGATAACAACTATTAAGATCAACAAGAGTTGTTCACTAAGGCCGCTGCTAATCTCTACATTGCAGAAGATCAATCAACCAACTATGGGTTTCTAAAACATAATTATGAATCTTTGACCTTTACGTGAATCTGCTGACTATATTGACTAAACTTCATTTAAATCTTTTGTACTGCAATTGAAAAACAAAACACATTAAAGATTCAGAATATAAAATCTGAAGCCAGAGAGCAGATTAATTAAATGCTGTCTGTTTACAGTACAGCACAATTACAGTCTGTTTTATATTTGTTTGAATCTGTGGTGAGGATGAACCGGGTATCTGGGGCTTTAGATAGATAATCAGACAGACGGAAAAGATCTGAGTCAAATAAATAGGTCTGTGCCTGCAATTTGAAAAGAAATCCCACTGAACCTCCTGTAAATAAACAGCTTTGGTATTGAAATGGGTTCAAATTGAGAAAATACAACCAGTGACATATTTTATCACTAACAATCCCCCCATTCTTTATCTGCCATCTCTTCCAAATATTGACCTTCAAAATGTGGGAATTATGTGCATACTGAACTCACACAGAGAGTTCCCATTCAATAAAGCATATGCAGTGTCAATCAAAGTGCCTAATTTAATTCATATCTGCAGAAGTGTAGGATTTACATCTCCTACCTGTGGCTTCTGGTGACATATGATGCTTGTTTCTAGTTCATGCCTCCATATCACCAAATTTTCAATTGAAATGTATGCTAACAAGGTCTAATAGGAACCTAGATAAGGCTTGACAGACAATCCTGATGAAAACTGTTTGAACCTATGTGTGCGTGTGGGTGTGCCTGTGTGTAAACCCCGCTGTAAGTAAGAGGCTGTAAGTAACTACCTGAAGCATGAAGACCATGTCCTCCTTTATTTAAAGCTCTGTGTGAGTGAGTCAGTGTGTATGTGACCTGAGGAGCTGTGACCGTGTGCATGGAAACAAAATGCAATAACAATAATATTCGGATCATTCCTGAGTGTTGCCAGAGGTCTGTAACAGTGAGATGAGGAAAGTGCTAAACATTTATTTGAGCCCAACTGAAGCGAGAAAGAGGAGGCAGTAGGATGTCTCTGCAGGTTCAGGGTGAAAGATAGAGATTAGATCCAAACACCTGCCTTAAAAGATAAGAGCAGCATCTGATGCCTGCTAATTCTAATGTCATTATGACATGCCTTTTTGTTGAGGATTGCATTCTGTGAGGGATTTAATACACCTTTGATATGCTTCATTCAGTGCTACATCACTCAGCTCCATGCAACATGGAATTGAGGCAAATCCTAAACATGCTGCCTAAGAGCAGAATACAGCAAAATTCACAACACGTTTTGAACCACCATGAAGACTGAGCTGTCCAAGTGAACTACACAACGAAGTTCAGGTTCAGATCACTGCTAATTAGTTGCCCAGTAATTTGACCTCTTTGCTGTACATGTGACTTTTATACTAATGGTTCTGCTGGTCATAATATGTGTAATAAGAATCCTCTGAGAATCACTGAGACAAAACGCATTCATTAATCTGTTTTCATCTGCCTACATTCCATATCATTAATGAGGAGGACACTGATTATAGGTCACTGTGCCCAAGGGTGGCTGACACTATTGAGCTGTTGTGGAGCAATGACGTGAGCATGGCTGTCCAATCAGAGAGATTTAAGTAGAAGGAAAGGTGTGCATGGGACTGTTTTTTTTGTTTGTTTGTTTGTTTGTTTGTTTGTTTTTTTTTAAAATCTTAGTCCCACCTGCTCTGGCAGTTTAACCAATCTGCCCACTCCCACAGTCAGTTTACCCAATCCGCCCACTTCCACAGACAGTTTACCCAATCCGCCCACTCCCACAGACAGTTTAACCAATCTGCCCACTCCCACAGACAGTTTAACCAATCTGCCCACTCCCACAGACAGTTTAACCAACCTGCCCACTCCCACAGACAGTTTAACCAATCTGCCCACTCCCACAGACAGTTTAACCAATCTGCCCACTCCCACAGGCAGTTTAATCAATGCACCCACTCCCACAGGCAGTTTAATCAATGCACCCACTCTAGCAGACAGTTAATCCAATTCACCCACTCCTACAGTTTGACCAATCTGCCCACTCCCAGAGGAGCTTGTACTACCAATGATATTTTTTAAAGAAATTAATTGGTTCTATATCCCAAAATCTAAAAAATTAAGCAATTTAAACCACAGAGACCATGACAAGGATAAAGCAGTTACAGAAGATGAATTAGTAAATGAATGAACGAGTAAGCCCGTTTTTAAGCAGACAATGTAAAATCGTCAGGCTGTGTGAGCAAAGCAGCACAACCAATACGCTATCAGCATGGCCCTTCTTCACTCCGTACGCTTCATATCTAACCGGTCGCTCCAGCCCACGAGACTTAAAAGCGCCCACTCCCATTGGTTAGAATAAAATCTATCTGGGACTCCTAGGCTAGATGTCCAATGCACACAAATTTTTCACCTGAAATTTTGTTCTCATTCATTTCCAGCAGGAAGTAGTGAAAAAATGTGAGATAGCGAGAAAAGTTGAACTGGTTTTCTAATGCCTTTTAGAACTGCGATTATGAGCGCAGCCAACTTGAATAAGAAGATAATGTATTTGAAATCTATTATCACATGATTGTCAGGTTAATTCAGGTCCTGCATTGTAGACAGATATGTCCCTCAAGCAGTGAGCACTGGAGATCGGAGCAGAGGAAGATAATCATGCCATGTGTAGTGCACATCTAACCCTATAGCGTACAACATTTCCTAATGCAATCTCTAATGTCTGTGTAGTGGGTTTTCTAGATAGCTATAGAGCACTATTAATTTGTGAGTATTAACTTTGAGTATAGAAGAAAGCCAAAAATGTACTTGAAGCTCAATGACCATGGCTGCAGTTATACATTTAGCATCATTATTGTAGTCAAGATGTGAGCAGTCATAACTGATCTGGGTTTTTCAGTCCAAACACAGATGAAGTAAAAGAGAACAGAGAGAGGAGTTGACAGGAAGACATGCAGTCATTGTGAGTGTACTCTGTGCCCACTTTACTGTGTTATTCCTCCCAAGTGGGAGGTAAATGTGCTGTATATCGGAAGCTGACTCTCTGAGCTGGCATGGGGAGAGCGAGGCTGCCTCATGCTGCAGTTGGATCCAATAGAGACAAAAGAAATTATAAATATCACTACTCTGGCATGACACCCTGCACTAGCAAAGCCTCTCATTATCACCACCAGAGAATGTCAGGCAAGAAATAAAGACTAATGGACTAACCTCACGGACTAATTGTTTTATCAGTCACATGCTCACAAAAGAAGAACTTGCTTCAGCAACGATTAAACTTCTATTTTTAACATGACAATAACTGAGAAGGGAGTACTTCCTCTAATTTTTAAGCTACTCAAATAGTTTGATAATGTCTGTGCAATTTAGTTCCATTACATTACATTTGTTGTCAACCATAAAAAAGGTGGAATTTAGTTTTAGGTTCTTGTCAGTACTCTAGCTGTAAATCTGAATCAAGCAGCTCAAGCAAATTTTGTTCTATTATTAAGAATCTTAGTAAGGGAAGGAAAAAAAGACTGAGTGTGGAGTAGCTGGCTCAGCTGACTAAATCAGCTTGAGCTCCTAAGCTGGGCTCAGCGACTACAGAGTGGTTGGCGCATGGAGTTTGAAATCTGTGCTTTAAATTATGGGCAGTGTTTCAGTTGAATGGCAGAGTGGCATTCGATCCTTTTATTCCCCCCTGCCTATTCAAAATATACTTATTCATATCCAACCATAATATGGCAAAGATTTCATTTCCAGAGATTATGTACCTCAACATTACTGGCAGGATTCGCGTTGGCAAAGCATACTAAAATTTAGCTTAGCTTAGCCTAGCCAACACCAATGTGGATATGCTAACACACTGATGAGCTGACGAAGCAAAGGCAATCCAGAGGGTACTTGTGTGGTAGGGGCTGTTAACACTAACATGTGGTTTGCTTTTCCTTACTGTTCATTAAGAAAAACAGCAGTTATTTTCACACCATAATCACAGGCCACATGGATTGTGGAACGCAGTGGTTTCCTGTTGTTTCCATTCTACATGTTCTCATCAGAATTATTTTTGCAGAGAAAATACCTTGTATTTTCACAGCACTAGCTAGTATTGCTATAGTTTACGTTTTTGAACCTCTAGTGAATCTTGTTGCTGTGAATTTTGTTATACTAGCTTATCTTTGAATTATCCAAATTAGCTTCTATTTGATATTACCCAAATTGACTTATGTGGATTTGGATAGTAAGAATATTAATGTGAGGGAAAAATGGATTCTTAGATGCATCTTGATTTCTTTAAATGATTTTGCATCAATGTCTCTGTAGTGTGATTAAAAAAAATGACTAACAACTACAAAACAATACAAAACATATTATGAAACCAACCAAACAAATAAATACAAAATATATTGTTGGGGGGAAAAATATATTTTTACCCACAATTCTAAACCAATTGGATGGTAAAATATAAAGCTAGCAAGTATACTATGTATATGTTAGCTAGTTAGAAGTTAGCTAGCTCAGATTTGAAGATGGACAAGCCCAGACCTGCGCCTTCCGCTTTGAAAGTGATTGGGTAGGTTTTAGATTTGGAGATCTGGAGTTGGAAGAAACAAACAGATTACCAGGTCACTTGCAAGTTTTGTCACAAAATCTTTGCACTGCTATACTGTTGTTAAAAATGTGATTTTGCTGGAACCAAGGTACAGCATTTTAGTTTGTGTTTTAAAATAAAAAGAAATGGTCACACAGTAATAAAATAATCCATCACATATAGAATTAAGATGCATCAAGAATCGTTTTAGAATCACTATATGTATAGTTATAACTAACTATGGATATACAGTAACTGTATGCCTTGATACCCATTGAAATCCAGCTTACAAAAATTACAGCTGGCCTCTCTAGTGTCATTGCAGTCATGGTCTTCTATAATGTTGCACTAAATTGGAATTCCAATGTTAAAATTATGCTTTAGAGCTTTAGAAAGCCTGACTGGCTCCAGTAAATGCACACTATGTCATTTGCTGACAATGGGAACAAAATAAAGGGCAATGCAATGGGATGCATTTCAGCAGATGAGGAACCGATGAGTCACTGTTTTTTACTCAGTTTCAGACATATTGCTTTATTTTGGTGATAGTTACTGATATGTAGAAAGCAGTTTAGCACTTCGCTTGTGATGAGCGGCTCGCGAATGTTGCCTAGCTGGTGGCTCAGCAGCTTGAACGAAGCATGTGTGACCTTTCTCTTCCCAGATGGATGGTTACTGTGGTATAAGGACATAAGGCCTGAAGGGAAATGAAGAAAATGATCTGAAATTAAGGACTATGAAAACGCTACTTAAATGCATGCACTGGAGTTTGATGTGCATGTGTGTTTAAGCTGTACTTCTGTCCGTGGCTGATATTTGTCAGCATATATAATTTTGCATGGCATCTACAGAAATAGCTAAAGACCTGTAAATCAGTGGGTGGAATTTTCACTTATAACGGCGGCCCTCAACTGCAAGTGTTTGTGTGGTCAAAGCAGTGAAGCTGAATAAGAAAGCTGCTACTTTCCCACTGGTGCAATGTGAGGTTATGACTCATCGCTATGGCAAAATACAATCCTGTCAGCATGCTCGTTTTCTCATCCCTACCAGACAAATGTCGGCACTTTGGAAAAATGCTGAAATTGCCCCGTTGTAGATATAGGCCGTGGGTTGACATGACCATGATTTGCAGGTGCTAACATTGACATGTTAATCTCTTCTTTTTTGCAGATTTAAAGCAAAAACAATTACCTCAGACAATAAAAAGGATACCAAGCAGAACATCAGCCCTCTCTCTTTAGTTCTGTATGTGGGCTACATAATGTAAAGAGACCTGTCAGCCATAAAAAACAGACAGAACATAAACAAAGAACCTTACATTTCTGATGGGGTTTGCTGTTAAACAGTGGCATGGTTAAACAGTTTCCAACATTCTCTCCCTTCTTGAACACAGCTGCTGCTGTTATATAAAAAAATTAGAGAAGCACTCTTTCTTACACGCTGACAGCACCCAGCAGAAGGGAGAAAGCGAGAGATGCCCAAAGAGGGAGATAGGATTAAGAGAGATGTGAATTGCGAGAACTAAAGTGGGTAAAAATGGGAGTGGTACTGTTTGTGCTTAAAGGGAAAGGGGTTCTGGGTTAGATTAAAATACTGCCTCAGCAGGTCTCTAATAACTGCTCCAGAGGGATGTGCTTTTGCACCTCTAGCATGTGCAAACTGTAACAAAGAAATTGCATGAAGGGCAAGCCCAGGCACAGGCCTGGCTTTATAACCCCTTTTATAGCCATGCTAATGCTCTGCTCTTGGGAGCAAGACATCTCATCGCATGCCTCCCTATTTGCTGAAAAGGACCAATCAATTTTTCAGGTTGATAAGGGCGCCCCAGAGCCCGGTGAAAATACAGGTAGTACAGCAGTGAAGTTGAAGGTTGAATCTTGCGTCAGGAGCAAGGACAGGCCTGGACAATATCAGGAGTACTTGTCTTCTAGGGCTTCAGACTTGTCTGAAATGTTAAAGGGCACCAGGACATCTGAATGCAATTTCGTCAAAATCTAGTCGTTTCTTTTTGGAATGTAAGTATAAGGAATAATGGCATCTAATGTTTCACTGATTGCCATTCTGTTAAACGTGCCACTTTATTTCATATAATTACATATACTGGGCTGCTAAGCTGAGTTTTCAGAAGCACATACTTGATTTTCAGAGGCACAACCATTGTCTCCATTTGCTGCCCTCTCATGTCGCTCGCCTGTGATAATATATGCAGACCAGCCAGGGACGAATAACAAAGAATACAAATGTGGTGGATGTGGCTGGATGACAGCACTGGTATCTCTAATGGTGGCCTGATTCGTTTAGGAATGATTACTCTGCTGCCAATGATTAATTCCCCCAGGCTTTGATTGTGTCAGATGTAGAGGTAAAAAAGAGGGGAGGAAAAAACACAGGAACAAAATTGGAAAGCATAATTAATAGATTCAGATCCTGTTAAACAGCCCTCTTAAAAAGCAGAGAGTAAAGAAGGGTACATGGAACTGGCACCCAATTTGTTCACACTTTGTTTCAGTAATAAGATTCAGGCCTCCCTGTGTGGTGGATGAGATAATTAACTCCCCAAGATACACTTGAGAAAGGGGCCTCCCTTTTGATTTACTGTATAAAGTAGGCAGATCTCTGAAGCTCTTTTCAAAAGGCTGCTGCAAAAACTTCCATACTGTGCTTGTTTTTTTCTCTCTTTTTTACTGATAGGCTGTCAAAGCAATTAGGGCCAGATGGAAATAAATGACACTTGTGAAGGAAATAAATGGGCATCACTGATATTTGTTAGAAATGAAAATTATGGAAATGAGGAACCCTTAATTCCTATTCTTGTCATGAATGCGTAATTCAAAAATGTTAAAATGCATTCATAGCAATTTTGCTTATTACCAGTAATAGTCATTTGGTTTATGTCTTTAAAAATTAGCCATTTAACAGTGGGCTTGGTCATCAGCCTTTCTGCTAGTGAAACACTGATTTGAGCAAAAATAACCCAAATCTTGCAGCAAGCTGTAGTTAAACACTGTGCTGTATGAATTGGTGGCATGACATCAGGTCATGCTAATTTCCCTTGCTATAAAGCTTCACTTTCCGTCATTGTACTTTCCTACGCGACAACTCCTTTGGAATGTGTAGATAAAGCTTTCCGGCCATTGTCTCTGTGAGCGATTGAATGGCAACTCAGAGAGTAAGCCTGGTGAAATATCAGCTTTTTCCGTTGACTTTTATCTCTTTCCATTTAACTTACATGTGAGTCAGGATGACCTTAGTCTTACTCATTTGCCCTCTGTCTCTTTCTGTGTTTTTCAGAAACATGTGAAGACGGTGAAATAGAAGAACCATACAGTTTAACCATTAGGACTCTGACAGAAAGGTTGTAACTTCTGATACCCTGCCTGATTTCTAGTTTTGTTTCCTCCTTGCTGTCCTTTGGGATCATGGAGGGCCAGCAAGATTCACAAAGGACTTTACAAGTAAACTCTTCTAGTTCTTTAACGCTGCCCTTGTGTGTCTGGCTACTGGTGCTAACCCTTGCTACAACATGCAGTGGACAGACATTTACCACATTTCACCCTGAGAAGCGAGAATGGTCTTTCAATCATCTGACGGTCCATCAGACAACAGGGGCACTTTATATTGGTGCTGTTAATCGTGTCTACAAGCTCTCTGGCAACCTCACTCTCCTGGTCTCCCATGACACTGGCCCAGAAGATGACAACAAGGCCTGCTACCCCCCTCTCATAGTCCAGCCATGTTCTGAACCACTGGTCTCTACCAACAATGTCAACAAGCTTCTCCTTATTGATTACTCTCAGAACAGGCTGCTGGCCTGTGGGAGCCTCTATCAGGGTGTATGCAAGCTACTTCGGTTGGATGATCTCTTCATACTGGTAGAACCGTCACACAAGAAAGAGCATTATCTCTCTAGTGTCAATCAGACAGGCACTATGTATGGAGTTATTGTGCCTTCCCAGGGCAAAGATGGCACGCTTTTCATTGGCACTGCAGTAGATGGGAAGCAAGACTACTTCCCAACCATCTCAAGCCGCAAACTTCCTCGTGACCCAGAGTCCTCAGCCATGCTTGACTATGAACTGCACACTGATTTTGTCTCCTCACTAATCAAGATTCCTTCAGATACCCTAGCACTGGTCTCCCACTTTGACATATACTACATCTATGGCTTTGCCAGTGGCAATTTTGTGTACTTTTTGACAGTACAACCAGAGACGCCAGAAAACGGCATGGCCTCCAGTGGTTCCTCAAATGATCTCTTCTATATTTCACGCATTGTACGTCTCTGCAAAGATGACCACAAGTTCCACTCCTATGTGTCACTGCCCATTGGCTGTGTGCGCAATGGCATAGAATACCGGCTGCTACAGGCAGCCTACCTGGCCAAACCAGGAAGAGTGCTTGCCACCTCACTCAACATCAGTACCACAGATGATGTGCTCTTTGCCATCTTTTCTAAAGGCCAGAAGCAGTACCACCGCCCCCCTGATGATTCAGCTCTCTGCGTCTTCACCATCAAGGACATCAATGCCCGCATCAAAGAACGCCTGCAGTCCTGCTACCAAGGAGAAGGCAACCTGGAGTTGAGTTGGCTGCTGGGGAAAGATGTTCAGTGCACCAAGGCGGTAAGGGACCCTTTGCTATTATACCATCATGTTCTTTTATGTAAGAATCCTAAAATAGTAATAATAAAAGAAAGTGTTGTTCAGCAAAAGCTCAGGAAGATCATTTGGCACTTTGTTTTAATCCTTTTTGAGGATTGTATTAGGGCCTTAATATTTATTAATGAAATTATTTGAAGAACGTCTCATCAATCACACTTTCAGTAGCAGTACTCAGTTAAATGCCTCTAACCAAAGACACCAAACATTCATAATCATAAGATTGTCTAACAGTTGACACAGACACAACAGAGCTTCAATAAAACCTTCAATCCTATCAAATTCCTTCTATCATGTAAATCTCTTATCAAGTTAATCTTCATTTAGTTGTAATTAAAAATGATTAGTTTATAGCCCTGATAGGATAAGTAGTCACATTAAAATCTATCTGAATAAGACATGTACACAACTTTATTTAAGGATTTATTTTTCTTGGCAAGCATTAAAGCAGTAATGCAGTAATGTACTCCCGCACTGCAATATAAATATACCAATCCTTTCTAGTCAGGGAGAGCATGGAGAGATATAGGAGAGAGAACAGGGGAAAGAAACAGACTAAGAGTGAGAGAAAAGAAGCTGTGTCCAAATACCCCAGAGCCGGACTCCATAGTATGTCCCTGCACAGTATCTACAGTCCTTTTAAATTCAGTTAAGAAATGTAGCCTCAGGAGGCTGATGTCCTCTGTGTCTTTATTCCTTAGTTGATAATAGGAATGAAAGGAATTATGATAGTTATCAGCCAAACGCTGGCAGGCGTTCCCTGAGGAAGATGTGACACTTGTTTGCACCGCTTAAGCGGCAGCATTGGGAGGTTCTCTCATGGTTTCCACCTTTGCAGCCCCATTACACCCCCACTGACACATCTCCCATCAATACCCATGGGCCTGTCAGCCAGACCATGTATTTCTAGATCTCATTAAAAACATTCCACAGTGCACTTAAGTCTCCAACCATTTTTGCTTTGTTCTTTAGTGTTAGGAACGTGTCATCACTTATGGGAAGATGCACTTCGAAAAAAATGTTTTGCTCAATACCTGCTCAATAAATCTATAGTATTTAATGGCTTGCACTGGGTGCATTTTTAATGATTCGCACGGGAAGCACTCTAAGCTTACTCAGAACAGTCCTGCTAGCAAGGGGGTTTGAAGGGGTCAGTGCCCTCTTCCTGCCACATAGCTATTTTTCTAAGTTTTTTTTTTTTTTAAGACCAGCAGGAGTATGAAAATATTTTTCCAAAGAAATAATATACTCTTCAACACCCCCTTTCCTCTGAAATAGAAAATAACCTCCTTTTACCTTAAAAAGTTGGCCATATTCAGTGCAGTCACTCAGTGGAGCCAGACAGGAGTGTTTTTATTTAATTTCCTGCTAGTTATTCCTGACTATTTTAGATGGCACCAGATGTGGCCTTCTCGATTGGCTTCTCTCCTGGTTTTAACACAAAAGCATAACAAGCATAACACCATGTGAGAGAGAGAGGAAGAGAGAGAGAGAGACTCTAAACCTCTTTTTATCCCCCAATGTAAGTAAGAAAGAAAGAAAGATGCATGTTAAGCACACTGACCATAATGAAGTATGAGGAATACCAATACAATGAATTGGAAAAAAAAAACAAAAAACAATCCTATGTTCATCCTGTAGCAACTAAAAGCAAAGGCTAAAATAATGTAATCTAACATCATTAGACACCTTCTAGCTGAGTGAACCTCTTTATTATGAAAGCTCTGTAAAATGCAAATAAAAATTTATTTGTGCAATTTGTGAGGGATTATTGTTTTACAAAGTACACAGGTCCCAATCCTCACTCATACTCAGTGGTCTCTTTGACAACAGCAGTAGGTTTAATAAGGCAACCTTGTGAATCAACACTTCAGCACTGAATCAACACAGGAAACAATACCTGAATCATGTTTCATTCATGTAGAGCATAGCAGCTAGGCTATTTAGCAAAAACAGAGATTCTAGAAAACAGTGGTTCCTGCAGATCTGACTATCTCCTGGAACTGACAATGCAAAACTTTAATAGCCATCTCTCATTGTTCACTGCAATTGTAATATCACAAGTTAATATTTTAATTTTATATATATATATATATATATATATATATATATATATATATATATATATATAATTTAGAATTATCATGTGTGTTTCTATTTCTGCATTCACTATATCAAGAACAAAAAAACTTTTGTTCTTATGAATTTCTGTATTAAATTACAATGTTCCAATTTTATTAAACTGTATTAAGTGTTCCATACAAATGCTGGACATATGACTGATCCAGATTATTTCAATCAAAGATTTGTCTCAAATAATTAAGCATTCCCTCTGATTTTACTTTTACTGTAATGAGGTTAATGTAGCACAGCACCAATGTAGACTTGGTGCAATTCTAAATATAAGCGTGTTGCTGTAAGAAGTCATGGTGCCCATACAAGAGCACAAACCACTGACAGAAACCAAAATGGAAATTCATCAGTAACTTTTTAGATCAGTGTTTTCTGCTCTTGATGAAGGAGACCTATGTGGCTCCTCACTAATTGCTCAAGTGCCACTTAGTTATAAACAGTCTGAGCAGCTGAAAGAGCATTTAAAGTGCAACCCCATATTACTGGCAACATGAAATATTGATTTTAATTACTTGTCGTCCATTTGGTTGGGGCGCACAAGTATGACCTATCTATGGGAAAGAGTGAATTCCTTTAGGAAATGCACATTTAGTTAATATTCTTCCATACTTTTCTGCAAATATTATAACCAAACAGGTACAGACTCAATCATTAAACTCTAGGGTTAAAATGCAAGGGAGTTTATATACGGTATATACACTCGCCGGGGTGGCACGGTGGTGCAAAAAAGCAAGCAAGCAAACAAACAAACAAAAACATCTGGCAGTTCTGCAGGGGAAAAAGCCTTGTTGACAGGTTTCAGGCTGACAGGAAGGCTGAAGTACCTCAAGTAACCACTCTTTACAACTGTGGTGAGCAGAAAAACAACACGGGACTCTTTGAACCTTGAGGCGCATGGGCTACAACAGCAGAAGACCACAATGGGTTCCACCCCTGTCAGCCAAGAACAGGAGTCTGAGGCTACAGCTGCAGATTAGAAAAAAAAAGACCAGCTGATGTTTGTCATCTGCCACATGATTGGATAGGTGTTCCTATTAAAGTGGCCGTTGGTGTATATACATATACATATGCGTTTTTATATAATTCCCTAACAAATTGGAAATTAAATTGCTTCAAACCAGCTGGTATTGGGAATGACCATGGCAGGAAAGGAAAGGATGCAGATTTGCATCTGCTGGTCGTCATCTATGCACATCATCTAAACACTCAGACTCTAATGGAAACCAAATGGGCTAAATTACATTCGCAGTCTCGGGCACACAGCTGCACCTGCAACACTGCACCAACACACTTTTTCAATTTACATGGCTAGTGAAGCAGTGGTCTCAGTTACAGAGTGAGGTCTCATGGTGTAACTTCCAATTAACACACCCCCACCTGCCCCACCTCCTGCCCCAAGCTGTCTGATCTCACTCACAGCTCCGAAAATACATTGTGCATCATGCATAATGTAGCCACCTAAATCATTTTAGCTTTTGAGTTCACCTGTGAGAATTGCTCCAGCTATTTTGAGAAAGGGAAATAAAAGAGAATGTGGTTTGGAGGGCCTGCGTACATTTATACCCTCTGTGCATTATTGCTTTCCCTGGGCCTATATAACTGGCTGGGCAGTCATAAAATTTTACAGCCTGTAGCTGGAAAGTCAGTGTTAATGTCTGTGAAGGCTGTGGTGCAGGTGATGAACAGTGTGCTTACATCAGTGTGCTCCTCTCGATGACTCTCTGTGGCAGTTTGAGGCCAGTGCCAGTCACACGGCTTTCGCTGACCTGATTCAAGACGATCGCTCAGCTAGCTGCGAAGCCTGTAACTTACTGCTCTTTTCTGAATGGAGACTGATGTCAGGTCAGGGCTGTGCTCAACATGAAAAATGACTGTGCATTCTCTCTTAGATTGTAAAGGTTTATAAACCTCCATCTTCGCCTGTGCATGTGTGCTAGTGGTGGTGTTTGCTTAATGTTGTTCGTTTAATGAGATTTCAATTAAAACCTACATTGGATATTCTTCTTATTATTATTTATTATATATACTTTTAATGTTATAAAAATATATATGTATATATGTATAAAGAAATAAAGCTTAAACAGGTAAAGACAAGTGCAAGACTAACTAATTAATAAATACGTAGGTAAATAAGAAAACAAACAAACAAACAAGGTTTGGCTGGATTGCTCCTTTATAGGAAATTTTGATTGTATTAGGCTACAGGTCACATTTGCTGCTAGATAGACATTATTCCACCATGTATCCACACTTGCAAAGTGCCACAAATCAATTCAGATAAAGAGATATGAAGATTAGGGGTAGAGTTAAGAGTGTTTCTACCTTTTCTAACAGTTTTATTTATCTGTATATCACCTATGCGATCCCCTTTTCTTTGAATACAGACTTTTTTCCATGCGAAAAAGTGGGTTCACTGTTCAGTGTGACTAATGTTTGAATTAATAGCATCCAGTTGTAATCTAACACACTCTTCTGTTCAGATTCTACAGGTGAGTTAAGCGTGAGCCACACACACACACAGACACACGCACACACACACAGAACAGGCCAACAGCTTTCATAATAAGGCATCAGCATTTAGTAAGCTGTGATTTACCATTTTAAGGCAAGCCTTAAACCTGTTTTTAGTGTGTGTGCGAGCAAGCATACTTCTGATAGTGGTGGGTAGGTGTGTACAGTCTAGTTTTGTCCCTCATCGGGCTAAAGTACTGTAATGAGCAAGTGATGAGGCAAAGTACCTTGCTTACTGCTTTCCACTCTGTCTTCCACATTAAACATTACCTTCTTCTGAAAAGCAATCACATCTTCATTAACATCATTGATATGAGCTGTTATTTACTTACAGCCGGTGCCCATTGATGACTCCTTCTGTGGTCTGGACATTAACCAACCCCTGGGTGGCTCTCAGCTGGTGACTGGACACACACTCTACACAGAAAGCAGAGACCGCATGACCTCAGTGACCTCCTATGTGTACAATGGCTACTGCGTGGCTTTTGTTGGCACTAAGAGTGGACGTCTGAAAAAGGTACGTTAGGTTGTGGTTTTGTATTGCACTGTACCCACCTTGTTCATCTAATCCTGTCATTTTTCACACAGTGATGACTTAGACAAAAAGTAATCTGTTGGCTTTGGAACAAAATTGTATTTAAGTGATTAGCCTCTAAGTAAAGTGTTTTTCTTATAGATATCAGGCTTAAGCAATATATTCCGTTGGCCATTTTGGCTCAGGACTGCACTGTGCCATATTTCACAATTTAAAGTGCATATTCAGGTACCAGAAATGTCTTTGCTGAATACCTAATGTTGTCCTTTAGAACTTTCCTGGCCCTTTTTCAACTCTGTTTAATGGCAGCTCTCAATTACTAGTATCTCCAGAGGGCATTTAACTTTAATTTAGCACCTCTCCACCTATAGATGAGTAGAAAGGGTTAGATACAGAATGATTCTGACTATCCTTCAGTCTGCTGGGAATAACCTGAACCTGCCGTGATCTAGAGGTTGTTGGTACTTTATTATTTTAAAAGTTATCAGTGATTATATCACTTTTCCCACAACTGGAGTTTATGTTAAAAATATGTTAAGAAGTTCTGAGCCCATTTCTGATTGTAGCTCTTTGCTTACTTTGGTTACTCCGTATTATAGTGCAGGACATTGCATTGAAAGCTCTGTGGTGTTTGTTTTTTTTTTTAAATGGAATGTAGATATGATATGTCTGGAGGTGTTTTGCCAATAGCTTGGCAGTCAGTGGTCTTTAAAATGCACATTTGCTATGAAATGTATGACTGGCTATATAGCATATATGCAAAGGCTTGTATCTAAAAATCTAAAAAATCTTTAGCTAGTTAGCAATCTAATTTGACAGTGTAAGTTAGTTTATAATACTGAGTCACTGAATCATTGTTAGCAAGGTATAAACCTGTCTACAAGCTAGCTAGTTAACACATCAGTGCTGTATATTTAGAAGGAAATTGTGCACGCTAATCAGTAAGGAAAGACTTTAACCAGAATAATTACACTGTGTGAGCTACACTTGTAAGTCACCTTCTTCTATAGTGAATCGTCCCACAAGGATAGCCTAAAGATCTATACATTCTGCTCATACTAAATATTATTCAGCACACTTTACAGTATGCAGTGATTTACAATCCCACCACTGGTGTCACTCAAAAGAGAATGGGTTCCTTTTTGACACTGGTTCTTCTCAATGATTCTTCCTTGTGTCATCTCAGGGAGTTTTTTTTTTTGCCACTGTCACCTCTGGCTTGCTCATTAGGGATCTAAATCTATATCCGGATTTCTGTAAAGCTGCTTTATGACAATGTCTATTATTAAAACTGCTATACAGATAAAATAGTATTGAATTGGAAGTTTCAAATAATGAAACAGTATCCTGAAGGGCTAGCTGCCCCGTTCTTAATTAAATAAAAAATAGCTCCTTGGCTTAGCATGATAGACACGTCCATGGAAGTGCCAGTGGTTATGAGAGGACTGCAAAGGCTATTGGGAAAATGGGCTGAGAGATGCCTGTGTTGCTGAAGTGGCATCATGGCAACATGGCCTGTTTGATTTGTCCTCATTCTCTTGCTTGATCTTGAGGCTTATTCCCACACACACACACATACACACACATGCACACAGAAGTCATTTTCATCTCTAATTGAATCGGTGGTATAATCAGGAAGTGGCATCTGAGCATCTCATTCTGTGTAATCCCCTTGTTTGAGCAGGTTAATAATTCATACTAACATCCCGCCTCCCATCTATAGTGGAATTGAATTAGTCAGGAGGTGTAGTGCTCTCAACAGTGGCGCTATGGCCCATTTGTTTTATTCTGATGCTCATACTTTAATGTCATAGCTCACACACGCACAAATGCAGCAGCTGGTCAGGTGTAGCCAAGCAGTCTAGGACAAACACACAAGCATTCCTCCAAAGCCCATGTCTGTCAGCAAGGAAGCCGTGGTGAAGGACTTCACCCGGATGTGTAAGGAGACTTTGCATTATATTACGCTGCCTGAAGCCCCATGAGACTGTGATCACACAGCTGCTGGAGCGAATGACAGTGTGTGTAGAAGAGGATGTGACTACTTTGTCAAGGTTTTAGTCTTTTATTGGTGGTGGTGGTGGTGGTGGTGGGGGGGACGGGGGGCATCGTAAGCTTTCTGTGCATGTTTTGGGCAGTACAAGGAGGCTCAGAGACCCCCAGAATGCTCAGAGCATTTGCTTGTGTCCTTTTGCAGTCTAGTGATAAGCCTTTTCCAAGCTGTGCAGCACTGACAATCTGCTTTTTGTAGTGTAACTTCTGACTTGTGAGAGAAAGATATAGGCTTACAGGATGTCACACTGGAGGTGGTGTAATGTAGTATAGAAAGGTGGGACCTTCTGGTTCCTTTTCCTTTGAAGAATGACACTGAAAAGAGAGAGTAGAGCAGCAGAGACAGAGAAGGCAAAAGACTGCTAAAATGTAAATTTAGCACAGTTTAAAAAAAAAAAAAAACTGGGCTCGCACTGCTGCTTCTAATTGGATTGGCTCCTTTCCCAAAGATCAAACCCCCTCCCCTGTCCACACACACACACACACACACACATACATGTGTCTAAGGGCTGCCTTATACTTCTACATTGAAATGTATTTATGTATTTGCATCGTGACAGAGAAAGGAGGTTTATGGATAAGAAAAGCACACAGAGGCACACACGTGCTAACATGCAATCTTTCCAGAAGCTAACAGCATGTCGCACGTATCTGTACGTCAAACAATGATTGGTTGAGGCAAGCAAATGCATCCGGCTTCGTACCAGGAAATGTTGTGCTGGGAGATTATTACCCTTTTTTCCATGGGTTTTTTTAATAGGGTTTCAGAGTAATATTGTTCCAAATACATCTCAAGGATAAACAACAAAATTTGAATCAATAAAGTGTAAACAGGGAAATTTTCCCATATCTCATCCAGTACTTTTCCCCGACTGGGCATTCTGCGGATAATAGGGACATATCTTCTGTATAATCTTATGTATAATAGCTTGCAACAGAATAAAGCTTTAAAAAAAAAATCAGTTTAACCTTACACTGTTAGTTTCTTAGTGTGGTGTATGTAATAATATGTCTCCTTTATGATATTTGGACAGCTATTAATTAACAAGAAGTTTCTTTTCCTGAATTTCATGTTAGTGGCATACACAGTGATATGATCACATTATTATAGAATTTATTTACAGAAAACTACAATTATAAAATTGTATGATTGTATTGTATCATGAGCATATGCAAATATAAAGTGTGAGGCTTTATACATGCTGGAGCTGTCATTATAATGGCCAATTTAATCCCAGTAAAGACACAATGTGTGTGATGGAAACCAAAACTTAATTAAAAACAATTCTAGAGCAACAATCTTTCTGTAATTGCTAGAATTGCAGATGTAAGCACTAGCTGAAGTGTTTCAGTACATGAACAACTTGGAACTGATAATACAGATGAGCGAAAATGCTTCAGAAATGCTTTCTGTCAAAAGTGGCTTGGTTTATAATTGATCATGTGAGATTTCTTTTCTTCCCTAGGACTGTTCAAGACATGTTCATAGATACACGGGCACAAAAGTATAAACCTTAGGTCTTATTATCTTTGTGAGGAGCTTCCACCGATTTATTACTGTAGCTAATTAATGCTATGCCTACACTTAAACCTAACCCTAACCTTAACCTCTGTTTTAGTTTTTTATTTTATTTTTATTTTTAAAAAAGGAGCATTTTTGTCTGAAAATGTCCCCACAAGGTCAAAACAGTAAGATGTTCCTACCATTGTGAGGTGTTTTGGTCCCCACCAAGATATAAAAACAAGCACAGTATGTGCACACACACCCACACACACACCCACACACACACAAACTCTTCTTTCGCACTGTTACAAACTAACTCACATGCACACCCACACACACTACTTCCTCATTCATTCCACGTACTCTCACTCTCGCTTCTCTTCTTCAGTAAAGCTTCCCTGCTGTTTCTGCTGCTATTCTTCAGGCACTGGTAGAGCATGTAGTGGTAAAGTTCTACCCATAATGGCCAGGTTTTATATGGAAGCTGCCCCAAGAGAGGCTGATGGGGTAGCTAGAGAGGTGGGAAACAATAGAAGGAATTAATAAGAGTGGTACTAATGTGCTAATTATGATTATAAAGGTATATAGCCAAAATAATGCAGGTATAAACCAAAATAATGCAAGCTGATATTGTCTGATATTTGCATTACTTACAGAACATGCATTTAATAAAAAAAAAAGACGCTGTAGAACAAGACACAGTGGACAGTGTTCAACAGCAGGAGAGAGCAATTGGTCTTTTATTCTGCTGCCTACAGAAATTGTGAATGAGAAAGAGGCTGATCTGAATCTGTGGCTTGCTTTATCTGTCTTTTGTCAAAGGCTTCGGGTGTATATTTCAGTTGGAAAGAATAATGGAGGCACACATTTGGCTATATAAATGTGCACTTATTCTGAGGAGATTTTATATGGCCTGCTTTCTCTGATTTGTATTGCAAACAGTATTTTTTGGCAGGATCAGTTGTGAAGTGAGCCAGGTGACATGGCTCAGATTTGCTGTCCTAAAAGCTGGGTATTTTAGGCTTGCATGAGGCTTTTGTTGATATTATGCTTTAAGAGAGATCATGAAGTGTAAATTACATTCGTAAGAGAGAGCAGACTGATATACAGTGTATAAATAGTGGTCATGTAATTAACTAAGATATTGTATGCAACTTTTAAAAGTCATGACAATGCTGGATTTATTTTAGTTAAAGTAACAGATCTAAAAATGCTCTTGATGAATTCAGATTTCTTAATGGTTTATTGTGTTCTCGTGTCCTCGGTAGCGTCACGAAGGGACACATACAGTATATCAGTGATGGTTTATAATAAATATATGGCATTTAAAAAGAAGAATATATATATATATATATATATATATATATATATATATATATATATATATATATATATAAAAAAAAATTATATATATATATATAACAATTTATGCTGGTGCCTATGGAAACATTGTAATGACAGTGACATAAGAAATCAGGCAGGGATGGGCAAGCTAGTCTGGTTTTGTCTTTTTTAATTGTAGTTGCCTGTTGGACAAGTTGGTGTAGCTGTTTATTTTACTTATTTATTTTTTATTTAAATTTTAATTAAATATGAATCCTACCACTATGCCCCAGAAACACTGGAGAAAAAGCTCAGAGGTAGACATCCCGTCACTGTCAGCATGTCTTAAACGAAATTAAATTGAGCAATGTGGTATTTGTTTGTCCCGCGAGCTTTATATCTGAGAACTGGCTCATGCCCAAACGAAAGTAAAAACCTCCTGCCTGCATGATTTTTTACTTGCATTCTGCGGGATCTCAGTCCTGATGAACACCTTTAACTCAACTAAATGCCCTGTGAGCCTGTCTGGCAAGCTTTTTAAGCGAAAAAAATAAAATATATATATATATATATATATATATATATATATATTCATTGAAAATAATGTGTTCATATTCAGTTACTAATGTGCTGAGCGCTGTTTGAAAGAATTCTGGGAATAACCATGCTCGTATGGAAATTCCACCAGAATAGTTTCTCCCCTTGCTTAGAACCAATTGGTCCTACAGTTGAAAAGTGGCTAATGAGGAGAATTTAACATTGTCTCATCTGGTACAGTTAGGGTGGACTTCTGTACAATACACAGGGAGCATAATCAGACCTCGTGTACTTGCAGCCCCCTAATTAATTCCTTTCATGTTGCTCCAGTGTATAATCAGTATTTTGTTTGCTCAGGGCATCAGCAGGGCTTGAAAGCACAGTTCAGGTGTGTCCCTCCTGGCAAACGCCTGAAACATTAATTGGACTCAATCTCCCATTGAACTGGTCAAGTGAGCATCTGGGCTCTGGTCCCAGTCTCCTCTCGACTAAGCTGATCTGTTTAACCCAGGGCATGAGACTGAACTGGGGACACAGCTATACCCAACCATACCACATTAAAGGCCAGCTGGTTTGAAATGCGACATCGGCAGCTGCTCCCAAACCTTATTTTCATCTTCCTTCTCACAGATGCATTTTGATTTCATGACTGTCATGCTCTAAATGCAAGTTTGACCCCCCCAGATGTGGCTGTGCCATTTGGCCTCCTGTGTTTGTTCTGCTCAGATGGACAGACATCTTTATCATGTCCTACCTTGTTTACATCAACTGAAGTCCATCTGGCACTTGTTTGTAAGCCTTTGTTGCGCTGATTTGTACTGCCTAACCTAACACTGCCTGTGCTGTGACTCTCCATGCACTGACACCCTAATGAGCATCAGCTAGAGGTGTGCAGCTTTGTCAGGGAGCAGGATAAGACAAAAGATGGACAGGATAGGGTTGGACAGAGCAGATGAATGAAGGAGGGAGAGTGTTTTACAGTGTGCCTCTGTGCCAGGAGTATCTGTCCAAACCAACATGGAGAAGAGTGTCCCTAGCAACAGTTAACACTCGTGGCAATGGTTGAATAGCGTTCCATCCGTCCCTAAGGAGTTCATCACTCAAGTGGCAGCAAGACAATAACCACAATCAGTCTTCTTACCCAAAAGAATGCATGTACAAACACACACACACACACACATACACACACACTGGCACAATTATATGCTGATTTTTGCATTCCTATTTTTAGTTTTTCCTTCCTCATGTGTAGAGCTTTATTATTCCGATGTGTGGGAATGATTCTTCACTGAGGAACCATTTCCAGTCAGCCTGTCAGCAGAGAAACTGCTCACAGGGCTTTGCCCTCTAAGAAAAACTCGCCTGATATTTCTGTGCTAATTTCTCAAAGTCAGGGTCATCCACCACATTGCTTTTCTTGTGGCTTTTTTTTTTTTACCATATTATATTCGTCTTCTTTAGCTCTGTAGATGAAATAAGGTTATAGCAAAAAACTCTCTTCTTATTCTTACCTTGTCAGATAATTGTCCATGATATCTAGTATTTTAAATACCACAGCCTTGGGAGTGGAGGAAATGAAACGTTGCCACTTGTTAAATGCCAGCTAAATGTTTAGTTCCTGGTTAAGGCATTATTGGAAAGATGATGATGATGCTTTGGAATATACTGTATTTAAACGGGTTGTTCACGGGTTTTATAAATACAATTAATAATGACTTGGTCTCTCTTTCTCCTTTGACTGCTTGAAATAACTGTTTTAATACTTTGGAAGTTGGATGGGCCAGCTTAAGGATTTTGTTTTGTAGATATAGGAGGTACAGTTTGATAAGAGCTCTCTTGATGGGATAAGCAAGTTATTACAGTAAAAATTATCATCTAAAATGATTTCAGCTTCTTCCGAAACACTACCTTGCTGACTCTCAGCCAGATTGCAAACAATCTTCCTAATCATGTTACTGTATGCTGGGCAATTCCACTTCAATTTGCCTCCTGGCAATAATGAGAGCCTCTGATTGGGTGGAGAAATTGGCAAGCTGCAATGTACCTTTGGACAAGCAGCAATTTTAGTACAGGAAAAACAGAATTCAGTAACTTAGAATGGCACAGAAAATGCATTCATCCTGGATTAGAAAAGAGCAATAAAGTCCTAACAATAACTGGCTTTGGAGAGAGAAATTTGCTACTGTTGCTGTTTCATATTCACAAGGTTGGCCACTACACTCAGCTAGATGCTGTGAAAAGAACTGTGAGAAAAGCTGTCCGATTTTGTTTGATTCATTTAATCACTGTAAAAATATTAATAGGTGTAAAATGGGTATTACTTAGTCTTTCTTCTGGCAGACGGAGTAATGGCATTATAATGACTTTGACACTGTCTTCCAGACTTGAACTGTGCAGTGTTATTGTGCAGCCCTGCATTTGCATGAGTGGTGTTTATGATTGAATTGGCTTCGTAGTGCACTTTCATTATATAATTATTTGGACTGAATGTTTTGAGACAGCATTGACCTTGGTGTGACCTCAGTTTTGACTCATGATAGTCCAGCATTTAACCTTGTGAACAGATGAGACATTAGCAGTTGACATATTGCTTGGCACTGCAGGTACGATTTTTGAAGTTCATTCAGATCTTCCGAGCCTGAGTGATGCCTGCCTGCCTTGGCTCATGTCCAGAGCCAAGTTACTCTCAAAACAAAGAGCTGGATAACCCCTGCTGTTGCATTCATCCTTCAAAAACACATGTGCATACAAATGAATGCACACACATACACACTCACGCTTGCCCTTGAACCCTGGCCACTTACCTCCCTCGCTGGATCTTAAATCTTCCACTTGTCTGCTTACAGCAGTGTCCTCATTACAGTGATCTCATCACCAACAATCAGAGCTCTCTCTCTCTCTCTCTCTCTCTCTCTCTCTCTCTCTCTCTCACTCTTTCTGTTAGTTTTAATCTCATTCCATTTCTCTCTCTAGCAGCATTTCTGCTGCTCTATGCATTATGATTACTGGTTTCAATCCCCAGTCATCACTTCATCCCATATATACAGCATATCACTCCTATTGGGCTGTATTTGATTTTTGATTTCGAGCCCGTGCTCTTGCTGCCTAGATTTTGAGAACTGACAAGCACATTCTCCAGACCACGCAACATAACTAGACTGCTTCTTATCATGTGCGGATTGCTTTCACATCTCTCCTTGCCTGGAGTGTTGATTAGCCAGGCATTTGTGTACTAATGCCTTGGTCCCTTCAGGACCTCTTGGCACTCATGTACGGCCACACAAAGGATATGCTTATTCATATGCATGCTCATTATTAACCGGCTGCCAATAAACTTCCTTCCCCTGACTTATTCTTTCCTATCTCACATGCTGATGATCTGCAGCTCAACGAATGACCCCACTGACTGGTGGTGTTAATCACTCTTCACATCAGGAAATGAATAAATGAACCTCTCCATGATTAGCGTCAGTAATCGTCTGAGTGTCTGTGGGCACTCCTGCTGTAATATTGTCCCCTCGACTGGAAGAGAAATGCGGCGGATAATGATGGGGGGTTGCCATGTCTCAATATAATATGCTCTAGCAGAGCTGAGTGAGCACTCACTCTGAAATTGAGTAGAAATGCTTTTTGATCAAACTGATCTCCTTTGCCCGATAAAAAGGCCTAAGTAAAATAAATCCCTGTTGATTTAATATAATAATGTGACTTGATTTTGTAGTGAACTTGGTTAACGTTTCTATGTAGGGGAGGAAAAATGACTGTAAATACATGCATATCAATCTACTCCATGTTCATCCATAACTCATTCAGTAATATGTCGTCACTGCACTACATTCTAAGATGTTCCAGTTTATTTTGTGTAATCTGGCCCATCTCCGGTCAAAATCAGAAGCAGTGATGCCAGCATTCACACTACAGGGAGAACTTTGAAACTCAAAACCCATAAAAATCTTTATCTGTTACATTTGCTCATATTATCTGTTTCTATGGAAGCAGTAGAAATTATTTTTCCACCAAACTTCTAAATATCCATGAGCTAAACTGAATAAACGAATGAGGGAGAGAGAGAGAGAGAGAGAGAGAGAGAATGCAACATTAAATTCTTTTGGCAGTGAATCTAAATATAGATTTTTACCATCCATCAGAGTGAACCACTGGCCCGCTGCCAGACTGTATTGATTTACTTTACAAAGTACTCGAATGGTTAGATATCTGTGATTACCCAATTCATTACTGTAGTCTTTCAGAGTGGTAGAAAATTAGATAAAAGCAAGGCTAGATGGGATAACCTAAATCGTACTGTATATGCATGTCTGGCTGGGTAAAGTGCACTCTAAACCAATTAGCTCAGCTTAGCTTAAGCTAAAATTACATGCTTTGTTGTTTTTTTCTGCCCTACACCCTGGTTTTTTTCATGATGTTTTTTCATGAGGTCAATAATTTTATGTATACTTGCACGGATTGAAGATAAAAATATAGGGAGATAAAATTTTGTTTTTTAAAAGCATTGTGAAATACACTGACACTTGGCATGGAAAAGTTCTGAATCACTACATTGAAGTTTTCACATTTTTGCAGGGGAACTTCACACATCCATACTGTAGATTTTTACCAAAGAACTACTGCTATAATCATAAATACTCTCCTCTGCTCATCCCAAGATACGTATTCACAACGTGCTCATACTGAACATCCTGTCAACACACTCAATGCTGCTTGATTTATGCTATACAGTACTGAATGTGTTGAAAAGATGTTCAGTGTGAGTATTTGGTTTGAAGAGAGGAATTATGAAGAGTAATGATATATAGTTTCACTATCCAGTGTTACCCGGAAGCGGGTGAATTCTCTTCTGAGTCTGGTTCCTCTCAAGGTTTCTTTCTCGTATCATATCAGGGAGTTTTTCCTTGCCACTGTTGCCTCTGGCATGCTCATTAGGGATCTATATCTACATCCGTAAAGCTGTAAGCCGTAAAGCTGCTTTGTGACCATTTCTATTGTTGAATGCGCTATATGGATAAAATTGAATTGAACTGAATTGAATTGCGCTTCTGCCAACATCTACTGTCCCATCACTTGGGCTTCAAATAGCAAGTGAGCACATGGTGCTCATCTTTTACATCTTTTACAGGAGAATTCCTACTAGTTGAAAATACATCATCCTCATATACAGTACATAATATATAGAAGACAAAGTAGAAGGTAAAATAAACGTGTTGACCCTTGCTCACGATCATGTTTCTCCGTTGTTACTTATTCACATATTTGTAAATTCAGAAACAGTCGGAAACAACTTCTGTGTCTAAACTAACTTTAGTTTATATTTTTCATGGTGCTTTGTTTCTTTCTGTTTTTTACACCACTGAGATGAGGTCACATTGTTCCTTTCCTGGCACCAGTGAGTTTCCTGTCTTCTTCTTGTCGCTGTCTGCCTCTTTTTTTCTGCTTCTGTCAGCCTTGAAGGAGCAAGCTCTGGGCCTAATGCTAGAGACCATCAGCCTTAACAAGCTCTGACTTCCATCTAATAGCATGTGATAATGTTTCAAACGACGGGTAATAACATCTCCCTCAGAAAGTCATTTGCGCGCCATCTCCTCTTTGTACTGCACCTTGGCAGGAAGCAGAGATACAGGCCTCATTCTTACCCAATGGCTGACTTCCCCATGATGCCACTCTCAGTTGTGCCTAATGGGCATTGACAGGTTCCACTCCCCCATGCATCTCAATGCTTTTCATTCAGAGCAGTTTAGAAAGAACTCTTATGGGGAGGTACCTACTTAAACTGAATCACATTCAGATTCACTATGGCACTCCGTCAGTGTACACATGAGGCCGTATATCATTAGTGAGCTAAACATATACTGTTTTTTTTATTTTCCATATAAACACTTCCTCTATTTCTGCTGTCTTTGGACTGCATTTTGTACACCGTGTTCAAAAGCCTTAGGAAGGTGTGAATGTGACAAACTGGTTGTGTGTGCAGCTAAGGACCTGAAAACCTTCCACCATATATATAGAGGGTTAGAGATGGATTTTTTTTTTCTTGCTCTCATTCCAAATCCCATCAGCGTCACTCTTGCTATGTGGTTGGCTGGCTCTGGGCTCTTTCATTATGTGGTGCCTGGGAGTTGCTTCAGAGGGCAATAGGAGTGCTGGAACAAAGAGCAAGGTCAGGTCCATGCAATGCCATTACACAATCTTAAAGTGGGAAAGAGAGGGGAAACTAGCTTAGGGACGTGACTGTGTAAGCCCTAGGTGGATCAGACTGTGTGTGATGGAATTGATGGGGGGGCAGAACATGGCAAATATGCTAGCAGAATGCCGTGGAACTCATCTAGTCTAAAACGTTTTCAATAGCTGTCTATTAATCCTAAATGACTCTGAGTGCAATGCCATCACAACAGCTTCTAAAAAAAGAAAAAAGTCAGATAATAAATGACAGGAGAACTTGTTATATGCAAAATAAGCGAAAGCATAATTTGTATTTGGCAGATGCTATAGCATGGCTTAGTGTATATAAGGAGGCAAAAGTATAAACGCTACAGAAATGAAATAAATAAAGGCTACAAAATGAAATGATGCAACACAAGAACAGAACACCAACTCACCAACGACTTGCTGACCTTTTTTGTCAACAGTGCTAACACGATATGTTACATGATACATTAGAAACTTTGTTAGAAGAAGACAATAATTATATGCTCATTAGTTTACCTAAGTCTGTATTCATGCACTTAACTAGATACCTAGCTTGCCATACGTTATACCACATTAGTTACCACGTTTTAGCCTAGTCACTTAGGTTTCCAGGCAACCAAACCTGGGCAAGCACATTGAAGCTTTTACGTGCTGATGGGCTAGCTCAGAAATTTCTGACTTGTCCAGCCATACCTAAATATATTCGGTAATACTGAAACCTTGATGGTGTTGTTGTAGCAAAGACAAGGTGTTGAAGTTACAGCGTAAACAGGCAGCTGACTTTACATAGCTAGGTGATAATTTCTTTGCACACTTTTGACGTGTATGTATTAACAGGCGCATTGTAGCTGTGAGTGTTATTGTGCACATTTGTTATATATTTAATGACGGATGCATTTAAAAGAGCAGCAGCTGCCAGTATTATACTGGATACTGAATTTGTGCGATTGTACCAGTGAGATACTAAATGACATTTCTATTAAATTATCCTGTATCTTCTTAATATATTGTGATGTCTAGTTGCACTTTGGCTTGTGTTGAAATATCACCCCTGGGAATAACTTATATCAATGATTTTTACCTTCAGCTGCATAACAGCTGCAAGGCTGGTTTTTGAGCCGTTGAGAAAGACAGATAGGGTTATCCTCTGTGGTGTGGGGTGGTGTTGCACACACAAACACACACGGTGTTAGGCTTTATTGAAAGCAGCTGCTGCCCCAGCAGGGGTTCAGCCCCACAGGCACCGTGTGTGAACGCATGTGTATAGATCTTGACCCATTGTCTGTTTGTTCTTACCCCCACTAGGGCAGCTGCACCTCAGGGTAGGTCAACATGCACTCAGCACCATCAGAATGGATAAACTACTAATAATCCTGGAGGCGGTGTGTTTTCTGCATTTCACTGAAGTCAGCATGAAAATGTCCCTGTTGACATTGGCATAAACACTTCCCTGTGGAATAAGATAATGCTAAGTGAAGTGGTTATAACTAGCTCCATATTTTCCTCTGGATTCCCACTTTGACCGCACTAGCTTGTAAGTGGCTCTCAGCATTAACAGGGGAAATGGAATATTATTCTGTAACAACCAAATCTGGTTTCATCAGATGATTCCCCAAAATCAAATCTGTGAGGCAAAATCCTGCTAACAATCACCAGATGCTACATTAGCCACAACTCCTTTCCACAGGTATGCAATGTGTTGGTGTGGCGTAAAAGCTGAAAGGTGTGTGCGCGAAGAGGGGGTCGGGTGACAGTCATGGCTTCCAGGGTTTCTTCTCTGTAACACAATATGTCTGATGTTTGGTCTACTCTTCTCCCTGGAGTGCTGGTGCGTTTAAACACAGCACAGTGACTCCAATAAGATGAAATGTGTCAGGGCCAGATAAGGTTTCCATAGCTCGCCATTGACTTTCTCTCTCTCACTTTCACTTATTGGACCAATTCTGTCATGCCTGTTCAGTGTTTGGCTGCTATTTATATTGATGTGTCATAAGGTAAAACTTGTACAATTTGCACTTTTCAGGTTCACGGGACCCCACACGCTGAACATTTTTGGGCTTTCCCTGCTGTACCGCATAATTACATTCATTAGCTTGTTATTGGACTCTTTATGAGGTGATTCAGGTGTGTTAGAGAACGAAACCACAAATGTGCACATTATTGAATTCCCACAACTGGCACTAAGAACCACACATTTAAATAATGGTTACTTTTTCTTTTAATGTCTGCCAAGCCCAGCGCTTTAGTTCCGCCACGATTTCGTTTGATGAATATGTTAGCGCATTTAAGGGAGAAACTGTTTTGGTCACTTGGCGTATGTTACCTTAGACACTCTAGGGTCTTACAAAGTGGCTCCAATTGTCTAATGAATTTATTATAAAAGCAAAACCAAGGGAGGGCTGGAAACAAAATAAAGAAGAGCGTCTGGGATTGTAACAATAGTAGCAGTGGCTGCAGAGTGTCTCCGTTGGAGGCTATTGTTGAAAGGAAATTGCTTCTCCTTTGAAAGTACAATTACTTCCTTCTTCAAATAAGCAAAAAGAAGCATCGCCAAGTGTCAGTGAAGGAAAACAGTATATTTACTGGAGGTGGAAGCACTCTAAGAAATCTGTCTTGTCTCTGGTCTTTATGTTTGTCTGTCTTTCTCTCTTCTCTGTGTCTCTCTCTCTCTCTCCTCTTACGTCTTTAGATCAGAACAATCCAATTGAAAGCCTCTGTATTACACTGATCTGGGCACATCTGCATATCATATCTATAGAAATCAACCTTGTGTGGCTTTTAAAAGAAACCGTTTCAAAAGAAAAATAACCCATTCTCTTCCTCTCTTTGTCATGCTCTGGGGGTCTTATATGGGGTAACCTTCACCACTGAGGAGTTTAGCAGATGCATTTTTGAAATTTTCTCTACGCCTTTGTGATAAGTCCTCGTTGCTGGCCACAGACATCCAAACACAAGCTCACCACATCTGAATAAACTGTAAAGCATTTGGGAGAGACAACACATAAAAGCATAATAAGGAGCCATAAAACAGACAAAGGCAGCTGCGGTCAGCCTAACAGACCCATTAACTTTTTAATACTCTCGTTCTCCCATTATTTTTCTGGCTGTTTTTAGATAATCCCAAAATTATCCTCTACTTCTTTTTTTTTAACAACTAAGATATGCTAGGATGTTTCTGCTAGCCTTTCTCCTTCTCCATTAGCTATGTGAAATGGTGACTTTGCTTTCTCTGTCTCATTCTCATTCTCTCTCTCTCTCTCTCTCTCTCTCTCACTCACTCTGTGTGTGTGTGGTTTGGCCTGATGTTTTGGTAATCTGGTTCTGATTAAGTCCACTCTCTAAAGTATTACCTTCAGTACCACACTATAGGCCTGGCTGGGACCGGGTTCTGTAAGATCTCATCAGTAAGCCCAAATCCTTCAGGAAAGGGGCTGGTTTTGCTCAGTCATCCTCCTGGGGCAGGATTGGGGGAATATGCCCCTTCTCCCTTTACTCTAAGTACCTTATTAACCTGTTACAGTCCCTAATAAAGACCGAGATATTATTCATGAGTGTATTCTGCGGAACTATTGCCACGTGTTTCATTTCTCCAAGGATCTGTGTGAATGTGTTGCTTTTGCAGCAGTACCAGATTTGTGCCAACTAATATGTTCAAATAATAATTAGTAAGCAAACACAAAATGATTTTCAGTATACCTATGAAAGTGAAATACATTTTTACAAGATTAATCTGTTCAATTTTTGTCTCTCTGTATGGAGGTGTGGAAAGCCGTGTTAGATGTCACTGTGGCTGAATTCTGGAAAAAGCCAAAAGATGAAAAATTGGATTTTGACCAAAATTGGGGTTTTCTGCCTGTGGCATACAGTGACACCTCTGCCTTAAGAAACCATAGCCAAAAAGATTTTGAAATGTTTTTATTCATTTCTATTTTAAATTAAATGCTTTTTAAATCAATAAATAGCACTTGCTTTTAAACAGTCAGTACACTGGTGTCTTGCAGTTGAGTAGGAATGAAATGTGTAATTTTCCAGTTTATGAAATGATCATTAAAGAGTATTATATACTGCAAAATAATGCATTGTGAAAATGTTCTCCGGTGTAATTATTACACCTCCTTGTCTGTGTATGTGTTGTCCTCCATCATTGTACTAAGGCAAAAAAAAAAAACCGATTACATGAGAAATCAAAGATGTGAGAAGCATAATTCAGATGAGTCTCCTTATATTAATATCACAACAATATTAGTTAAAGAGAAAAGCAGATTAAGAGAGGGATCATCATTTTGTATGTGAAATTAATAGTTTAATATTTCAGTAAATAACATCAGTAGCTGGGGCATTTTTTTTCCCAGTAATTTTGTAAATAAAAATGTATTTTATTATTTCAGTGAAGTTGACTGAAACCTTGATACTGGAGTCAAATACTTCTAAAACATTCTTAACATAAAGTATTTCTACTTTATTATATCTACTCTGCATTGGCCTGCACAGAACATCAGGCCACAATATAGGTGCAATAATCTTAAACAGATTGCTGCTTTTACATATTTTCATCTCTTAACTGAAACACAGTTTTGTCTGCAGTGCAAAAAAAGAGCAAATGCCATTTATTTTGTATGAGTGCATGTTTATAAAAGCAGAACGAACAGTGACATTTGCTCCTTGTGTCTGTTCATTTTCCTGACTATCTCAGGACAGATCCCATGTTTTACTTTTACTGCCAGCCTAGACAGTGTATGCGCTTAGTAATTGCTATTGAAATGAATAAATCTTGGGTGAAGCAGCATAAATCCCTGTTCACACCATATTTGTATAAGCTGCTTGTGGTGCTTAGCCTCCCTGATTTTCCCTGAGCCCCATCTGAAATGGAGAAAACATCCGATAAGCATAATAACTGAATGGTTTTGCTAATAAAAAATAAACATGTTTGCTCTCTCTCTCTCTCTCTCTCTCTGATGTGTGCTTGAAGGTACATCGTGACTAAACGGACAAAGTTAAAACACATCACTACTTAAATTTAAGACTGTTTTTTATGAGCACAGGCCTCTTTGTTTTTGATGCCTGAAGCTTCTTTCTGTACCACAGACGGTGTCAGTGTGTGTGTGCGAGTGTGTGTGTGAGTGTGTGTGTGTGTGTGCACTGCTGAGGTGAGCTGGAGGCTGGAGAGGTCTGTTCCATTGCTGTGGTTTCTTTTTTACATCCCTTTCTTCCCTCATTCCCTATCTGTCCCCTTTGCCTTTTCCACCACTGTAGCCTTTTGTATGCACATCTCTTCAGTTCTTTTTTTTTTTTCAGACTGTGCTCTTCCATGCTTTAACATATTTGCATATCATTGCCATGAGAGACCTCAACTTTGCAATTAATGGCTTTTTAATGGCTCCCTTGGCCACCAAATTATGCAGCTCAGCTTCAGTATGCCATTGAGGGGGCACCATATGGACAGCAGCTCGGCCCCATGCCGAGGGGTACAGAGGTTCTAGTGAGCTTTCTTTAAAAGTCAGAGAAAGTTTATTTGTCTGAATGTTGTGGGGGTCCAGTAGAGCTTACACTCTTCTTTATGTGCACTAAAATAAGTGTCAGAGGGGTTTTGAGTTACAGTAGAGGTGGGTGTGTGAGGGGATTTGGGCCTTAAACCAGCTGTCGAGTGAAAGAACACACTGAGAACCTTGAAGTGAACAGCTGAAGGAACCCTGCCGGTCTTTAGATTCATGACAGGGAAACAACAAGCACTGACAACCTTGAAATGTGTGAATCAAGTTGAGGTTTCACTGTCAATCCCAATGTTTCTGTGTGATTCTGAATACAGTTTTTTTTAGCGCAGACACTCAGGCTGGCTAAAGATTAATGAATGTGCAGTATCTGTTTAGACAAGCCTGTGAAAGCATGTTTAGACGTGCATCTTAGCAGTACTTCACCCCAACTAATCAAGGTTCTTAGGCAGATGCATGACCCTGTATCCAAACTGTAAAACGGAACATAAAAAAGCAACTGTTTCTTTATGATTTGTTTTAGCTAACCTCCCAAAGTTATTAAGGAATCCTAAAATGTGATCAAAGTAGCAGATTTTGTAAGAGAAGTTGTTGCGCACAGTAATGAGCTACTCTACCATGATCAGTACCTCGATGGAAACAAGCCAGAAAACTTCTATGGCCATTAGTGAGTTAGTGAAAGAAATTAGGGGAAACACTTTGATTTCCATATAGTTTTTTTTATTCCTCTCATCCACATAAGTTGGCACAGAAATGTTCTTCATTGTGCAGATTGTTGTGGGAATTTTTTTTTTACGTGGTGACAGGCAGGAAACGCTGAATTGTCTTTTTCTTCAAAATGCCTCCAGCACTGTCCTCCAAGCCCCACTAGTCAGCAGGGGTTGACATTTGCCTTCTCATTTACAGGCTAATTAGCCTGATTTATACCAAAAGGTGAAGCAACCTCTCTAGATGCCCATCCAGTGGGGAATTTAATATTGTGAAGAGTGCAGTTTTTAGATGACCTGAAGGAAGTTTAGAAAAAAAAACGTACAGTTGGAATTGCTTTTTCTAACTTGAGGATTGTCAAGTAAGTTTTTTTTTCTGTCAAATTAAAGGGGGAAAAAGTGTTAAATATCCTTGGTGTGCTTTCTTTGTGCTTACAATTTGCAACACAATCTCTTGCCAGTCCCGTGAGAGACCATTTGTTTCAGCGCAGCCCTCTGCTTGTTTTTCACCACCGTTTTTCCTATTGCTTAGAGTGTTTGGCTGAAACTTGTTTTTTTTTTTTTTTTTTAGTATGGTATAATATTTTACGGGAGTATGCTTACAGGATTTCTCTAATGTGATAGTAATAATGAGGTTTCCCTAATTAATCATAATGTAATTACAGAGTACATTAATACAAATTGATCATAAACATTTTCCAAGTGCTGTTGAATTCTGAAGGACCACAAACATGCCTTAAAGTGGCGCAAGAGATATTTCGAGAGGAAGCAGTGCTATCCGTAATAGAACAGGCGCCCAGTGACCTCACCTTGACCCAGTCAAGCTGCTCTGGGAGGACTGAGATGGAAAGGTTTGAGAAAGGTGTCCAACCAGAAACCTCTGGGAAGTCCTGCAAGAGGCACATCAAAACATCCGACTTTTTTTTTTCCTCACAAATATTTACCCGTGTGGTATACTGTAGCTGGCCTAAAACAAATGAACCTACTTATTCTGTAATACACTGCCCGGCCAAAAAAAAAGTCGCTGTTTAGATTTTAATAGGCAAATACATGAGAGTCTATGAATGGATCATTATTAGAGTGATTATAATGTTTCTAGCATGTTATATGTTTGGCACCAGTTCTTTTAATCTTAAAAGA
>CM075018.1:17001170-17029653 GCA_037576675.1 Pangasius sanitwongsei
ATGTGCTGGAGGAGACTTTACAGAGTGCTCACCTCTTTCACTGTCAGTACAAGATCTTGACCAAAAACTGATGCACCGCTTGATGGAAATAAATGTTGTGATGTTATTTCCATCGAGGTGCATCAATTTTATTTAATTTTATGTGTTTATTTAATAAAAACATTTTTAAAAAGCTAGGTGTAAACTAAACTTTGGATTGGCATATCCAGATGGAAAGTTTTTTCAATCCGACATTACAAATAACCACTGTACAGCATGAAGCTCATAATATTGGGGGAGTGCTAGCAAGTTTTTAATGTAGATGATAAAACACAGACAGTGTTATATAGAGAAAGGATGTAATCTTTTCAAGTTTAAAAAAAATCTTAAGCTCCTTTTCCCTTTTATCATTTGCTCTCGAGTGCAGTATGTGGTTTATTGATATTGTGCCTTAGTGCAATATCGCTGACTCATTGCTTTCACTACAGCACATGTTATGTGGGTATGATTTATTTTTCTACTTAATTTAAGTCAGACTAAGGTAAGCATGGGAGAGGAAGAGAACGTTTCTGGCTGTTTGAGCATTTGGACAGACGTGGATATTTGTTCAGGAATAATTGTGAGCGTTGCATACTGGCTGTGAGATGTCATGTACAAAAATATCCAGACTGATACAGCTGCGTGAAAAAGAACGCTTGTTTAAGTACATTTCTGCTTAACTTCATGCAGGCTGGACATGAACTCAATGCCTTGCCTGGGGTTACTTTTATACTAATAGACCTTTGAGGTTAGAGCACAGTACAGTGTTATGCTGTGCATTTACTATTAATGTTAGACATTTTCTTGAGCCAGCAGAAAGTATCTGTTATTCGTCATCTGTTCAGCTATTGAGATTACACCATGGTCTGCCTCACTAATGGATTTTAGGTCTTTTGCAATCTTTCTGCATTCCCATAGTGTAATTACAGAGTCTAATGGGCTGATATTACAGTTAGTAGCTCATGCCTTTGTTCTCACTCCCATGCCCAGCGTCTCACCACTTGGTGTGTGTGTGTATGTATATACGCCAGTGTCTGGGTAGTTTCTGATATAGGTGTAGACGATAAGTGACTCATTTTTGAGGGCATACATGAATGAACTTAATACTGTGCTACTCATGTGTTTCAGGTATGTGATGTCTGTTACCTCGGGTCATTCTTGCCTCGTTGCATATAATGATGTTACACATGTTCACGCTAATCATCTGCCATATTTTCTCTTAAAACAAGGGCTGCTAGTCTTACTGCTCTGTGTGTGTATGTGTGTGTGTGTGTGTGTGTGTGAGAGAGAGAGAGAGAGAGGTGGAGAGAGACGGTAGAGGCCTGTGTGTGTCTGCTTCCTAAGCTGGTTTCAGACAGAAGTGCAGGTTCCCACAGGAGAGCGATTACTCACTAATATCCCAGCACTCAAAGCAAACATCTGCTCCACTTGAGCAGGCGTCGATTTCAGAACTACCTTTAATGCTTCCTCCTTCCAAGATCACTGCCTTAAGGATTACGCAGGTCTGCCAAGAACTTTCCGTTGCATTTCGCTGAGATGCGTCCTCTAAAACTGTTGTCAGTAGGCTTCCTATCATTTAGAGTGTTGAGAACTTCTTTAGGCTTGTAATGGTGTGAAAAAAAAAATTACAGTGTGATGTCACTTTTCAAGTGAAAGTGACAGTAATGACACAAAACTGCAGCATTTGTGAGTGGGTATTATATATGTATATATACAGTATATATATATAAAATAATATTCTAAAATATTTGCTTAGAACAATATAGAAATACATTAATACTTTAAGGATGTTTTCACATCTACTAGTCCATTAGTACTAGTCTGAATCAGAGCGAAATTAATACTGTTGCTTTGTTTGCTGTTTGGTTTGGTTTTACACAGCATATAATTAAAAAAAAGCCAAAAACAAATAATATTGTCTGAGTAGCATGTAGGGCTGAAAACCTACTCATAAAATCCATTAATTTCTTTCACTGGTCAGAAATATGGTGCCGTAAAAGGTAAAAAGGTACCTTTGTGTAAGTAGCGTGAATAGAAATCACAGAAATCACTGAGCCTGGAGAACACTGAGCCAGCACGAAATATGTTCTAAAATCATTATATAAGTAATTACTGTACATTTTGTGTATCAGAGTTTATCTTCTCTTTTTGTTCGTCAGTCCACATTTCCTGAACGCAGTCGCATTTCTGCAGCACTACAGCTCTGTCCTGTGGCTCAGTTTGCACCTCGCAGGTCAGTTTAGCAATCTACAAAACACTGCATCGTGCAACCCAAAATACATGACATGTTTGATTCATTTCCTGCATGTCCGGGTCGAATCCTTTTCTCGCTACAATAGAAGCACACTCTCAGACAGCACGCTGGTTTTCGTCAGCACCCGAGTGCGATCTCTGTGTCCTCGCCTGCCTAAACAAACCGCACATATCCGAGTTCAATTCAAACAGACTAAACACTGCATATGTGAAAGAACCATTAAAAACTAGGCTGTTCTGTTTTTTTTTTTTTTTTTTTTAAATCTTTTTTGGCCACATCTGGAAAGAACATTTTTGTGGCATCTGTATCTGTACTCTGTACTGGTATAGCATGATCACAGTTAAGCACAGTAACTAAAACCTTAAAGCCTTCATTTTCATTTTGCATTATGCAAGCAGTTTCTCGTTACTGGGGCTTCCTGTGAATTGCTATGTCCAAGTCGACACTGATGTGCTCAAATATAAAAATTCAGGAGAACACACCAGTTTCTTGCTTGTCTTTCTCTCTCTCTCTCTCTCTCTTGCATAAGAGGAAGTTCTTTAACTCCTCAGGTATGTAGCAGTGAGCCAGAGACACTCACTCTCCATGTTTCCCCTGCATCCGTGCTGTGTAGTTAATCCAGTGAAGCTGCTGTTGGTACAGTGCAGGAGTCGGAGGTAGTGTGAAGGCCACCACATTCTGAAATGGCCTTTTGTGAAGCTGTCATTAGTGTTTACTGTCTTAAAGCATCTGTTTCTAAGGGAAGCACAGAGTTGTGACACATAACAAAGACAGAGAAACTAGTGTTTATGTCCTTTGTTTTCTCCATGAAATTGACTGCAACAGGCTTTAAACCATGAACCGGAATTGTAGTTAGTTTGTAATTAAACACTTTACGATGCATGGTGGTCTGATAGCTCTAACAGACGCAGTTTTAGATGATTCCAGATGACAGCCAAACCTCCAATCACAATCTGCTACCAATACTGAGGTGCTGTTGCACATTGAGGATTTAAATATGCAGCCTTTCAGTCTCCTCTGGTAATAACAGCCTTCCGTCCACTCTGTATGTGGGTGTGTGTGTGTGTGTGTGTGTGTATACTTGTGTGCTTATGTGCATTTTTGTGGTCATCTTTATGGCACAAGAGCCATGTCTGCTGTGGGCCCATGAAGGATCATTTGGGGTCATACGCCTTTCACGATTCCAATAGAGCTCTGTGTGTGTGTGTGTGTGCTGTGACTGAACACTACCTTTTGCATATATACTCTATGTAGCCTTGACAATGGATGCCTGAAAAACAGCCCACAAGCACTCTTCACAAACACACACACACAGACACACTCATCATCATGTCAACTGTGTATGAAAAAGCCCCGGGGAGAGAGTGTCTGAGGCCATGGTCCTGTAAACTCATTCATTTGGCTGGATGGCAGATGTAGCAGAGAGACGGCTAATGAGAAGAGCAGCTCTGTTTGTCTGCTGAGTTCTGTAACATGTCACACATAATATGGATCATCATACTTTATTTGTCTTCTTGAGAACATCTGTCAACCACTGCAGCCTCTCTTTTTAGTACAGGGCTAGCTGTTGAGTTCTGAAATTTTCATTTAGTTATCAAATCGAGACATTTAAGAGAAAAGGAAGTAGATATATGAATTGTACATCATTCAGTTAAATCTTTTTATAAGTACAGAATTTAGACTATATGTTTATGTTTCTTTTTCTTTATCTTCTAATATTGTATGTAATAATTTATGCATTAGTCTGATGCAGTGTCAGAGCATTAATCAATACCTGCTGATCAATTAGACTCAAGAATTCAAAAGTACTGTGGTACAATATATATATATATATATTATAAAATATAAAAGCTTATGTTACACTTAGGAATAATGAGACTCGCATTCTTCATGAATGCATATCAAGACAACAAGTTATGATGTACTTCTCATATTAAAAACTATCAACTAGTATAGAAAAAGACCCAAAGACAGTCATAGGGAAATTGAAACAGTCATCATAGGACTCAGAAATCACCAAATTGTAGCAAATCGAGTCCTGGATTGCAAGTGAAATGATGTACATATAGCATCCAACACTAATCTGCAGTTTAGCTTTTAATTAACTGAAATTAAGTCAAATTAAAAATGCCTGGTACAGAAAATCATGCATATGTTGATGTTTAAGCAAGAAGAATTTAAGATATGCAGCTTACAGTCTGGGAAGTACTGTAGTCCTCGCATTTCAGGAAAGCAACATAAATTGAGTGCAAGTACTAATGCATCATTAAGTCCAATTGCTTATAGCCACTATTGCCTAAGTATCTTCTGTTATATAAGAGCAAGTAGACTGAATCACATATCTCTTTATTGAATTCAGTACGCAAATAATTGTCTAAATCACTGACTTCTATTTGAACTGACACCAGTGAATGAGAGACTTTATCAGCATATCAATGTTTGTGTGTGATTATAATGAGTGCACATACTTTGCTACTTTGGCCCAATTAGAAAGTGTATCCACGCCTGCGTTTATACATATGAAGGATGAAAGGTCTTGGACATCACAGCTATAGACAGTATGGACACTATCTGAACTCTATCTTAAAGGTCAAGTGCCAGTGTGTTCCTCTAACTGACAGCACTGGGAATGATGGTGGCTGAATGGCTCAAATGATGATCAATTGTTTGTGGGACTGAGATGAACCTTTCCTCTCATCTCAGTCAGACACACACACACACACACACACACACACACACACACACACACATAGTGGTTGTAGCCTGTAACTCACCAGGTTGACAGGGAGACAGCTGGAACCCCACAGCCCCAACCTCTAATTTCCCCACTTGAACGCAGGGAGTTTGTCAGCTGCACTCACTCCCCTTTCAACGGGCCCCAGGGCCTGGCGTGCCACGCTCGGTTAGTTCACCCCCTCCACCATCTCCTTCATTGTCTCTTCATTGGGGATTAGTGTTATTGAATTATGGTAAAGCTCTGTCACTCTCTGTGCTCCCCCCAACAGTTTCACCCACCCACATTCACCCCTACAGATAGAGCACTGAAGGTCAGAGGAAGTGCAGCCCTCCGAAGCGTGGCACGGCCACCTGGGCACAAGCTGCTTTTGTAGAGGTTTAACGCTTCGCAGTTTAACGCCGCGTCTTCAAGGCGTCAGCACGTGACCCAGCGAAGAGTAATAATGTTCACAAAAGGGAAGGAGAAATGGAAAAGAAAGGGATAAAAGATAGAAGAGAGGTGACAAATGGAGGTAGGGGGATAAGGAGGAGATCCTGGCTTCTCAGATACCAACGCGAACTTCTGTCTTTCCACACGGCTGCTTGTGTGCGAGACCCAATCTCCTCACTTTTCACATGGGGCCAGTGCTGAAAGCTGAATGGTTTTAATGTGGCCTCTAATCCTTGATTAATTCAAGGCTGTTACGGTTATCACTTTATTTATACCTGTTGAATTCTCAATTCTGATTGGTCAGAAGGTGTTGGTTCATTTTCTGTAACAGCTCTGACACTGGTTCTGATGGCAAAGCAAATCACAGGTTTATATTAAAGTGCTCGTTCTTACACGAGCACTTCTGCTTTCTGTGCATTTCTTCTTTGTAAGGGCCAGAGGGAATGGTGAAACTTTAAGGTTTCTGGCTTGGGAAAATGTACAGGATGGAGGGTTTTGTTGTTTCTCAGTAGCATGGCAAGTTGCATTTTTGTCTCAGCTTCAAATGGTGAGGGAATGACTGTTTATAGATGATATAAAGTAAGGGATTACAGGAACTGTCATTTTGTGGACATTGTACAAACATTAAATATAAATAAATGAAAAAAAAAGTATGACAATAAAAATGTTTTGCATTGGCAAATTGTTTTGGTATAGGAGGAATAAAGCACTTATAGATTTTCTGTTAAAGGAAAATACCTACCATTTTTTGCAGAGGTAACAGTATCACACCATAAGCCGTTGACTATTTCTCTATAACAGCCCGGTCTGCCGTGTTTTATGCTTTATCTGTTAATTTGGTAGTGAGAAATGCACGTCAAACAGTTTTTATGGTTTCTTGCATTCTTGAAACCTACACAAGACCACATTACACTGAATTGTACAATATTTCTTTGTAAATTAAAAAAAAAAAACCTTTAATACATCAATTGTGATGATAATTAGGCTTTACCGAAAGAATGGTTTATATTACTGTGTTAAACCACCAAGTCATAGAGTGCAGGCAAAGCACTCAACAAAAATAAAACAAATAGGATTCCATTTCCCCTCCATCTTTTTTCCCTTCTCTCTCTCTATCTTACCTTCTCTATCCTTCTCTCCCAGACGTCCTGTGGCTAAGGCACGAGGCTAAGGTCACCTATAAAGCTAGTGTTTTAATAACCCCCACCACCACCACCACCCCGACACACACGCGCACACACATACACACACACACACACACACACACTGAGTGTTTTTCTTCATGCCTCACTCTCAAGCCATTGCTCTTAAATGCCATGTGAACACACACACACAGACACACACACTGAGTGTTTTTCTTCATGCCTCACTCTCAAGCCATTGCTCTTAAATGCCGTGTGAACACATGCACACACACACACACACACACACAAACACAAGCACAAAAACAGAGTTATAAATAATAAACCATGTTTAATACTATTTAATATCTGTGCACACATACAAAGCATGAAGTCCAGCTAGCTGTTCAGATGGATTAAATCAAGTCGATCTCTTTTTTTTTCTCTCTTTTTCTTTCTCTTCGCTCCCACTCAGTCTCTGCCAGTGGCCAAGTAATGTTCAGTGGGAGAGGAGGAAAAATTGAGTAGTGGATTTTGTTTTCCTGTGTCTGATGAAAGCAGATAGACAAAAGCAAGAAAATGGAAGGAATGAGAGCAACAGAGAGAGAGAGAGACAGAGAGAGAGACAGAGAACATGCTATAATAGTGCTGAGTTTTAACCCAAGTTCAGTTATGCTGTGACTGGCCAACAGGAAACTCATGCACCGGATAACGTGGCCGGAATCTGGACAAACACAGTGCCGACTGACCGGAGTCTGTGGTAAATGCCTGAAAGGAATAGAGAATGTGTGAGAGAGTGAAGGAATGTGGCAATCTTTTTTCTTCTGTGCTGTAAAACTATACTTGCTGAACAGACTTAGTATAACCTGCCAGGGTAATTATCTTTAACTACAGTAGACCAAAGAACAAGATTCATAAATACATCAACACAATCCGTTATAACAGATTAGTAATAACCAGAGCTCATCTTCAATCACAGACTGTGGCTGAGAGCTAGACATTACCTCACAAAGGCAATTTACAGCAAGGAAATGGTTTATAATGCAGGTAATACCCCAGTGAATCAGTCAGTGGACACAGTTAAGACACTGAGACATGCAGAATCTCCCCCGTGGCAAGCAGACAAGACAAGAAACACGCAGCTTTGGAATATTAAGCCTTACATTACCACACGCACATTATTCTGGTAATATTTCTTAATTTGATTGAGTAATGAATGAGTCTGTATTTCATGGTGCAATAGAGCTCTTAGATGTTTATATCCTGGGGCTGAAACACAGTATGCATTGGCAAGTACTTCTATTTGTGTGTAAAGCATATTTACCTTTATGAAGTGTCAGGAATGGAAATCATTATGATCCCTGTGTGACCCAAATTTGACAGCATGCTGTCATTTTCCTGCACAATGAGGGGTTTGAGGCGGCCTCAAGGGCCTGAAGGATGGACAGTTGGAGTTGTGTACATGCACATGCACACACACACACACACACATGCAGATCCCTTCACTTTTTTCCCTATAGATGAGTATCAGTATGCTAATCTTGTGTCTATTTCTCTGATCCCGCCTAGCAGACTATAAAATCTCTCTCTCTCTCACACACACACACACACACACACTGTGGCTGAGCATTGACCGGCACTAATGGCCTAATGGCATTGGCCTACATACAGTTTCTTCCAGGCTAGTCTCTCCACCATGCAAACTGTAACAGTTTGCATGATTCATATTCACACTAAATGCCAGTGTTTATGAATTCTTTTAATAAACATCTCTTTTTATAGACCTTTTTATAAAGGTTATATACCTACCTTTCTGTCTTTGTGCCCTCGCTTCGTTCCTTCCTTCACTTTCTGTTCTGCCCATATATGTTCTGGTTCATTCTTTGTCTCATTCTGTCTCAATCAGAAAAAACGAAATGCTTAACACAGGATGATGAAAAGCGATTGTGGAGAACGAACACAGCTCTTTTGCTCTTTTCTGTCGTCCATCTGTCCGGTAACTGTCATCGGTCATTTCTCTCTGACACGTGATCCTGTTTTTCTTCCTCCGTCTTCTCCTCTGTCCTTTATGTCACACTGTCACTCTAACACTATTCACACAATGTCACTGCAGGTCTCCTGTAAGATATTCTTCTTTTCTCCCTCCTGTCCTCGTGACCATTACTGAGACACGCACAAAACAACGCATACATGTCCAATGTGCGCCGCTGTCAGCTGGTCTCCACAAGTCTTTCCCCCTGAGATCAATCAGGGACGGATGGCAGTTCGGTGTTTACCATAAAGCCCAACCTGAGACTGATTTACGCTGTGCACTTCTGACTCCAGCCATTTCCTTTGTTTAGAGTTTCAGACCATATTTCAGTACAATTGCACTGAGTGTTATGGAAATGGAGGCAGCTGCTGCAATTGTTTTGATCTGATGCAGGGAGATTTGTTGAGATACAATATAGTGTGCATACTCATGCATGAAAGACACACACACACACACACACACACACTGAGCCTTGGCTAGACATTTGAATAATAGTAGCCTGGGTGTTAGTGCCAGTGATTGTGTAACAGTGAGACAATATTAAGTGTGAACGGATATACTCCATTAATCATGAGCCAGTGGCTTTGTGACTTTTTCACCTGCTTTATGATTCCCAACTCTCTGAAGAGAACGATTTTTATATTTTTGCTTTATTGGGTATTCAATTCAATTCTTAGCTATTTTTCATTATTTTAATACATTTTTGTAAAGCCACTTTTTAATGAATAATAATAATAATAATAATAATAACAATAATTACTATTGTTATTATGCCTCATTTGTGCTGTATGCATTTGCCCAAGTTTGTAATGTAAACTTAACCTTGTTATAAGATTATAATGACACTCGAGACATTTCCTGTCTTGCCTCACTCCACTCCTCTCTTCCTTTGGTGCTTTCCGTGTTACCTATTTTTATATGAGCCTTGAAGAGCTGCTGAGTGAAGTACAGGAACACTCGCCTGTTTGCCGTCTTTCATCAGGGGATAGTCATGCTTGGGTGGGCCGCCATTTGTCCCGGGCTTTTCTCCACACGCCTCCGGCTTCCCATCACCTCCCTTCCTGTCACACTTTTAGGGGCAGTCATGTAAGCGTGGTCTGCACCACCTCATGGTGTAGCTAGAGAGCTCATAGACCCGATGTGGCATCTGGTCTTTAAGTCTTGGAAAAATCATCTAGTGGCCTTACGTTACACATGACATGCCGGGTGGTGCGTACCAACTCAGAGGAGGCGAGACAGTAGAAAAATCCTGCTGAAATGAATTGAATGTGTGGTCACTGGCTTAATAAGGAGATGTGGGGGAATTCAGGAGCTGTTGTAGTGTCATAGGCGGTGCTCTAAGACCTTCTCAAATTCTATCCATACTTCGACTCCCTTCATGAAGGATAACTAGAGCTAGTGATCATCTTTCCTTTGTAGCAAATTTCCGTCTGCCTGTTCACTTATCGACCTTTTAAAGTGGTGGCAATCTGTTACAGTTTATCTCTGTGTGTAGTGGCATGTGTCATTATTGGTGCCTGTTTGTGTGTGTGTGTGTGTTATAGGATTTGCATGTATTTATATTTAATGCTGTGAGTTTGCACTGAAAGGTGCTTGAATGGCAGACGCTCCACTCACTCTAAAGCTAAGAAGAAACTGATTATTTAAACTTTGTTATTTAACACAGCTGATATGGTGAGGCTTTCTGTTAGAAGACATTTATTTAACATGTATTCAAGGAGTCTTGGGGTTCGGCGCTTTGTAATAGTAAGTTTTCCGCCTCAGGAAAGTCTTCAGGACCGGGAACTATGTGCTTTGCTGTTTCTCTGTAACATGACTGTATTTGTTTCTGTGTTATTAGCTTCAAGAGAGAGAAAAAAAGGCTGAGGCCGAGAGAAAAGAGGCAGGGAGGGAGTAGTTATTAATAGCTGCTATGTAAGGGATGACGAGAACTAACTTGTCTCATGGACATTCCACAACATCAAATCTAATTACAAATGGTAAGAGGAATAAACCATTTCAGGATGTACTGTTGTTGGAAACCAGTCAATTTGGGGGTGGTTGTAACATCACGACATTCATTATTTTTCCACAAAACCTTGACACATGTTTTATTTCTTACTTAATGAATTACTAATAATAAAAACAAAAACACAATTAAATAATGAAGCATTATAGGTAAAATTCCTAACTCTCAAAATGACATATCTTTCTGATGAGTCTGTGTACATTGTGCCTTAAGTAAAATAAAATAATATTAAATAAATAAATTAATAATAAACTACTTATAATATTATATTATATATAGTATATAACATTATTATTATTATTATTATTATTTAATAAATAATAAAAAAGGCAGCTACACACACATTGGTGTACACTGTACGTATATGTGTTTAGTTGGGTATAAGACAGGCAGAGACAGCCTGAGAGAGAGAAAAAGCGAGAGAGCAGCCCAAACACTCTTAAAAAATCAGTATCTCTAAGGTCAGTCATAGGCCTTACAAAATCAGGACAATGCTGGTTAGCGCTGGTGGAGGGACGGATGGAGAGACATGACAATGACAGTGTGTAGCTCCCGAGGCAAGTAAAATTGTTGGAATTTGTGGAGTATAAAAAAGGGAAGTGGATGTAATGATAACAGTGAACTAGAGCAGCAGACATTCTGGGTCAAACATGTTCCCTAAGTCTGTGTGTGTTTATGTGTGCTATATGATGACCAGCTCAGTTCAGTGAATAAGGCAGTGCAGACACACACACACACACACACACACACTTTATGTCTTCATCTGTCTATATCTAGCTTTCCTTTCTTGACACCTTTACTCTTTTTTTCCCCACTTCTCTTTCTTGTGTCCCAATTTCCTTTGTCCTAATCACACTTTTTTATATACAATCACACTTTTTTCCACTTCTCACACTGCCTTTCTTTTCTTCACTCTCCTCTTTTTTTTCTAGTTCCTTCACCATTCATATTCACACTCTCTGACTTGTGTGGCCATATATAGACTTCAGCATAATAGTATGGAGTGATATGTGAGCTCCATAATCAGGATCTTTTAGGAGCCTTCCCCATAGGTGGCCTTAAAGCTGATTTATTACTAGCGCTCTTCATCTGAGAGTGCTGCTCACAGCCTCCTACACTAACACTGCCTGAAAAGGTCATTGGGTAGCAGTTTTGGCTAGGAGGCATAGTGAAATATTGAGGGAAATATTGACTGGGTTTAGGTCATTTAGGACATAACCCAAATGGTGTAGGCTGTTGGCTGACTCTGGCCAGATAAACCTCCGATGTTTAATTTCTATTTAAACTTTTGTGCTACATGTATGGATTTGTTAAAGTAGCCATAAAGCCAGAGAGAGACATTATTCTCCTGAACGCACTTCCGATCGCTTCTGGGGTCTTGTAGTGCTGTTCAATGTACAATAGTAGATCAAGGGCCACAATGTTTGGCCCAAAGCCAACTCATATGTGGAGTTCAGATTGCAATCTAACTCTGTAAATATCCACCAGGCCATGCAGCGGCAGTGATGGAAAGCTAGAGAGGAATGGCAGAGGTGGAGGAGAGAAGGAGCCCCTTACAGGCCATTATTACTCCCTGCTGGGTGAGAGAGAGGAAGGATGGAAACCTAATTGCAAGTGCAGTGTAAGGGAAAAGAATTTGGAAGTGAGTGACCTTATCAGAAAGAAGAATGGAAAGCGAGACACTGAAATGAATAGAGCAAGAGAGAACGACAAAGAGAGGAGGGGTGGGCATGGGCGGTATACTGCGAGACTAACAGAACTAGTAAAAGTGTTATAAGGAATGGGAATCAGCCATTCAGGCTAGTTTAACAATAGTAAGTAGGCTTTTATACTGTATGCTGAATCCTCTCTAGTTCCTCTTTCTCTATCCTCCTCTCACTGTTGACAAACCAACTTTCAAGTCTTTCATCCCGTCATCTCTCTCCCTTCCTCCATTTCTTTCACCGTCTTGCCTCTTTCGCTCCCTCCCTCTCTTGCTCATCTCTCCCTCTTTCATGCCGTCTGTCTGAGCTTAACAGGCTGCTGTGGGAAGTTCCAGCAATCGCTCTTGCTAATGTCTGTTTGATGAAGATGCCACAGATTGTCAGTGTGATAAAGCAGTGAACTACATCTGTCAACTCCCGACAAGCTCACTCACTGCCTTATATACCCAATAAGCTAAAACGCACTATGGACAGGAAATTAAGGGTAACATGGTTTCACTGTAGCAGGACAGTAGAGGGTGTTCAGTGGACTTTACAGTTGCTGAAAGCACAAAATCAATGGTCCTTTAGTGAGACATTTTATTTCATGGTGAATAAATGTATGTCATTCTTTCCAAAAGAACTCTCATATGGCAGTGATTTTAAACATTCAATGGTGCAGTTTATGTTTTTGTAGTATTGCTTCTAGATCTCCAATAATATAAAATCTGACAGCCAGTATTGCTGTGCCTTTTCCTGTCCCTGAAACTAGCCCTGCTTCCAGATAAACAGAACTTCTTAGCTCAAAAATCAGATGGAGAGCCCTAAAAGTGGCGAGAGCCTCTAACCTTAATAAAATAATAAAACAGACCGTATTTCCTATGGATGCTGTTTGGTGCGTAAGTTTACGCATAATGTACTATAAAGTGGTGTTTCATACATCAGTGTAACTATAGCCTGTGTTTCTGAATCCAAGGTATGTGGAAACAAGGCCAGGCAAAATAAAATTCAGTGTTAACTTCTGTTAGCACAACCCAAACAATATGTCACCTCACATTTAAACATGTCAAGAGAAAATAAAGATAGCAGACTGAAATGATGTGTTTACTTGTGATGCAAGGAGAGAAGACCACCGCTCATATCTGAAATGTTCACCAACAACCTGGTGACATTTTGTCAAACACAATGTGCTACATTAACAACTATGACAACACAGACCACAGGCATTCATATACTCATTTGTTTCCCTTAGTCTGTATTAATACACTTAACTAGCTTATTAGCTGGGGAGCACAGTGAAGCTTTCACTTGCCTGGTGGCCTAGCTAAAAAATGTCATTTATTGCTAATAAACGACAAAATATCATTTGTCCACCCGTGTCTTCTAAAAGTAATATATCAAGCCCTTTTTTTGTGAGCAGTAGTATATATAAATAACTATTACTAACACCTCATAGAAGTTAATTGCTGGTATGTTGACTTTCTTCACTGCTTTCTTAACTAAAGATAGTATGTTGCTAACATTCCTTGCTGATCCTTAGCTGAAAGGGCAGGTATCTGTATACTAGCCTGTTAGGCTAGGTCTAGTTTTATGTCCAAACTCTATGTTTATTACACATTGTTAAAAAGCAATGTAACATTTAGCTAATGAAACACGTTTAAGTTAAACAAATATAATCAACTATTGTAGACATCTTTATCCAGATATCCAGGTTTCATTTCTGGAAGGTTAGGCTGTCCTCTGGATATCCTTCACATTAGAGTCTGTTTTAAGCAATTACTTGGAGAAGAGAGACATTATCTTGTGTATTCCTGAATTTCATCCCTGCAGGTCTTTCTGAAGTCGCCTGATGGAGTGCTGCTAATTTTAGATGCAGCACTTCTGAGAGGCTCTGTGCAGTCACCATTGATTATGTTCTAACTTTCTTGCTTATTTGGTTTCCTCTCACTCCTTTGATAGTTTTTGATCCCCCAAACCCCATTAAGCTGTGCCTGTCTCCAACTCTAAACCACTCATTTGCCAGTTCTGACCTCAACTCAAGGCACTTATTTTAGATATTGGTGTGTAACGTGGGTAGTTGGGGAAGCGGTTGTGGCTTTAGATATTGCTGACACAGAGATTGTAATGTGGCTTACGGTGTAGTTCATATCCATTAAAGAGAACAATTGCATACACAAAAAAGAACTGCCGCACTGAAATATTTCTCACTGAGCAGACTGTTGGTCTGTAAAAACACTCCAGAAGAAACTATGTGGATGTAGATTTGCTCTTGGAGTTTTGAGGTTTCTGAGACACTGTGTTTATATTCCTTAACCTTGCACAGTTAGCCAGTTGGTTAATCCCAAGTTTAAACATCCTGACAGCTCTCTAGTACCTTCAGAAGATCACTCTGACTGATCGCTGTTCTAATATACCCATGAGAGAGCGGGACCTGACCTCAGTGGGTTAGGAATGGCACGAAAGCAGTGGATTGGAGCAAATACAGTGGAGTCCAAAAGTTTGAGCCCACACTGAAAATCTGAAAATAAACATTTAAAATTGGAAGTAAACAGTAGGTTTTAGAATTTTTAAATATTTAACACGAAGAAAGTAAATGTTCAATATCTTGAGTATTTAATGTTAAAGATTCTGCACTGTTTCTAGGTCACTAATTATATATAAGCAAATTTGTGATATTGACCATGTTAACTGCTTTGTACAAAAGGTCAGATTTTCCTCATGTCTAATCTCTTCTACTGACGCACGTGTTCAGACGACACTCTGGTGGATTTGATCTAAAATGGATCCATGCCATGCCAGCAAAAAGGGGACAAACCAAATACTAAGAAACTCTGAAATTCATGTAAATATTTCAAAGATTCTACTTTTCACTCAAGTTGTTGTCAATAATATAATTTTTTAGCGAAAATTGTTGTATTAAATTAGAAAAGAATGCAAAATGGAAGCATTTTTTTACTTCTCACATCTCAGACTTTTGGACCCCATTGTGTTACATGACATTCGCTATTATAAACATTTAATATGTAATATTATTGACATTTAACATTTAAATGTATAATAGACACACAAAAACTTCTTGAGAATACTCCTTATAGTGGACTAAAATCACCATTTTTTTTCTTATACTTTTACTTACTACATACTTTTTATTATTTTTACGTTGGCTGTACTGTGAGTTCAAAATCACATTCATATAATTTCTTTAATATGAGTATCATTTTTAAATGAATAATAATTGAGCCAAGTGTTGTTTTAATTCTCATGTTGGAAAAATGTATAATGAGCCAACCTAAACAGAACGAAAGGTTAAAAAAACTGCTGTGTTCCCTGCTGAATTGCTTTACACAGCTCTGCGGTTCAGACTGCAGGAGGAAAGGATACTCAAAAAAGCAGGACAGAGGAATGCGGCCTCCTAGTAAATCCTAAAGTGGGACATTTAGGCCAATTAGGCAGAGGGGAAAAAAACACCAAATACCAAAAAGTTCAGCAGGGGTTACCCAAAAAACTCACTCTCAATGAGTTGACTTGGTCTCCATATTGGGTCTGCGTCTGCTGTTTTAACACAGCTCTATATTTAGCTGACTGCTTATAAGCATTACAAAACTGCAAAAGTTTTTTACATTTTTCAAAAGTTAAAGATATTACTGACTTTCAAAGCTTATTCAGGATTTTGCCTCTGTACCCGTGTGGTAAAGATAAAAAAAGGGTAACGTGGGGGCCCCTGAGTGGTCGGAAGAAAATCGTTCGTCCTATCGTCTGGAGATCGAATCCCGATGATGCCACGCCAACCCATGGCCAGAAGTCCAAGAGGGCAAAATTGGCCTACTCTCTTTCCGCTATCAATCACAGCGACACTAACCAATCATGCCCGTCTGTGAGCTCATGCATGCAGAAGGGGGTAGATAGCACTTTCCTCTGAGTGTGTTACGATACTCTCAGACACAGCATGAGCAGCAGTTTGAAAAGATGGAGTTGGCTGGTTTCATCTGCCTTGGAAGAAGCACGTTTTAGCCTTCACCCTCCCCACCCTTGGGAATTGGCCATGACTGAATTAGCGAGAAAAATGGGGTGGGGGCATAAAAAAAGGTTTTATACATTAAAAAAGCATAAAAAGGTTTTATACATTTCCATTCCATTTTTTAACTCATCGAGAATTATTCTCTTAGGAGAAATGCTGTAAATATGAAGTAGCTGTCACCAAGAAAACAAGCATAGCCTGGTTTAGGTAAGATTATGCATAAACATATCTACAGGAAGGTCAAGTACACTGACGTATGTATCTTCCAACTTTTCTAAAATTCAAAGTTAAAAAGAAAATACTTTTTTATTCATTAAATTATTTACAAAGGGCATCAAAATTGCATTAGTGGTGTTTAAAGCGTGATGATTGGCCAGTGGCCAATACTGCAGAGAGTGTTCAATTTGACACTTAAATGTGTCAGAGTCCTCTGCCCAGAACTGCAGTGGAATCCATAATAACATGTCTACTACACGTGGGACAGAGGCACAGAGGGTCACAGGCACTATGGGAAATTCTTTTAATAGGGATGTCATGAGTTCTTTAGCTGCAGGGTGTCAGACACTTAATATAGATGAAATATTAATGAGGTATGTGACATCCACCTACGAAGTCACTAAGTCTTGCCTAGATATTTTATACACCTCCACTAGAATAGATGGATGATTTGCTGATTGTTCGCTAATAGATGTTTCTCCCAATCTTAGATCTTCATTTTTTTTTTCTCCCTGCCATTTCCTGGAAATGGTGTGTATTGATTTGTGTACATTAATGTACCATTACCTTGTACAGGCTTCTTCTGATAATATACAGTATGTTCATGTGGATATAGTAACACTGCTTTCTTCACCTACATCCTCGCACTAAAATGAGCCTCACTGATACACCTCAAGCATTACAAGTTGAATTCAGCTTTAAATGTATGTAGGATTTAATTATCCAATTAGCCAAGCAGTGTTTTAATTGTGCATTCATAATAGGTTCACACACAGTGCTGGCACACTGAGGGCTTAATTCAGATTTTCAGCTGTGGCTAGTTGCACACTGACGCTATGCGTGCATGTGACGTGCATGTGTGTCCATATTTACATGCGATTTTGCATGTCTGAATATTTCAATCTTGAGAAGGCTAAGTCATACTAAAGTATGAACTCTGTATTTAAATGAGAAACAACAAATGAGAAACAACATATTGAAAGCATTCATTCTCTCAAGCCAGTATTAGTAGAAACTACACATATTTTTCATTAAAGGTATACTCCAGTCTTTATCAACCACATCTGGATTACATATATGGGCATTTACCATGTACAATTTCAATGCATTTCCATGTACAGCCTTGGAAAACCTTTGACATGATAAAATCTTGACATTTTCTGCTATATATAATTCCGAAAACTGCAAACTTCCCTGAACTAAAATATATTTCCCTTTTGTTCTCAACCACAAGCAAATTTATAGCATTTTTGCATCTAGTTACCAACAGAAGTTAAAAGGGAGAGAATTGCGTATAAAGATTCTAAAGACTACAGTGCATAAGCAAGAGTGAAAAGTAAATAAAAACATTTCCACATTTTTGTTATAGACAGAAAAACCTGAAAAACACCTGATTTTTTTTTCCTGCTTCCCAGAATTCAGCCACAGTGACATCTGATGGGTTTTCCCAGACTAACAACGCATACGTACATATTTTTACAATATACACTTTCGTGAAGGCTTCACTGGTAATTGTAAGCTAAACCTTAGATCTATGTATTTTGTCCTTTCAATAATTACTGTTTCAGAATGAAGAATGTATGGTGGTATAGTCAGTGTAGCTGAAAAGACATTAATGGGCCTCTGTTTCAATGTTGGGAAAGGCCAAGTGTGTTTGTACTGTATGGCTATGGTGTTGGAAATTTGCATAAAGCTTTGGTAAGAAATTCTCTCATGTCAGTTTCATACTAGAGCTTTAATTTTTAGAGTACAGTGGTTGTAGTTTGTAATCTGTGCTACATATTTGCATTTGTAAAACTTTCATAGGTTGTTCCGACAACCTTCCTTGGGCAAGTTTTAAGCAAGCAGGGTTTCTGGTTGTTTTTCTCCGCGCAGGGAAACGTGTTGAAATTTGTAGTCTGTGAACTGAATATGCTTTGACTTTCAGACAGTGACCCTTCCACTGTTAAGATTAAAGCATCTGTTTTCTCTCCATTTTGACAGTATTGTAATAGGTGTGTAGGTAGACTGCCTCAGAAGCAATGCATAAGAATCACCCAGAAAGTGTAGTAACTTTTCTAAAAAGGCAGAAAATATCCAGCTGCAGCAGATTTCATAGTATTGCAAGTGTGACTGTGGGATATTGGGATGAGATATATCTTATGTGCTGCTTCTCTCAACTTCAAGGTCTTTACAAGGTCTTTAATATACTGTAACTGTTATTAGGCAGAGCAGTAAGCTAGGCTAAACGACCACTCAGTATATGATAACCCAGAGCTCATCAGTGCAACAGAGAGTCAATACTCATTCTTGTTTGCTTCTTTGAATCAAGACAGCTGATGGACACTTTAACTTTATGTTCAGTTCTAGCATATAGTCAGGATTGCAATATATTTACTCAGCACTCCAGTGAAGATTCCAGGGAAGGGGGTAAGTGTAGAAAATCCCGGTATGTGTAGCTCTCATAAAGTGTGTAAACCATAAGCTTGAGAAGGACATCTCTCAGACCTGCTGAGAGCTCAGTAGGACTCATACACAGTGGGGTGCCTTGTCTAGGAGTGTGCATGAATGTAGTGAGGAAGAAGAGTGTGTGAGCGAAAGAGAGTGCTTTTCATCTCAGATTGACAGCGTAATCCGTCCTGTGGTCTATCTCCAATCTGCCGTAATCCATTTTAACTGTGTTGACTTGTGTTGGTTCACATTCATTCTTGCTTTATCTGGTTGATTCGAGAGAGAGAGAGAGAGCGAGAGAGAGAGAGAGAGAGAGAGAGTCTGTTCATGCAGCACATAGTAGCGGACACTAATTACTTCACGCCTGAGGAATTTTTCTGAACAGCAAACCCTAACAGGGTCAAATGTAATCTGCTCATCCTGCTTGGGATGGGTTAAAACAGAAGCCTGTGGGGTTAACACGCGTAGTAAGCCCAGCCTTCTCCTGCTGCTAACTGCTTGTCGCCGGATAGCTGTCTTCTAGGTGACAGAATGACATCTGTGCACGCAGAAGCAGACAAGCAGAACTGATAGAGAACACCTCATCACATTCCTGCACTTGAGTTGCGCACTCCTCCACTAAACCTCCCAGACAAATTATAAACAAATCATCAGGCAGTTGTAAGGTTCTGTGTAAGAGCTGATTTAGGGATGTGGACCAGTGGTATTTAGCAAAAAAAAAAAAAATGTGTGGGTCCAGCTACATAATTTCCTTGTGTCAAAGGTCTAGGTAAGCAGCTAACATGGCTAAATAGCAACAGCAGTCACCTTTTAATACCGAACCATTAGTGATCAATTCATGACTATAAATAAGACACATCAATCTGAAGGGGATATGTTTTGTTTCTCACTGGTGCTTCACGTTACCACTTGACCAACACCATGAATTCTGAATAGCAGAGACATCTGTTTCGAAGCAGGGAGAATAAACCGTTTCTGTTCAATCAGCTGGACTCGCTGAACTACAGACAGTTTTCTCATACTTTGATTGGTTTTGTTTGAGTGCTCATTTTGATCCACTGAAATACTTTGCTGCATCTGCATCTGGAGAGTGGTTTACCAGTTGAAAAAATATGGCCCAGGCCTTATGATATTGGCCAGAGCTTATTTCAGTTCCTGTGTATCAATAGCGGCACCTTGCTGGTAGTCATGATCTACAGAGTCATGATTCACAGAGCCTTATGAATTCATCCTCAACATCAGTTCAATCAGTTTCAGTTCAAGAAAGCTTTATTGAACCAGGCTGCATCAGATACAAAAAAAATGATAATATTTAAAATAAAAATAACAAGAAGCAGTACACTAAAATCTATGGAATATTATCTATAAAATTCAGATTTGTATCAAGTGTTGATGTTATATATTGGAACTGGAACATGCTTCTGTTAGTTTGGCTAGACATTGTCATAAGACAGAACAACTCACTGTCACAAGCATAAGACACAAATCACATCATACTGTTCATTCAGACCTCTGTGAGTGCATATGGCTCTTTGAAAACACAATAGATTTTCTTTTTGGCTGTGTTTATTAATGGAGAGAACAAGGCAATTTCAACTTCTACAGCCTTCCCTCGCACCCCATCGCTCTCTCTGTGGCGGTCTCGTTCACTTCTGCAGTAACAGTTTTTTCCCCTAAGTCCCAGTCTGCCTGGATTACACATCTAATCCATCACCTATGTCAGTTTGAAGAATTCAGGTGCCAGCCAATGTTCTCTTTCTCTCTCCCTCTCTCTTTCTCTCTGATGGTTCAAAACAGACTCTTTTGTTCTTCCTGGTGTACTACAATAGCATCTTCCATAATGTGCGTGTTACAACCATGGCCTTCAAGTGGCTCATGTCACTTCGCATCCACGCACTCTGAGCACTGAAACAGTACTCAGCCTCAGAGGGAGTGTGAGGAAGGGAGGCACGGAGGGACTATGGAAGGGAGTGAGAGAGGCATTTTGCTTTGATAGCAAGCCCACGGTGGAACTCGAGAATTCTGTAAACGTGGTCGTGCTCAGAATAAAGAGCAGAAACCAGCCAGGGGGTTGACGTGGAGCCCATGTTGCCAAAGACACTTTGACTTGCTTATTATTGTTAGACATAACACGCACCCACACACTTGTTTTTCTATACACATGCAAGTGGACCAAAATTGCATGTAGATTCATTCAAAAACAATTCAGGCATCATACTGCGTGTTAGACCACCCACTAGCCGTGAAACTATCATTCGATCGGAAAACGAACAGAAAAACAAAACAGCCTTGACAAAAGTAAAAGAGCCTGCAAACAAATCTTTGCTTTATTTTATACTGTAGCTAGAGTTCGGTCTGAAGGAATAATCAGTAAGGAGTGTGTGAATAATTAAAGGCAAGAGACACAGTGAGAGAATGTTGGAGTGAGCGCAAAGAGATGAAGGTGAACACACAGCAGATGAGAAATGCTCAGTGAAGTCTGTATAACATGCCCTTTACAATGGATCTCTGTGTGTGTGTATGTGTGTGTATATATCTTGGACATTCATACACATTCATGTCCAGTGTTGTACATACAGATGAAGTGAAACTTGGCTGTGTATAACACAATGTGTTTTACACATCCTGTAGTTCTCTAGTGGCGGCGCCGTAATGTAAAAACCAGCTGGAAAAGGCTTAAATTTTGAGGCCTTGACTGAATCACACACACACACACACACACACTCCCACACACAGAGAAGCAGCTCACAAATGTAGGAATAGAAAAAGCAAATACAAAAAAAAAGCAACCACAAAACTGGATTGAGATTGAGAATAAATGTTCCATTAAATAAAAACCAAGTTCAGATGGGAAATAGAGAGAGAGTTCCCTAGATTTCACACATAAGCAGCATGTCTGCATCAGAGAAATCATAGTCTAAGAGCTCTTTTGTCTGCTCCACGCTGCATATGACTCACTTTTGTAGGAATAGAGAAACAGGCCACTTTCATCAAGCAAAACTAATGCGTATACGTTCAACACTGTCAGCGTATCATGCTGTATGAGGACAGTTGGAGCGAGGCCAGATGTAATTACAACACCGTACGCTCAGAAATGTAACATGAGACACTGTCTCAGGAAACAAACCGAGTATTTGTGTTGCTTCACATTTCCTATGTTAGTGCAATGAGTATCGTCACCGTACAACTCTTTGTGCAACTACAGTACATCAGGATTTATTTCACATGGTATAGAACGTGGGAGTGTGTTATTCAGATTGCTGTGGAGTCTTTTACGCTTCACTCATATGCACACGTTAAAGAAAAGGACTAACATGGGGAAAAAAGCACAGCAGGACAGATGGGGTTGGATTTTTATGCACTTAAGTCAGCATCTCACAGAGCTGGTGTAGACTGAAAAAAATGGTTAAAATGGAAATACCTTTCGAGGGTGAACAAAACAGTAGCTTATGCATCTGAAGAAGCAGATTAAATTAAAGAAGACTACTACATTTATATTCATAGCTGCTCGGCAGATAAGTAGGCTTAATAGGGGTAATTAATAACTAGTAGGCATTTGAGAAAGTGGTTAACAACCTCTTATCTCTCATCTACCTATCATAAAAAAGAAAAAAAACACCTTATTGACTTTCACTAAGCATTTATTATGGAGCAACACTCTACAAACGCACACTCGACCATGGAAGCATTCTGGTCATCAATAAGAACTATGCGTACTAGTTGAATAAAGTGACAGCAACAGATGACAGAAACATTCTGACGAATCAACAATACAAAACTGTGCTAATAACATGTCGAGTGAAAATAAAGATGCTGCCATCAAGGACGTTTTCAGGACAGGATGAGGATGACGGCTACATAGGATCTTCCTCTGCCCGGGACTTTTACTATTCACTTATTTTCATTAGTCAGCCTTAATGCATTTAATTAGATAACTAGCTTGGGTTAAATTGCGTTAGTCTGTAAATTACATTAACATTACATTGTAGTTACTGGGCAGCTGAAACATGAGCACATTGGAGCTTTTACTAGCTAATGAATACAGTATTTATCCGTCACCGATCTTTATTCTGGGAAAATCATGGCTAAACAATTTTTCAGATTTGCTTTTAGTGTGAATTTGCCTTTAGGATGATCAATATTACAGTATTTAGCCAACAATACTTGGGTATGACTGTGCATTCATAAATGTGTGTGTGTGTGTGTGTGTGTGTTGCACGCTCTGGTTAAGTAGACTTTTACATCATTTCACACTCTGTGAACACGCCACCCTTCTCCCCCTCTGTAACTACAATCCCTTCAGCAACCTCCTGTGCAAGCTCACAAGGCCACAGTCACATACCTACCATGCACCAATGCTTTCTGTCTCTGAATGCAGTGTACCTCTGAGTGATCTCAGTGTGTGTAGTGGACACAGAGGTCTCGGTGACATATGGTCCTTGTATCGCACCTGTGGTCAGATCAGGGTCACGCTCAGGTCAGAAAGGGAAGAGAAAGGTGACATGCTTTATGAATGAAGGTATTTACTTTTAATGACTGTGCTTTGGCATACCGTAAATGTCAGGTTAGAGACTTGTGAGCCTATGGAGACCTTCTGCCTCCCTTAAGAAGCAGGGTTTTCTCATCCACAGCGATATATATGCGGTGTGTAGTGATGCTGGACTGTTTGAAGCATGCGTGCTGGATGGTTTTATCCTTGACTTTGCTCAAGGTCATTTTGCTGTGGAGAATAAATTGCCATACATCAGGCTTGATTTGTGTTTTGGGTAAGCCTCAACAGGTTTCACCCATCATGACTTCTGGATTTGGCGCCGCTGATTGGTTGAATGTGAAAAAGGAAGGAGGCAGTAAATCGTACCTCGTCAAATACTGTAGTTATTTGATTTGCTACAAGAGGAAAAAAAAATCTGCTTTGGATTTAAAACACATTTTCATTGACCAAACAAGGGTGGATTTCATTGCACTGGGTCTGCTTCATCAGGCATAAATCTGGAGTAAAATATACAGTATATACAGAACTTCAGTATTTGAGCAGATTGAACTAAGCACACAAACAAACAAACAAAAAAAACACTGTAGCAAAACTGATAATTGTATGAAAAAAAACAGGCCCTACTTGATCCATGAACCATGTTTCTGTAGCAGATCCTCTGCTGCAACTTGTTACGGCCAATCACATGAATTTATGTAAATTACCTATTCACCTGAAGACAGCTTTTCAAGGAAGAAAACATGTTCTGGTCTGAGTAATTAAGTCATGACATGGCTTGTTGAATAAAAAGACAGAAAAAAAAGGTGGACACTGCTTCATGTTCAAAACAGATGCTTCATCTGTTCAGAGTCTGTAGTGCTAATAAAAAGTGCTCTGAAACAAAACCAGTCCACAATTAATAATGTCTTATTTATAGCCATGAACTCATCACTAATCATTTAAAAGGTAATGGATGCCGTCATTCAGTCATGCTTGTCATGTTAGTCGAGCAAGGCATTTTATGTAGATGGACATTCACAAGTTTTTTCGAATAAACCTGATACCAACAGTCCTACTGTCTCATTATATATCATTTCAGCATGTAATGTACAGTCACAAGATATTTATTTCAGATTGTTTTCTATACGGCTTTGTTTTCCCTGGGGTTGAAAGAAAGCCTCCAGACAGGGCTATGTGGTTTTCCCCCTTTTTTTTGTCATTAAGTTCTCTGCACTTTGTTTTCTGTATTGACGCGCCATATATTCTGCCATTGTGAAGTCCCACTAGACAGATGACTGACCTCGAATCGACCCCGCCACACACAAGCCACATATTTTTATGTCTGCTGCCAGTAATGGATGTTTGTTGAGTGGAACTAAATGTCTTACTGCTTAATAAATGACATGTCCATGTCCATGTAAGCTCTCATAGCCTGATTGTTATCGTTAGTTATTTCCATGCTGATAACTGATCATTTGCAAAGCATACCAGGAAAAAGGAAGCTATGTGTATTATTATTATTATTACTATGTGGTTATTTGCTTATGTGTGTGTGTTACTTCCTATTCCTGTTTTAGATCCGTGTGGATGGGCCTCCTTATGGCGGTGTGCAGTACGAGACAGTGTCCGTCGTTAAGGACAGGAGCCCTATTCTCAGAGACATGGCCTTCTCGCTGGACCATAATTATATCTATGTCATGTCTGAGAGACAGGTCAGTGTGAGACACAGACACACACATAATCTTTATTGAACACATATGAAGCTTCTAGTCAAATAAAACACATTCATTTTGCCCTGTTTTCCTGAACTACTCAGAACAGAATGGAAAGACTTACTTAAAACTCAGTTAGAATGGAAATCTAAGGGCAGTTGTCTACAACACAACTATATGATGCAAATTCAATAATCACGTTGTAACAGCACAGTCTTAGGATGATAGAAAGCTGATGACAAAGTTGTTTTGATGTAACTTTATACAACTTTTCAACACGAGGGTAATACAGTAAAAACTTCTGGGTAATTAGGCTGAAGGTGTTGTGCTGTCCACATGCATGCTCACTAAAGTGGAGGCAACTCCATGTTTATGTGTTTACACAGATGAAGCGTAAAATCCTTCTAAAAATCCTACCTCTGAAAGGACAAAATATGCTAACTTAGAGTTTCATTTACAAAAAAAAGCAAAAACAAAACAAAGCAAAGCAACAACAAAAAACAACGACTGAATTATTACTGAAAGCATTCTACAAAAATATGTTTAGTGACTGCCCCTACAACTGCCCTTAGACTCCCATTATAATTAAATTCCAATGAAAAATGTTCCATTCTTTTGTCAGTATGTGAAAATATGTGTAGTTTGTCTCTGGTGCACCGATCTGTTCTTTTCTTTGCCTTCCTCTTCTGATCTGTATGTTTCTGTTCCCTTCTGTTGAATTATGTTCTCTTCTGGTCTGCTTTCTTCTGCCCTGTTCTCTCTGTTCTTTTCTCTTCTTCTCTGCTTTCTTCTGCTCTGTTCTCTCTGTTCTTTTCTCTTCTTCTCTGCTTTCTTCTGTTCTGTTCTGTTCTCTTCTGCCCTGTTCTCTGTTCTTTTCTCTTCTTCTCTGCTTTCTTCTGTTCTGTTCTGTTCTGTTCTCTTCTGCCCTGTTCTCTCTGTTCTTTTCTCTTCTTCTCTGCTTTCTTCTGTTCTGTTCTCTTCTGCTCTGTTCTCTCTGTTCTTTTCTCTTCTTCTCTGCTTTCTTCTGTTCTCCTCTCTTCTGCTCTGCTGTATTCTGTCCTTATCTGTTTGTTTCTGCTCTCTTCTATTCTATTATATTCCTTTATGTTCTGCTCTGTTCTGTTCTGCTCTTTTCTGTTTATTTTCTGTGCTTTTCTCTTTTCTTCTATTCTGTTCTTCTCTCTACACTCCATTTAAAACACCCAGGGCAAGGGAAATATATATATATATATATGTGTGTGTGTGTGTGTGTGTGAAGAAATAAAGGCATGTAAAGTGACTATGTCAGTGGGGATGAGACGGTGGCACTGGACTGGAGAGGGGGAAGGTGGAGGAGTGAAGAGAGATGGAGGGAAAGAGACAGAGAGCAAGGTCACCTCTCTGTGGCTGTAATGAAGTGAGTGAGAGTAAAATGGCAGCTAGGCATCAGAACTGTCATATTAAGCATCAGGAGCGTCTGGGGAGTGGAACGTCTGTGAAAGAAGACACTGCGAAAAAAAAAAAGAGTGTCTGTGATTGATGACTGCCCTGCTTCCTTTTCTGTGGACATTTTTAGCACTTGTGTTGGATAGCACATGTCCCACTGGTGTTTCATTTGGGACCATGTGGCCTGAGTGAAGTCAGGAGGGTGATATGGAGGTAATGAGAGAGAAAGAGAGAGAGAGAGAGAGAGAGAGAGATGCTACAGAACTTTTGTTAGTGCTGTACTTTGTGCAGATGTCATGAGCTGCACACATCAGTGCACACAGAGTGGCCCATGTGAGCTCTGATTAGAATTCACTCCCAGTGGAGACAGAAAAGGAAAGAGTGAGTGAGAGACAGAGACTTACTGAGTCAGCAGCTTATGCATTTATGCAAACACACACACACACTCACACACACTTATATTTCGCAAGTGGGTGAGCTCCCAACACTCTGTCAACTTTATAGCCTCATGCATCTTCCCTGCATCACACAGACCTTGAGACAAAGAATTAACAACCAGTGATGTACAGCTACATACAACACACATTCATGTACACGCCACATTCCTTTACGTAGTTGTGCAGTCCTCTGGGGCTGATTTTACCTCGGACCCTCACGCAATTGATCTAGCTGCTGTGGCAGAACAAAGACAGATCACATCATAAAAGAACCATCAGCAGTTCCCGTCCTCATCTCACCCCCTTCTGGTCCACGCGTGCAGAGAGCCATCTGATTAATTCAGCATCACTCAGTTTAAAACCCAGCCAGACACTTGGACCCTCTGTCACCCTAGCTCATATATGAAGAACTCTCGCTCACCTGGTCTGGACACACACTTAAGGAACTGGATTAGCGCACTCTGCTCTTAGAAGCCCGATTTGGCCTCTCTTTTATTCGCTCTCTTGAAGTTAATTAGACAAAAACAGGCAGCCTGTAATGTTACAGAGCAACTGGAAGGTGTAATGTTCTCTGTCCTAAAGATGCTCCTGTGATGGAAAACGTACTCTCTGTTACAAAGCGCTGACAACCAAGACTTCTCCCATAAATATTGTATAAATGTCTCGTAAGAGAAAGCTCCTAGAATGCTAGTCTTAGATTATGTGAAGCATCCACCAGACAAATCCCTGGGAAGGGATAGCTGTTACTATAACCAAGCTGTTACTATAGAAACAACAATCTATTGGAAAAAGTGCATTGATATAAAACTATAATTTGTTACAGCAGGAACTACAGTCGGGGCTGTGCTGTTAGAAAATTAATCAACACCTTCTGATATGAGAATTGAACAGAGGTGTGCTATAAGGCATTTTAAAATCTGGTTACCATCAGGAGGGAGAAAATTGCATTTAACGGTTCCACTTACTCCATTGAAAGCCAGCTCTCCCCTATCACACGACAGCTACCAGCCAGGGAGGATGAAGGCTAACACGCGCTTCCTCCTAAACAAGGAAACTCTTTTCACACTGTTTCTCTTGCTGCATCACAGGGCAGTGTAACCAACGCAGAGGAAAGCGCTATCTGCACTTTTATGCATACTGGAGCTTATAGACATGCATGAATGTCTAGTGTCGCTGTGATCGAGAGAGTATTTCATCCCTTCCACCCAGAGAGCACAGCCAGTATGGATATTACTATCAAATATGTATCTCTTATACCTGCATTCATAGCCTCCAGCCATTTAAGCAGCTGTTTTTGTTAAACTGGGTCTTTATTTACGTGACATAATCTATGCAGAAAGCCTAGGCAAGTTTAGAAAGTACATTTTTGACTGCCACAAAGACATGACATCTCAGGTCAGGTTTTTCCAGACCCCCTACACACACACACACACACACACACACACACACACACACATATATATATATATATATATATATATATATATATATAT
>CM075018.1:17035124-17046055 GCA_037576675.1 Pangasius sanitwongsei
GCACCACACACACCATATACACCACCCACACCACACACACTAGACACACCATATACACCACCCACACCACACACACCCCAACCCCCACCCCACACACACACACACACTGTCCCTGTCCCTCATAGCAAATGCAGATTGAGTTGGCCCATAGCCACTTTTGCTTTGTGTGCGTGTGTGTGTGTGTGGCAGTCTGTAAGTGGGTTTGTGTGTGTCTGTGGGGGTTGTTGGGGGGGGGGGGGCCTTTATGTGAGCGAGGGGCTAACAGGAAATCAGCGGAGCAAAGGATGTGATTAATGAGAACAAAGCGGCATTAATATTCAGTTAAGGGCAGTGCACGCTCTCTCACACACATGCACACACACACACACTCACACACACACACACATACGTCACTATACACAAAACGCCCCTGGTATATTCGTAAATCTCTCTCACAATAACCAGGAAAAGAAATGTGGCGGTTCTGAAAGATAAAGAGAACGGGACTTACAACCATGTAGATAAGCTGTGTTGAGCTATCATGTAAGTTCAGACTGTGTGTGTGTGTGTGTGTGTGTGTGTGTGTGTATATGTGTGTGTGTGTATATGTGTGTGTTTCTTTTTGACACACCTCAATTTCAGTGTTTCCCTTTTAAATACGCAGCAGCTTTTCAGCTTCTGGCCTGTTCACCCACTGGTCTCTTCTTGACCCCTGTTAGAGGGCTTGTTGAAGAAAAGCTACAAGGAAGTCATTTGACCAATGACCTCCATCCTCGCTTTCCTCACCAATCAATGTCATGTAGCCTGCTTCACACAAAGACGTTGATGAAGTCAAGTTACCACACTGATGGAAGGGGAACAATGACAATATTCATCTAAGCTATCTATCAAGGACCAGAGTGAAACCGAGAAAACCAATAAAGTATTTCTAAAGGAATTATGTGATATTCACACAGGTAGTACTCTCATCTGGTAGCAATTTGGTTTTTGGTTTTTCTGTTCCTGTAATTCTCTCGAGATGCTTGTTCATGCATGATATGAAGGAACATCAGTCACGCAGTATAATGCCCTAAGCCCAAAACTATTGGCAGAACTTTGGATTGGGGTCAAATGCGATTTCCCCTACACGGCACATTTGACAGTATCGCACCGTACATCCCATGCATTCATAAAATCCCTATCTGCATTTTGAGGACAGTGTGTCTAGGATTTATGGTAGAAATTGAGCATTCATGCCATGCATTGTGCAAAGTTAGTGCAACCCGCATCGCCCAGATCCACATGCATCATTATTGGTTCTGTAGTTAGCATCCATGCTACTTTTCAGCAGGATGTATTTGACAGTATACAAAACCTGGCATATGCTAATGGAAGTTTGATTTATTTAACATCACTCCTTATCTCAGGCTACAGGGGGTCGGTGCTGCCGAAACAGAGGTTGTGGGAAAGGAATCAATTCCAGTGCTACAGTCTATTCTGGAACTGGTGTCAGCTTCTGGCAGGCTGACGACGTCACTTGCTATTGATATGGTTACAAATCCTGATAAATGCCCCTGTCAATACATATGATGTTATTGATGAGGCTATTTAACTTGCTCTGTCTCTGAAAGCTAGTCACAATCCCATTCTCTCCTTTAAGGGTGTACCACAATGCCACTATCTCTATCTGTACCTGTATTTATAGATATTCCAAATATTCATATCAGTATTGGAAATAACAAAATGGCCTAAACCAACAACACTGAAAAAAAAAAAAAACAGAGGTAGAAATGCTAGCACTGTCAGCATGGGCTATGAATTCCAGAGATGTGCACAGAACTGTTTTTTTTTTTTTTTTTTAAATCTCGGTTGCACAGTTATTAATTTTAACCACCGCGATCTCGATCACGCAGTTAAAGATGCTGTAAATACACTGCACAGCGCTGCATGTTTGTGCTCCCTCACACCCGAATAAGAGTAAAAACCTCCTGCTAACACAGCTTTTTTGTTGAGTATCATGGGATCTCAGTCCGGAAAAAAAAAAAAAATAGCGCACCTCTTATTTATATCTGTATTTGTATTTTGTATCTGTTATCTGTTCGTTCGGAATAATGTATTCATCCTTGCTTATATCCCTACTCTCCTTGGAGACCTGGTGTCATCGGGACTCAGGTGTGTTGTGGGTTTGAGGTCAGCTCCTGACCTCAGCAGTGTATCAAAGTGCAAGTGTCAACTTCGAGGTCAGCTCCAGGTGGACACTGCAGGTTGAAGAATATCGTGTGATCCTCCTGTATCCTCCAAGAGATATATTAATTCATTCCTCTTTTGTTTTCATTTTTCCGTGTAACAAACCAAACCCTCATTTTTGCATCAACTCCATTCTATAAGTATTGGTTTTAGAGCTTGGATTAAGGCAATGCATGGTTAGTTCACAGACCAGCCAATTCTAACCTCTTTATTTGATAATAAACCTCCTGTCAACCTCAGTTAGCTCATTAGTTTTGATTGCTAGACGTCCATTGTCTCCTCTGCTGTATTGCTACTAGGGGATTGTGTGCTGTTGTTGGGCTCAGGTTTGGGGCAGCAGTGCATGGTCTTCGTTATTGTTACCAAACAACCTGAACAAACTCCTGTTGTCCTGATGGCAGGGTATAGATTTAGCCATGCATAAGGAGACAAGCATGTGTCACACTTGGTGTTATTAGTGTATAGCTGAGGCAGGGGCCAGAGGCAGTTTCTGCACCTGCTCAACCATCATCACTGTCTTAAAGGCTCTCCAGGGAGTTTTCACTTCTCTGCTGACTTAATATCTTCTAATGAGGAAGGGAATACTTGGAATCTGGTGGCATACACTTGTTTAGATGTTTGCCACTCTTTAGGGGGAAAATAACAAAACTCAGCACTGTTGAAAGCACCAGCCCCCATAAATTGTAAAAGCTGCGTTCACATTTCCTCAGTCTGTCCATTGTTCATCAACCTTGTGTTGGACGTATGTGACAATGAGATGTGTCAGTGTAGCATAAAATGTATTGTCAGGCATCAGTCAAATATGTGGTGCTTCTGCAATCTGTTTTTTTTTTTTTTTTTTTTTTTTTAAGGAAAAGAAATCTTTGTGCAAAATAAACAAGTTTTCGCTGTATTTATCACGGTTGTGTGGGCAGTGAAGTGACAGTTCTGTAACTTTCTCATAGTTCACTTCTCCTAGAGATGCTGGCTTGTTGGCTCAGGAATCAGGCGCAAGGATGGCAGGATAATAACATCCGCAATTAAAATGTTCTGGCGTGTCAGGAGTCGTCGTAGCTGTCACCAAGTGACTGTATAATGGGGGAGCCTCTGTGCATGCCTCACCATGCAAAAAAAAAAAAAAAACCCAGACATCAAACACATCACTGATAATGGCACTTCTCTCTCCTAATTGCAGGCTTTAATTGCAATAATTATTTACAAGCCTAATTAAACAAAAAAAAGAAATCTTGAGGAGAAGTAACTGCTAGTTCAAGGAAGCACGCACGGTTGTGTCAAGAGGCAAGACTGCAGCAGGAGAAACGCTGCTAGCGTGCTATCATTATCGCTAGCTGTCTAATTGGTGGAGGCAGTCCTGTATGACTTGCTCGTTTCGCTTTCTCTCAGTAAGTGAACACAAACTGGCTAACTGAGACAGAGAGTGCCTAATGACTTCATTCTCTGCCAGTGCATAGAAAACTGAAACAGCCCTCTCTAAATATCTCTGGGCTTCTTTGTTCTAAAATACTCTAGGGAGAGGGGAGGGACGGCGGCTCATCAGATGGCGCGTTTGGACTAATGTTTAGGTTAGGCACAATTGTAAAGAGCTCTGCCTGGGCCAACTGCTTAGGTGTGGAGTTAACTCAGCACAAGCAACTTTGATTGTGAAGATAATGCCTTATATGAGAAGCTAAACATTTCATATTTGCTTCCTTTTTTTTCTATTTCTAATGCATTTTGCGCACACTGATGAATATCTAAAGTACACGGTCTCCTTTGAGATATTTAAAATGTGCTGCTGACTCAATGAACATCTTCTTGGCTAACTCAGAATAACCTCTTATCTGTTGTTGACTGCAGGTTTTTCAAAACTTTCACTAAACTTTTATCAAGAGAGGATAATCTTTTTTACCAAGCATGGTTGGGTAGCAATTCAAAAAAAACTTTTTTTTATTTATCGCATTCAGGCTTTATTAATCCTTGGCCCCAAAGATAGCAGAACAACAAGCTCCTCTTTATCGATTACAGCCAGCCAAATGTGAGCTGGGTCTCAGGCTGTGCCAAGCCATAATGGGTATAAACGTAACCTACCACTGCGCTTGCGTGCTTCAAGACTGAAGCTGTCAATGTCTACCTGCTCTTTTGCTGATGAATGTCACTGTGAGCTGGGCTCTCCTCCTGTTTCTTGTGGGGAGGAGGGCGGTAAACTAAGCCCCCCTGCCTGCCGAGCATGCCCCAAGCATCCCGTCAGGTTCAGCTGTAAATGCCGGGCAGGCTGGCAGGCGTCCCGGTCCTGCCTCCCACACCACTACCCAGTTCTGGTGCCTGCCAGACCCACATATGCTCTTTGTCTGAGCTGCTGAGCTGCTAATGCCTTAGACACAACAGCAAAAAACCCTGCACCATGTGAGACAATTGATTTCTTCACTTGCACAGAGGTGGTGGCAGGTTTTGCCTTTTCCCGAAACTGTATATGCCAAAAGAGTGGCTAGGGTCTCTGTCTTAGAGCAGTGCCACAGGCCAACAATACTCCCCCTGTCCTCCTCCATTGCCCATATTGAGAGAGCTGTCAGACTGAGCTGTGCTGATAGATGGTAATGGTGTGTATGTGTATGTGTGTGTCTGTGTGTGTGTGTGTGTGTGTGTATACATCTGCAACTATGTATATTTTCTTTTCAGTCTGGTCAGCACTCACAGCCAGCCACCAGTAATGCACCTCTCTGTAATGACCATTCATATGTAAATATGATGGATATGCCCCTGCTCGAGCTGGTGTTGGACCTGTTTTAGCCTAAATTCTGAGAAATAAACCCATATCCACCCATCTAAATCAATTTAAATGAGTCAAAACACATCAAGTCCAAATCTTTATGCATGTATGAATTAACTTGCAGAAAGGTCTGCTATTAATCCATGCCTGCTTTAGGGCTGCAACAACTAAGTGACAAAATAGAATTAAACTGATAATAAAAATAGTTGAATATCATCAATAAGTTGGTCTGAATTAGGAAGCATGCTGGGACATGCACTATGTCACTTCATGTTGCATGTTACAGAGAAACTCTTTACATTACACTATGATGTAGGCCTCATGACATAATTTGTTTTCATGTGACTAATATTTCTATTTGTATTCATTCGTTTGTGGATAGTGTGAGAAACGGTGGAAGCACAATGTCCCTGGTTGAATCATGCTTATTAACAGCTGTGTATTGAGCTGTACTACCGTATCAAGTTCTCTAGTTCGTACATTTATGGTCATGTTTATTTATCTTTCCTGCACTAAACATTATTTTGTTGCCAGAAAGTCTGTTCTTTTAAGTCAATGGGTTAAAAAAATGACTGAACATGGTCTCAAATGAATGACTGATCTATGAGATGCATACTTTCTCATTTCAAAACACAGCGTATATCATGGCGCGCATCATGCAGTGTTGGCCAGTGACTAGCAAAGCTATTTAAATGAAATTGTAAGTAGTTCAGTTCTTTTTTCCTTGACAAATATTGTTTAATTTTCTTAGAATACACAACCTATATATTTTTCAATATATCTTGTGTGTAAAGTCATTAAGTCTCCATCCTGCTTTCGGTTCACGTTGCAGTCAATCCCCAAAAAAAAAATCTATTCCAAAAAGAGCCTATTCACTGATTCCAGGCATTGAAAATGAGACAATTCCACACATTGAAAATGATGGCGAGCAAAATTCATTTAGTCAGAACTGAACAAATCAGGGCGTGTAATGCAAGAAAGACATAACTGCAAAAAAAGTGTGTGGAACTAATAAAAATGTACAGAATACTGTCACCTTGCATTAGTTTGGGTGTCTCAGTTGCTTAACAGAAGCACTTGATAATATTCTCATGCTATGACAGATTATCTGATGAATGTCAGTAATGTTGTGTTGCAGTTAGTGACCAGTTAGTTCTGTATTAAGAATTATGTAGTAGCATTAGCTGACTGAACTGCTGTTGCTCTTTCGGCTGCTCCTGTTAGGGGTCGCCACAACGGATCAGTGGTCCACATGTTTGATTTGGCCTAGCTCTTATGCCCTTCCTGACGCAACCCTCCCCAATTGTTTATCCAGGCTTGGGACTGGCACTGGGAGTGCGCTATCTTGTGCAATCCCGGTAGCTGGGGTTGGAATCGAACCCCAGGCCACAGCGGTGAGAGTCTAGTCCTCCAGGGACCCAAATATATTTTAAATAAATATTTATGCTATATCATTTTTTTAAAAATAATCTTACTAAATGATTAATGAAAAGAATCAATAGATTGATTGATTATGAAAATAATTGTTAGTTGCATCCCAAGCCTGCTTATTTAAGATCATCTACAAATTCAGGTATCGTTCCTGTGCTGAGTTACACAGATGCTGAGTTGCACAGATGATGTGAATCATTTGCTGTTTCTGGTGTATCTCTATAGCAGCACTAACAGAGGCAATAATGGTAATGTGAACAGGCTCATTGCCACCCACAGAGCAAATGATGGATGTCACTCTCAAGCGCTGAGCTGGCAACACACTAAGTGAAGCAAATGCCATTCTGCTTTTAGTGCTGGAAGTTTAAAAGTGCTACTTTTTTATTATTTTCAGACATTTTTCTGTTATTCCTGAGAGTCTATGTAATGCATTTCAAAAGATTTTGATTTAAGAAGCTAAGAAATCTAGGAAGGAAACTAGAAAGCTAAGAACCTCAATTCAAACAAAACCCTTAAGAAACGCTTTTCCTAAGACTCTATGTCTTTCTTACAGTTTGTTTTCCCTGAGACCGCCCACTACTTATGAATTCTCAGGCTGGTAGTGAGGTTAAGACAAAGAGAACTATAGACAGCTTCGTTATCTGTGCATTCTCTTGGCCTCTTGTCACCCTGAGAATAAGAAGGACTCCTCAGAGAGGCTGAAATTAATGAGGAGTATGCAACAGCATAGCTCTGCTTTTCATCCCACTCCACAGTGCGGAAGGACATTGTTTACTTCTTCTTCTTCGAGCTCCACAGGTGGACAAATTATTCTACAACCATAAAAAAGAGAGGGGGAAAAAAACGCATCTCTATCTCTGTCACATAATAATCAGGAAATCTTGAGATCAGCGGAGTGAATCGGATGGGTACAGAGCATCAGCTGCACTCCCAGGTGTCAGTGTACTTCTTCGTCAATTGGGCTTTTCTCAGGGTTGGTTTGCTGCTTGGACGAGGATGCATGTTTGTGATATTACTGGTACCAGTCGAAGGCACCTGAGCCTCATAATGCCCCCACCTCCTCCCAAACCTTCATAAAACCTAGCCAAAAAACATGCTAGGCAAGTGCCCATTGAGCAGGCATCAGACCAGTGGGGTGCAGTCAAACCTGCCATCTGTATATTCTCATTTTCAGACACACACACACACACACTCCATGATGTGAGGAGGGGGAAACAAAGAGCCAGCAGAGGGGTGTTAAACAAATGGATACACACAACAATGTACAGCCCTTGTCAGCCAACCAGAGCATGAATTTCCTTACAAACATGTCTGTTGTCTTTTATCAGGCACACGAATACACACATAAAACCTGAACGCGTACTCACAGAGGAGCTCACAAAACCCAAAGCACAGACCCAATCAAGTGGGCTCCCAATCAACCCTGGGATCAGAGCGACACTCTGTCTGGCTGCTGTGTTTAAATCAATAAGCCCCCCACTGTCTCCCCTGCAGATCTACTTGTGTGTGTGATAGAAGGAGAGAGAGAGAGATAGAGGGACCTCAGCCTGTTGCTTGGGATGGCTGCATTATTAACTCCTAGCACACTGGCTGAGGCGCTGCCTGCTGTCAATGCCGACTACGTTATTAGCTTAGAGACTAGCTTACCGCTGCTTGGGGACCTGATGGAGCTGCTGGTAAAAAAAAAAAAAAAAAAAAAAAACCTGCTGCAAATCTCTCCATCCATAGCAATCAAGCATCTGGTGTCTTTCAGTGCTGGTACTTAATACTATTATGGGTGTTTTGATAATTCCTTTTTTTTTTTTTAATTCTGCTCCAAGCAGCATAGCAAGCAGAGCATCACTGTAATTGCATCAGCAGCCTCATCAGTTAGTTTATCTTGACAGTAGCATTGTGAGTCCTGTGACCAGTCAAAGCCTCTCACCCTCATGGTGAATGGAGTTCTAGACCTGCACACTCATGGATCATCGGGAGGAAGATACTTGAGCTTAATTGACAGACTGACTGGCAGACAGACACCGTGGGCTTTCTGTGCTGCTTCCCTAAGGAGCATCAGATCAGGCTTACCAGCTGTGTCAGGAGGCTTGGCCTGTCTTCTTTTTTCGTGTCTGTCTTTTTCTCATTAGAGTTATAGTCTTGGTGGTGATTCTTTCAGCTGCATGCATGTTAAATATCTTAAGCATGTATCAACAGTCCGTTGTTTCATGTTAACCAACAGAAGATTTTTTTTTTATTTTGCATGTAATATGCAAGCTATGGTGATGCACAAGTGTTAATAGTGATATGGTTGAGTCACTATGTGTGTGTGTGTAAGCATACAAGCACCAGTCAGCTCCCTTCACACAAATAATGCCTCAGTGGTACCCACTCCTACCTCACCTCTTTTCTCCCCTCTCTGGCTTCCCAAAAGAAGGTTTCAGTCATACATAATTAATATACTGCTCTCTCTATTGACTGGCTGCAATTTTTAGCTCCCCATCTCCGGTCGATTCACCCTACTCTTTATCCGTCAGTCTGGTTCTTCTTTTCCTGAATTGTTTGAGTTAGACAGGGCTTCCTGGAATGCCATGACTCTTACACTGCATGTTTTAAAGGGCCATCAGGACAGGGTGAAGGGCAATGCCCACAGCTCACTCACTAATGCTCACTCAGTCATTTATTCTGATGCTCTATTTCAACACGTTTAGCACTGTTTGACATTCAGTTATAGAAGAGTAATGAGCTATAATCAAACTCTCTGCTGGCACCCAGAAGAGGATGGGTTCCATTTAGAGTTTCTTGTTCCTTTAAAGCTTTCTTCCTTATGTCGTGAGAGGGAGATTTTACGTGACACCATCACCTCTGGTTTGCTCATTAAGCATTTAGATCTACATCCAGATTTCTATAAAGCTGCTTTGTAACAAAGTCTATTGTTAAAAGTGCTATCCAAATAAAGCTGAATTGAATTGAATTAGTGCCGCCATAAACTCGCCAATAAACGTCCTCTCCTAGAGGCTTCAGCTTGAGAACCTTACATATACAGCAGCCCTGTGTGACTGAGTGCCTCGTGATTTCTACTGGTATTCAGTGATTGGAGTAAATTATTCTTATAATAATGGCTTTTGAACTGTTCTAGTAACGAACTACTGTAAACTGCTTTCAGATGGACAGCATCATGACCAATAACCCTTATTTGCTTTCAGTGAAAGCCAGAATATAAAAAGGGGAGATTATCTTTCTACACTTATACAGCAAAAATCTTTAAACATTAAAAGTCCCTCTGGCTGAAAGGTAGTAATAAGAAAAGCCCACAGACAGCTATCATGGGTTTTAGATAATAGGCTCTGCACTCCACCACAACCCTACTAAGCTCTTACTACTGGTTTCTATGCTAAATGTTCTTGGTTGGATAAAGCTTCATTTTGTTGGGTCCTGCAGTGAGGTGAAATATTCATGTTATGCATATTATTTCAGGAAAGAAAAAAAAAACAATGCTACAAAGCAGACTGTTCTGCACCTTGGCATGAAGAACTGCTTTGCTTACAAACATGAAAAGTAGCCATTCATCATAGCGCTGATGGAGAGCTATAGTATGACTGAGAACAATAGGCCCAGAAATTGAGCTCCACAATGAGGCTCTTTCATGTGACTTTATAGTGAAATTGATTCACTAGAGCAGGCTGCGTGATGCAGCTCTTTCCTGCGAGTCATTTATCAATGCAAGACACGTGAATGTGAGATAAAGGCTCTAGTAATGGAGCATAACAATGAGGTTTATTTGAATGACCTGGTATCGTCAGTGCTATGACCCAAGCCTAGGAGCCCTATGATGCAGCTCTGCCGTGAGCCCAATCCTGCTTTCTCTTTCTGACATCACACTGAGCCACTGAAGGATACACTCATTCAGTAAACTACTAGAAGCACTAAAATGCTGTATTTTGTTTGTAAATGTTTGTAATGCATGCTGATATCAGACACTTTGCTGGCTATTTATGGCATAAATAGGCTTCCTAGTGCTGGAGTGTCGGAATGTTTCAGCTGAGCTAAGTCTGTGCATTCAGGCCAAATCCCATAAACAAACAGTGCTAATGGGACAGAAACAGCTCACCAAGGGGGTCCAGACACAGAAGCACACACAGATCGGCATAGATGAATGCAAAAGCATTCAGCGCAGTCACATTTAGCAATTTGCAGTGCCAAAATATTAGAACTTCTCATAATACATTTTGATCTAAATTCAAATTTATATCTTTTATATATATATATATATATATATATATATATATATATAGATAGATAGATAGATAGATAGATAGACCTGCTGTTTTGGAGATGCTCTTTTCCAGTCATCTAGCCATCACAATTTGGCCCTTTTCAAAGTCACCCAGATCCTTACGCTTGCCCATTTATCCTGCTTCAAACACATCAACTTGGCATATTGGTGCATGTATGTATGTATGTGTGTATACATATATATATATATTATATATATATTAGTATTTGGACAATGACAGAGTTTTTGTGATTTTGCCTTTATACACCACCACAATGGATTTGAAATAAAACAATC
>CM075018.1:17046155-17056940 GCA_037576675.1 Pangasius sanitwongsei
ACAAAAATATGGCATTTACCATTTAGGAATTACAGCCATTTTAAGCAAAGTACCTCCATTTTCAGGGGCTCAAAGGTCTATGGACAATTAGAATAGAAGTAGGACAAAATAGACTATATGCTACTCACCTGATTTATGATGGAAGCTTAAATTTTGTCTTCAGCAGTGCCTTTAATGGACACATTGTGCTGAGTGCAACTTAGTGCCACACCACAGTAATGCTGGCGTTACAGGAAAATTACACAGTTTCATTGATCATAACAGCAGTGAACAGAAAGATGGCTGCTTTTGAATCCTCTATGGAGTTAAAAAGCCTGGATTTGTTTTTTCAATTCCAGGAATGCTGACTGTTTTCCTCTGTACACATTTTTTCACTGAGATTCCAAACCGTTGGAAACTCAAGAGTTCCAGATCTGTCCTGAAGAAGAACTAAACCACTTTCCCACACTGCAGGACTGTGACCATTAACAAAAGTCAAGCAAACTCTTTAAGACATTTGTGTGGTAGTCTGGGGGGGAAAAATGTTGTAGTTGTTGTGGCTGAATTCTGGCAAACAGCCATTAAAGACAAAATAATCATGTTTTGGCCAAAATAGGGGATTTCTGCCTATAGCATACTTTGAAACCTCAACTTAAAGAACCCATCAATATATTTCACCAAAACAACGTGGAAATATTTTTTTCTTTACATTTTAAATCTTGCCTTGGCTTCCGTAATGTTCCTGCCAGTTTAACAAATGCAGTGGTTAAAACACAGTCAGGCTGTCTAAAGATATCTAAAACATTGCAACCCAAGTGTGTTTTCCGCACACAATGCCATATCGCAATGGAAATAATCCTAATCAGATCAGTTTGTAATCAGATACTGGCTTTCAAATTGCCCACAATGCTCCTATGCCACAGTCAGAATTAAATCTGTTTTTTTCTGAGGGTACCTAGGTTTTGTAATGCTGTAACTTTACTTGTGGTTGAGATTTGAGATACATTCACAAGAGAAACATATTTCAGTTCACAAAGGTCTGTAGCTTTCAATATATATATATATATATATATATATATATATATATATATATATATATTTTTTTTTTTTTTTACGGCATTTGGCAGACGCCCTTATCCAGAGCAACTTACATTTATTTCATTTTTCATAAAACTGAGCAGTTAAGGGCCTTGCTCAAGGGCCCAGCAGTAGCAGCTTGGTGGTGCTGGGGATTGAACTGATAACCTTCTAAGCAGTACACCAACATCTTAACCACTGAGCTACCACTACCCACGATCATATTTGAGATTGCTTTTGCTTTTTTTGTGTAAATATAATTTTAACATTAATGCATCTTTTAATACCAGATGTTCAGCCTGCCAGTAGGAGCATTTATAAAATTCCCCAGCCACTTATTCACAGGCCACTTATGTAAAAACAAAGCATTGCGAAGAAAAGAATTTCACGGTGCTGTAATGTATATGTGACAAATAAAGGCTTCTTCGTTGCACAAATGTTTTGCCATTCATGATGCAGCATTGATATGAACAGTGTGAAACTTTACATTTCTTACTAGGTTAAAAAGAAATGTTTTACAAATGACAGGAAAGTCATTTGTAAATTTGATTAATAAGCACTGTTTCAGTATGGCAAAGTTTAACTGAAGAGTTCTTGCTCTGTAAAGAAATGCCTTCTCTTGGGCAGGAGCTTAACAGATGCCTAGAACAACAAACCAGGAGGTAAAATTGGCCCTGGTTAATCTGGTGGAAATGGGCGTAAATAGTATGAGTTATCAGGAAAGTTCCCATGTTTCTTAAAAAAGGTTCCTGTCATGGAAATACCCTTATTATTTAATGGAAAAAGAAAACCCCACCTTGGTAATCATGAATTTGCCCAACTATTCTTTCATCCATCCTCTCTAATGAAGTAATGAAAAAAGATATCATCTTGCTCACCTTGCTTCTGTTGGAACCTTCACTTTTATGCCTTTCTCTCTCTCTCTCTCTCTCTCTCTCTCTCTCTCTCTCGCTCTCGCTCTCTCTCTCTCACACACTTTCTCTCATTTGCCTGCAGCATTCTGGAGCCCTGCTGTGAGACCTCCTCTTGCAATCAAGCATCATTTGATTGAGTTTTCATCATGCCCACACACACTCACACTCACACACACACACACACAAACACATACATACAAACACACAAACACGCACACAAGCACATGCTTGTTCTGGGGAAACTGAAATGAAGGAGACTATGTGAGAGAAAACAGTTAGGAAGTTTGTGTATGGTATTTGCTTGGGTATGTGTGCAGGCCTAAGGCTCTGTGTGTGTGTGTGTGTGTGTGTGTGTGTTTCTGCTCTTTCTCACCTGGGGAGTTAAAAGGCCAGATTAGCCTGCATCCCTCCGTGCTGTATGTCTGCCACGGTGGCACACAGAGGCAGAAGGAGAACGGGGAAGGGGTCATTCACATGCCGACCCCAGCTTAGCCGAGCATGGATTTATCCCAGGTGGATTTGTGTGTGCGTGTATGTGTGTGTGTCTGTGTGTGTGTGGACATGTATTTGGAATACATTATTTCATAAGTGAATTGTGCATGATATGATGCATGCATTATGCACACCCCATAGTTATTCCCTGCAGGTTTGTCAGTTTAACAGATTTTTCCAGGAGTAGCTCTGGGCCCATGTGGCAGTGGGATTATTGCAGTGTGTGTGTGTGTGTGTGTGTGTGTCTGTGTGTGTATATGGTGGGGTTGGGGGAGGGGGGGTATTAGGAGCAATAGTTTGTGTGTTTGAGAGGAGATGATCGATAACTCCCATTGCTGTTAATGCAAGACTCACCGCTTCTCATTAAAAATGAATGTGTGTGTGTGTGTGTGTGCATGAGGTGGTGGTCTATCCCAGAGGTGCCAGCTGTTTATCATTCCACCAGAAGAGAGTGGGAGGGGTCAGAGGCTGGGCAGGTTGCTATAGTAACTGAGGCTCTCATTGCATGTGGTTTTATAGTGGTGAGTTCCAGTGCCACTGTACATCAGAAAACGTTGTCAGGAGCTGAGCTTGTGCTTAAGCCAGACATTGCTTCTAATTATTTGCCATGATTCTTCTATATCTTTCTCCATTTCCCTTTCCATTTCTTTACATCCTTTCATTTTTTGCTGACACCTTTGCCTATATTGCGCCACATATTTTGTTCTAAGATTGTTCAATTTACACCTATGGAAAAAAAATCCTGCTCGTTCCCTCTCTCCTTCTCCATCTCCCTCCCACCATCTCTCTCTCTCTTTCTCTCTCTTTAATGGTCCTCCATTCCTCTTTTCTCAGCCAGGGGGTCTAGGAGTTAATGTGAACATTTTTTTTCCCTCGTGTCTATAAGTAGCTCCCAGCACTTACAGCATGCTTCATTTCTCATCTGTCTAGCAGTTCACGTCCTCTCTGCATGTCCTTATGCCAGCTGATCTCAGATCAGTTTAGCTCTGCTTTATTCCATTAAGCTCTGATTTCCGATAAGCTTAGCTCTGTCTCATCCGAATATCTTCGTGCCTCTTGATGTCAGATAACCTTAACTCTTCTTCATTCTCATATAGCTGCGCGTACTTTTTAAAGATAACTATAGCCCATACAATGCTACGTACTTCAGTTTAGCTTTTCCTCATCTTAGCTCATAATAGTCTCAGGTCACTTTAGTCCTGTGCCATTCTCATTTACTGTATGAATGTCTCCTCATTCCCAATCAGTTTAACTCTTCTTCATTTTCATATACTTGTATCTACAGTTCTGAGATCAGTTTAGCTCTGTCATATTTGAATTTTTATGGCACCTGCTCTCAGATCAGCTTAACTCTTCATCATCGTTATGCCTCCAGAGCTCTGATCATTTAAACTCTGCTTTATTTTCATATCGCTATATTCCTGATCTCAGATCTGCTAAATCTCTCATGCACCAGAGTGGAACCACCTGTGCTTTCTTAAAGGCTGGCTTATACTTCTATTTGCATATGTATTTGCATCACGTAGTTTATGGGTAAGCGTGGCACACAGACGCACAGTGATGGACACACGTGCAGCCATCCACATTCCTAACAGCGCGTTGTGTGTATCTATGCTGCTGTGTGTCAGTCAGTCTTCAAGCAGACGCTGATTGGTTGTGGATACAGAAGGTTAAACTAGATTTATTAAACTAAGTTTATTAAAATTGTGATCTCTTTTTTCAAAGCAATTTAATTCAAGAGCAACCATTACATAAAACAGACAGCCACTGTTCCACCTTATTTGCTGTGACCATGGACCATAGCCACATGCAAACACTTGAAGCATGGCAACTTGACCGGTCTACAGAAGAAAAAGGGGAGAAGCAACATTGGAGAGCTGTGAATGAATTCTAAAACAATTCCCTGTTTACTGAGAAGAAACAAATTTGTCTTAAACAAATGTTTAATATTATGTGCTAAATATTACATTTTAAATTACTGAACAAACAAAACGAAAAATGATGAAATGAATGAATGAGGGGAGTCAATCATGGTTGCACGGACCATCTCACTCAGAACCCGGTAGTGCCTTATTACACAGAGTGCGTTTATCAAGACCGAATTTCATCCATGGATGGTTTGTGAGTTGCTATCCACAGAACAGAACCAACAAGTAATTATTTAACTGGCTGTTAATGTTGCTTGTTTGTGTTTCCCTCTGGGAGGACATACTACACTCTTGGTACAGTAATATGGAATTTTATACTACATAGCAGCTATTGTTGGTCAGGATTTAGGCTACTGCAGTAAACCAATAACTCAAAATGCAGATGAGCTATCATTCACAAACATCTGCTAGAAAAATGTAGCTCCTGCGCTCAACTACAGTAATGTAAGAATTTAATAAATATACTTATCTTTACGAAATTCTTATCAACTCGTGAGTGAGAATCATGATCTCAGTTCAAGTCCTATTTCATCAAGAATCATAATCGTATATAAACCAGGCCTAACTGGTTAAACTTTGCCTTGTCCTCACAATATTATACCCCCTTATCTGGAGCCAGTTTAGCTAAGCCTCATTGTCTAATACTGCTGTCTCCTGGTCTCAGATCAGCGTAACTTCACCTTGCACTCAAATCTTTATTGTATCTCATTTATGTTCAGTTTAGCTCTACCTCATCTTCATGTTCTTATGCCTTGGTGGCCTTGTGATCTCAGGTCACCGTCCTCATACCTTTACGCGTCTTCATGTTGGATGAGAATCTCACATCAACGTAGCTATTTCACTCACTTGTGTGTGAATTAGGATCCTAGATGTCGATCAGTATTCAGGGTGACAGAGGGATCATCCTTTATTAGATATTCCAACACAACAGACAAAGCTCCTACTTTCTGCTTTAGAATACTGCTTTAAAATGAGCATGAATGTATCAGAACAATATTGTCAGTAAGAGTTTAACTAAAGTTAACAGTAATAATCAGATGGAGACAGATGAAGTGAGCGTGTTTATATTTAACACTGATGTAATTGTTCAGATGCTTAATTGAAAAGTAATATTAACAAATTGTACTTTGAAAAAAAAAAAGAAATGTATTTTTTTTTGGCAGATTCAGCCAGTATACAGTAAGTGTGTGGGCATAGAATGATTATACATATTAGAAACATTTACTCACACACACACACACACACACACACATGCAGCCTGCTCACAGTAGGAGAACAGGCTTCATTGTGTTAGCTTGCTGTGTTGAGTGACTGTGGCGTGTGGTCAATGTCAGTGTGGACAACACACTGGCTAACAGCTGCTGCAGTTTGCCCCAAACTCCTTTCTTCTCATTTACAACCCCCACTTCTCCCTCACACACGCACACTGCATACACAAATGTCCAGCTCACTACACACACACACACACACACACACACACACACCTGCTAAAGTATTATCATCATACTTGGCAGCTGTCTCTCAGCCATTACTTTTTTATCAGCTTCTCACATATCCATACATCTGGCTCAGTGAGAGTTAGCCTGAACTAATATTCCTCCCCGGTTAGCGTGCTGAGAAACGCAGCCCTGCTTATCAGCGGCGTCCATTCACATTGCACACGAGGCACAGTCTCAAAGACTACACCAGAAGCCTAGGCTATGACAGAGCGTCATCTGGCAGCGGGCCAGTTTGTCTTATGTTATTGCAGTGCGAGGATGGTGTCGGGAGCCGCTGAGAGCCGCTGGCCGCTCTGCTTTGTTAGTTTTGGCCCCTGGTGTGAGTGTTTGTTAGCAAACGCCTGATGTGATGGACTCATTACTTTAGACCACCTGTTTGTCCTGGGGCACAGAGAGAGAGGGAAGAAAGGAAGCGAGCATCACCCGCAGTCAGCTTTCATATCTGCTGTTGAGTGACACTGTATGTGAATATAAACAGTGTGTGTGCGTGGGTGTGTGTGTGATTCATCAAGCAAAAGTGAGTGCCTCGCTCGCTACAAACAAAAGTGCTGTTGATTAGCCAGAGCTGCATGTGCATCTTTGTTGAGAGAAATGATGGTGATGGAACAGTGGAGCATTGCTTCCCTACTCAACCACACTAATGACATTTAGCACGGTCCTACCACACACGCACACACACACACACACACACACAGTATGACCCTAAGTATTATTCATGCCTACTACTACCACACACACACACACACACACACACACATACACAGCATGACCCTAAGTGTTATTCACGCCATCCTGTTACACACCCCATGGGCTTAACCATCTTAAAGCTTACTTCATTTTCTCTTGAACACATGGTGCAGAAGAAAGAGAAGAGTCAGCCTTGGGTTTTTCTAGCACTGTTTTCCTTACATGAGAAGTGCATACTGGCTTCCTGTTAGATATTCACTGAGGGACACTATGAACTCTGACACTAAAGCGTTGTCCATCACTAAAATAAATATGTTTGAAATATGTTCACTGAAAAAGCATCAACTGCTAAAAAATGTATATTTTTGAAATTTCCAAGGCTGGATGAAGTCAAAAACCGGTGTTGTACTCTGAATGGATGACACGGGAGACTTTTGACAATGATTAACACTGATACCAGTGACATAGCCAGGAATTAATCACTGTGAGATCCGTACAATTAAATTGAAAAGTGCGGCGAGCTCATGAATTTTGGGTGGATGCCAGCAGAAGTAGTGCTGATATTCCGAATTTTTCATTTAATTACTTAATGAGCGATCTACAATCAACCAACCTTTCTGTTCTAATAACATTCACAGGGGTTCCGCTGAAAATGATTAAAAAAGCTTGCTAGTAATAAAGGGGAATGACATCTTACGTCATAAAATCAGTACAAAAATCAATGCTTCTTTTTCTCCTCCTGCCGAAAAACCTCCAGTATTTCACTGGCGATCACCTCAATATCCCTGAGCTCAGAGTTTAACTAGCTGGCTAGTAGCTTTCAAAGAGAAGCAGGAAAAAAAACAGACGATTCTGATTGGTTCCTCCTGTTTCTGAGCGTAGTAGCTGGTAGCCAAAGAAATGTGATTAAACAAACCAACGGACGTGTTTGTTTGACATCCGAGGAGTCATAATTGAGAATAATTATAATTATAATTAATTGTTGAAGGTTTATGAGCATTGTTATAGAACAGTTACTGCAATGTACGCAATGTAGCAACACCTCTGACTGACACTGGCACTGATAGGTCACTGAAGGTCATGTGATCAGGAGTTAATCCTGAGCACTGCTTTTTTTTTTCAAACTTTAAAGTACCAGCTATTTATAGTCAAGTATATTATTCAATCTCGCCAGTGTTACTGAAAGGAAAAGGTGTGTGGTTATGAGAGTGGAATTTAAGACAGGACCATCTCTGTGTGCTTTTGAAATATGAAAACTGCATTCTGAAATAGATTTGTATTAGTATGGATTTGAGCTTAAATCCAGGCATCAGGTTTAAGTTTAATTAATGCCAACTGACCTCGTTTATGCTTTATTAAGGATGATAGAGTGTATAAAATATTGAAAGAAAAATGGATAAAAACAAACCATACATCCATTTGCACTGCCAGTGTGTGTGTGTGTGTGTGTGTGTGTGTGTGTGTGTGTGTGTGTGAGCTATCCAGGTGTATTTTATAGGACACTTTTTTTTAGCATAATCAGAAAAGCAAGCTTAAAATAAGAAAATATACTCCAGTGGGAAAAAAAAAAACCCAAGAGGAGTCGGCTGGTTGTCAGGACAAGGCTGCCCCAGCATGTCAAGCATGTGCAGGGTGGCTAAGGGCATTGTGGCTCAGTGAAGGAAAAATAGCAGCTCTGTACCTCACAAGCCATCTTCTGTTCCGACTGGTGTGTATGTGTGTGTGTGTGTCTATATTTAGGAGACATCATAGTAGAGGGAACGGTGTGTGCATCTTGTTAGCAATTAAAGATTAATCACATTCACCATAAACCAATTTGCCCACAAGCAAAAAAGACTAACGTGCATGATTTAGGCTTACAGCTATAACCTGGATATGGAGACGTGAGTGCAGACGTTTTGTCTGTAAAAGTGAAGTGCGCTGTTGTTGTGGACGTGTGAAGCGTCTCTGAAATAAACATTTGACTGCAGAGCATCACTCTGAAGCCAACACTTAACTCTCGATTTTAAGTATTTTTTTTTTAATTATAGTACAGACATTGCAGTATGTATGATTGTCTGTGTATGTGTGTGTGTATCTGAGAGAGAGAAGGAGGGAGGGACTGTGTATATGTGTGTGTGTGTGTGTGTGTGTGTGTGTGTATATGTGTGTGTATGAGAGAGAGAGAGGGAGGGAGAGACTGTGTGTGTGTGTGTGTGTGTAAGAGAGGGAGGAAGGGACTGTGTATATGTGTGTGTGTGTGTGTGTGACTCATACCTGACTGCACAAATGCACTGTATCTGTACAATAGATTACTGTTCAGGCCACATCATCTTTAGCAAAGCCCCCACAGCTGCACTCGCTAGTGTTCATCTTTCAGATAAGCTTTAAAACAAACACACATACACACACACACACTGCACCAGTTGCTCCTGCTGCACACTCTCCTGACCACCTGTCAACCACCCCAACCTAGTACACACACACACACATATGCAGGCACACACATGCACACACAAGGCCATTAATATCTTCATTGTCCACCTTTTCACACACACTCCTGTGTGCTACATTTGTGTTTAGCCACTGGTGTTATGTATTATGAATAAAATGCATGTTGTGATGTTTTCCTGCTGGCTCTGCCCTCCTGAGATGATAGAAATCAATATTCCTTCTGTCTAACCCTTATCTACTTTCCGCTAGATCCAATTAACTTCCTTTGAACGCCCCGCTGTTGGGTCTGACCAATAATGAAAAGCTTGCTTTCAGCTCAGCGAGAAGTCAATGAAAGTTCACGTTCCGTGCTTCAGTCGGACTTCTCAATGAACTCCCTGTGATTCTGTCACGCATATGATCTGTAAATCAAATCTAATCTTATTGGAACAGATTGGACATGTGCGTGTGTGTGTGTGTGTTGGTGAGCAGGCTCTGACAGCTGCTGTCTGATCTTCACAGGTGACGCAGGTGCCCATCGAGTCATGCGAGCAGTACGGAACATGTCACGAGTGTCTGAGCTCTGGAGACCCGCATTGCGGCTGGTGTGTGCTGCACAACATGTAAGTGCTCTTTCTACATGACACTCGCTGTGCTGTCGATTAGACCATGACAATAACAGAGAGTTCGTGATGTCAGTCTCTCTGAGATCAGCCACTCCATCACCACCTCCTCTTCTCTTTTCTATTTAGAAGCCCAGCTTATATGTGACGATGTGAAACGGAAATAAATGCACTTTATTTGAAATGAGCAAGCGAGCTCAGCGGTTTTGGCATGATGATAGCTGGCTATACTTCAAAATGATTAATTAATGATTCATATTGTTTTGATGCTGCAGTCATTTACAGATGAGCCTGATGACAGAAGCTTATATAAAACCAGGATTTTTTCAATGATAAAAATAATGATAATAGTGATGAAGTTGTGTGAAAGGAGATTTGAGTGTATACTGTACATACGACGATCACTGGTGATTTGAGCGCAGTTATTGAATCAGCTTCAGCTGCGTGGACGCAAGCCCCTAGCCCGCTAATCCATCATGTCTATGTTATATGTATACAGCACACACTAACATACATCTAATTAGCATGAAACATGCTCTCATTTATTGCAATAGTGAGTCATGGAGAGGGGAAAAATCAGTGAAGCTGAATTAGAGGTGCGTGTTGCTGCAGATAAAAATTTCTGGAAGCTAACGTCGGTTATGGAAGTGTTATTTTATAACACTATTTTGTAACTTTATTTTTAAATAAAGCTGAAAAATGACCTGTCCTCCAACCTTACCAGCAGGTAGTTATGTTAATATTACTTATTAAATCTTAGTTATTTATAGATCTTGAAATATGACAATAAGACTCTTTAATTACCCTTGAAGAACCCCTTTTTCTAAGTATGTCATTTAAGCACTACTCTTGATGGAGATGGAAATATGTAGTTCATTCTGGCTTTGACTAGGCTTTACGCTCACCAAGACACTGCTAGTGAGGTGGAAGTGTAGGGGTTTCGTGTTCTTGTATTTTAGGAGTGTCGTTTCTGAGCAAATGCTGAACAAATAAACAAATCCTTATTTCAAGCTTATTTCGGGTTTATTTGTCATTTGCACAAAATGTCAGCGACAACTGAACATTGAAATGCTTGTGGTGAGGCTCAGGTACTCTACATATATATATATATATATATATATATATATATATACACACTGCCCTCCAAAAGTTTGGAAACGCCTGAACAAAATAG
>CM075018.1:17057040-17081156 GCA_037576675.1 Pangasius sanitwongsei
CTGATATTGCCCAAAAACCCTATTTTGTTCAGGCGTTTCCAAACTTTTGGAGGGCAGTGTATATATATATATATACATCAGTAAATAAAAGGGGACAGTGAGAAGAGATTATTTAAGAGAGTATAAAAAAGCAAGAAGCATCAGTACAAGGTAGCATTTAAAAATTTAAAGAGATTACTATAAAATTAGATGTAGTAGTATGTGAAGTGTGTAATAAATATGTACAATATATCAATATATTGCACAGAGACAGGACTTAGTCCTTAGCAGCAGTAAAGTGGTAATGGTGCCCTTTAGCAATATTGCAATATTCCTAATAAAAAAAATGTTGAAAAGGCTGAACAGCAGACTACAAAACAAACACAACTGTCTTCAGTGTTTTGATATGAAATTATAATCAGCTTAAAAAAGTGCCATGAATAGCTCATGCTGTCTCTCTAAGACTCGGTGTAGTGCCTGATATACACAAAAAACACTTAGCACTCAGTTAAAAGACTAATGAACTGATAAAGATCCATGTCTGTGGTTCACATTTATAAATTACATGTTGACACTAAACCCACATGCGCAATTTATGTGATTATCGGCATTATTTTAATTGCTCTTTTATTACATAGTACTGTATATAGTACTTGCTTTAATTGATGATACTGATATTCAGTTCGATCGTTTAACTGCAGACCAAGCAGTTAAGATGTTTCACTCAAATGTGCACACACTCCAAGAAGAGTACATTGTACACTTGCTTTACAGTGAGATTTGAGCATAGGGGCCACTGCGAATGGAACATGGTACAAATAATTTGAATCTCATGTCGTCTTTAGCACTTTAATTTTCTCACACGTTCACCATCCCTGTTTGATTTTTAGTAAGGATTCTTTGTGCTTGGTAATTCTGTGTAGACACATTTTATTATTACTCTCTTGCTGTGACCAGATGTGTGCAGTACAGCTTTTCTATTTAAATGTCTGTGTTTTTTCTTTTTTTTTTCTCCACTTTTGCACTGTCTAAGCTTTGAAAAGACTAGATTTACACTGTAAATGCTCCCACAGTAGCCCCCTGCACACAGCGTAGGGTCCGTCACTGTCACCTGGTGGCCCATGTGTGTTACAACACCCAGCGTCATCAGCTTCAGTCTTAGCAGCATATTCCAATGCATTGCCATTTTTAATGTGAATTCATCACATAAACAATTATCAAATGCCTTTTTTTTCCTCCTGGCTTAATTTACAGCAGGTATTACATTTCCTCCTGTACGTTGCTTGCTAGTTCATGTCTCCTTTCCCTGTTGGCACACCGAACACAGCTACATCCTAATAACAGTCAGCTCGAGCTACTAGCACTTTCCTAATGGTGGCAGCACTGTGAAGAGTGCACTTAAAGTAATTTGCGTAGCCCTTGCGGCGCAATGGGGACAAATAACAGCTCGAGTGCAGGGTACTTTAGTGCGGCTCTTCAGCATTCCAGAACAGGTGCTGTTAGTCTCCGCATGCTTAAATACTTTTAATTTTAGAAATTCATTTTCTACTCTGTTTTTAATATTTTTAGTTATGAGACGCGACACCTCTCATGTGTATGTTACATAAATCCTCATACGTATGTTCACACACCTGTCGTAGTGTCTACAAAGCTGTAGAATCACGCATCCACCCACACACACACACACACACACACACAGAAGTCTGTTGTGACTGGGTTATGGGATGCTATATGAAATCATTCGGTAAACTCGGTTATAGCTGCGCTGACACAATATTATTCCAAATGCAGTTGATCAGCTAAAGTTGTTGTCTTTTGTTTAGCACTGGAGCTATTTATTACTAGGAGATATTGGAATTCTGTGTCACCTGAAATCTTATTATGTTTGGTGTAACAGAAGAAAAAAAAATCAAATTTCTTATTTTTGATTAAGCTTCTCCATTAAGATTTTATGTGCATGGCAGCACAGCAGTGTTTCCTGTTTATTCTGTATCGCTGTCCTATGGTTTTCTCTCTCATTCTCCTTTCAGTTTATTCTCTCTTCTCCTCTCTCCCTCTCTCCCACCACCTTGTCATCATACCATCAGCCTCAGATGCAGCCACATCAGGCACATTTTCCACAATTTATGTTGTCTTGATGAAATTAGCCTCCTCCCTCTCTCTCTCTCTCTCTCTCTTCTCCCGGCTCATGTCTGCTTATTTCTCACTCCTGCAGACCCCTTAAGTGTCTCTCCCTCTAGATATGACAGAAAAGAGAGAAGAGAGACAAAAAGAAGGATGGCTCTCCATGCATAATCTCTCACACCTTTGAAGCTGTGAATGGGTTTCTCTCTCTCTCTCACTCTCTCTCTCTCGCACGCTTTCTCTGCTGTTCGTTACACATTCTCGTCTCCTCAATAGCAGTGCTCTAGTGCTGCTCTGGGCCTCGTAATTAGCTACATGGCATCACATTAGCATGATGCAGCGCGAGTGACGAGAGGCACAGTGAAGAAAGTGGTCAAGACTAGCGCTTCTTTCTGTCCCCCCATCTCCCGCCACCCCCCCCCGAACCTAGCCACAGAATGGCGCGATCCTCTGACGGCCCCTGTAATTACCGGCAGCTGCTGCCTGACGAGTGAAAGGAGAAGGAGAAGAAGAAAGAGCGAGCAGAGTAGAGGGTGACGGCCAGAGAAACGAGTCTGATTTTGGCAAGCCAGGGCCACACAAAAGCATCCAGCGTTTAGATTGCAGTTGCAAACACGCTTTTGTCTCAAGCACACTCGAGTCTCATGGGTGTGGATAAGAGCAAGCTTCAAGCATGGTCCTCATTATGCACGCACTCATTCCCAAAGCTCAAACTCAAAGATTTTCCCGCTTGTTGTCCTCATTCAGGCCATTCACAGGCTGCAGAAGGGTGGCTGGAGGATGGAGAGAAAAGAAAGAAGGATGGAGGGAATAAAAATAGTGAGAGAAAGAGAGGGAGAGAGAGAGAGAATTGAATTTGGAAATTAGTTTATTTTAAACCATCTATGATGCAGACACTAACATTTTGCATGTAATAAACTGGATTTTTAAATAGATAGATATATAGATAGATAGATAGATAGATATACATGTAATGATTCACTAGTTAATTACTTAATTAAAACTTTAAAAACTTAATTAATTTTTTTTTCAATTAAATATCCCTTACTTTCTCTAGAACTGTAGTGCAAAGATAACCTCATCATTAGACACAGAGCACACTGCCTTTCTGTAGCGCACATTTTTAAAAACTTTTCCAAATCTCTCATACTTTTGTAGAAATGAACTCAACTAAAATCCTTGATGAATCAGCTGGCACTTGGACCTTTCTTTTCTCACACACATAAAACCAAGGATGAAAAACTGCAAGGAATAATTAACATTAAGATTCTCTAAAATTTCCAACAAGTAAAATTTCAATTTCCAACACAACATAAGACAGTGCCTTTCTAGATCACGCTGGTTTGTTTAGTGCACTTCATTCTGAATTGACATCATTGCTCAACCCAAGGACATTGTGCCAAGGTGTGTCAGCTCTCATAATCAAGCTTCTTTTTTTTTTTGGTTCAGCACTTTCACTAAAGCTCTATAAGACCAGATTACCACCTTAAACAGGGGGTACTTCCCACATTCCTTCGAATCAGGAGTGATTTCCTTTGGAAAGAGGTTGTCTTCCTCTTCCCCAGCACAGTAGTCCTTGTGTACACTCTTCTAATGTACCTAAAAGCTGAGTAACAATATGTATAGCTCTTATCTCTATCTGTGTTGTCACAGTTTCTGGATGAACAAAGACAGGTCCTGTTAAGTCCATTAGCTAGATCGTACAGCGTGCCTGGCAGCATGTCCAAAGTTTCCCAAATTAGGTAAATGTTGTTGAAGGTTGACCTGCCAGACATACAGTACAATACAGTCTGGATAAAGAGAATGGCTTACTCCATCGCCTTTCCTTGTCTTGTGTCTAATGCTTTTGCAGCGAATACACAACAAAGCCACCAGGCGCCAAGTCAGTTAAGTCTCCATTCTCAGGCAAGAGGGTCAAGACAGCATTCCTTCCTTTAGGCTATCTGGAAGCACATCACACAAGTCTTGTCCTAACACTGACCAGAAAGCCTCATAAAACCCAACTGGAAGACTATCAGTGATAGACGTCTGTCCATTCTCCATGCCTCTGAGAGCTGTATGAGAGCTATCTATGGACAGGTCCCTGTCAAGCATGTCAACTGACGGCTTTGTGATTTTAGGAAGAATTTCCTCTATGTCTTGCACCACTGAAAGCTGACTGTCTGCTTACAAATTTCAGTAGACTCTGACAAGAGAACCTCTGAATCTGTATAAACCTCTCTTTGTCCATTTCCTTGCCCAAGATCAAAGAGAAGCTTGGAAAGAGCATCCATGTCTGTCACACTGTTAAAACATGGGCAGACCATCACCCCCTGCACAGCTTTTTCACTCTGAGACCATCATATAGCCTTGATTGCCTGTGGCCTCCACCAAATCCTGGAGTTCCCCTACTTTAAGAGATGTCCGTTGTGACACTGTGGGTGTACTGTTGACAAAATGATTGGCACTTTTGCTACATCCCACCAATACCACAAGTAGAAAAGTGGCTTCTGAAGTGTAAACTTGTCCCAGAAAAAAAAAAAAAAACACTCTCCTTGAAGTTGACATCATCTAAAAGCATTGTGTTAAAACTGCCACTATGCACTTTGTGGTTTTACGTTACATTTGCATATGGTACACGGAATCATGCAATGATCTGAAAACCCAACAGGATATGCATTGAATACTGAACACACTCAACTGATAAAGCTAAAAAAACAATCAAGCATAGAGTCTAGAGTGAGCTCACATGTACTGGTCACTGACCTTTATGAACTTTTCTCCAGATATCCTGCAAACTATGTCTCCATTATCTCACTCAGACTCCTTCAGGAAGCAGAATGAGGTTCTATATGATTCCTGTCCATGCTGGGAACAGTACAGTGGAATCAACACCCACAATGAAAAAAATGTCCAAAAAGAATTTTTAGTTTACAGCTGGAGCATATATACGTGTGAAAACCAAAAACCTCAGTCTCAAAGCAAGCTCTCACACAAATCTTTCTTTTATAACTTATTCATGTTGCTGTTTCTTTCCTTCAGAAAGATGACATCAGCTTTTTTTTGCTTCTCCTTTTTTTTTCTTTTACTACGTCTGCTGTTTCGCTATAATCCCCAGCCGTTTGTGTTTAGTGCCGCTGTAATAATTTCACTTATGGCGAAAAAAATAAATAAGGTCCATTTATTTATTGGTGTTGAAAGCCGTTTTTATTAGAAAAATACTAAACTGTCACTTTTATTTTATTTTATTTTTTTTTTTTAGCTTAGTTCAGAAAATGCAAAATTGTTCATTCAGTTCCACCTTTTGGATTAACCAGGAGGCATTTCTCAGCCCTTACCCCTCTTAGACTCTTATTTAATAACAGTGTGACCAGTTTGAGTCTGAAGAATAAATCCATCACTATCTGACGCATGATCGGTTTCAGCTTTCTTCACTCACTTCATTAGCCTTATTAATATCAGTACATTTCCTGTAGTTGCTCTTCTCTTTGTCAGTGTGCTCTTCTGAGTATTATGTTTCTGGATGGACTACTATGAGGAAGCACAGGTGTAAATAAGTCCTGAATTACATCCACAGCTTGATTGATCTCATTTGTCTTCTCAGTGGTAAAAAAAAAAAAAAAAAAGGGTTGATCATACTTAATATGTCCTATTAGATTTCCCACCACCAGGCAACACTCCTCTACACTGATCCCACTTTAATACTGATGGCATGTTAACTCCCGGAGATTGGAGTCACCATACTGCCAAGCAAAAATCCTGAGCACAGACACTCACAATTTCTCACACACCATTTTACCAACTAATTCTAAGATGTTATGCTGAAAAAAATGTAAGATATATTGGAAAGATTGGAAAATACTTTAACCAGTCACTCCTTCACATGTGTATGGACACAGAATGAGAGAGAGGGAGAAAGAGAGAGAGAGAGAGAGAGAGCGATCGAATGAGGAGGTGGAAAGCTTTGCTTTTGGATTTGGCAGGATTAATCTCGCCAACAAAGAACACTAATCCTAGAGATCTGATTGGCTGAGCCCCAGTGTGGTCAGAGGTCATCAGAGTTCCTTTTGTTATCTACTGTCATGCAGTAGCTTTGAGTCCCTCTACGGAGGAATGTGCAGATTCACCACTGCTTGCTCAGACATGGCATGATTACAGAGAAGAAGAAGACATTTTATGTATACAGCAAACGAAACAAAACAAATTCAGACAATGGTGAGAACGGCAGAGCTTTTTCCCCACAAATCTTGAGGCACTAAAGAAGGAAAGCTTGCTGATGAATAGCTTGCCGTTGGTAGCTTTGGTGTTACACGAAGAGCTTCCAGGAAAGTCCAGTAACTTCCACAGCACCTTCAAATATCAAAAGTGGGGATATCAGATAATTAATCAAACCCCCTTAATTTTACCTATTTTAATCTAATTAAAAGGGATAGAATAGATGGATGGCAGTTTTATAAACGGGGTCATTTTGGTCACTAACCAGGGGGCTTCACATCACAGCTCAAACCAAGCCCTCCCCAAATACACATACTTGCATATTAATAAAGAATAAAACAGTTTTTCTTGAAGTAAAAATCCATCCTGAATGATAATTATTTATAATTACCACGTGATCATCAGTGGCATCCATGATTTATTTTTGTAATGAAATTCTGAGTTGACTTTTGTGTTTAAACTTCTTTCACTGACATTCTCAACTACCTGCCGATAGCGGTGGCAGTGGGATTAAGTCCTCGTTTTATCTCTAACTAAAGAGATCCATGCAGCAGCGCTTTAGTCCTTTAATCTGTCCAGCTCTCTCACTTCCTCGTCTGTACACTCTGCTCAAACTAGATCGGTTTCCAAAGCGTCAAAATTCATCACGATAACAACCAAAAGCACAAATCCAAGTCAACAAAGGAATGGCTTCAGAAGAAGAAGATCAACGTTTTGGAATGGCTCAGTCAGAGCCCAGATCTAATCTTGAGGAAAAACCTGTGGAATGTCGCAATTTGATAGATCTTGAGCATTTTTTGTGAGGAAGAGTGGAGTAAAATTGCCAAATCAAGATGTTGGTAGTCTCTTACTTAAAAAAAAAAAAAAAAGACTGAGTGTGTATTACAAGCAAAAGGTACTTTAACAAAGTACTAGCTCAGGGGTGTGCACACTTATGCAAAAAGGTTATTGTACATACTTTTCTTTTTTTTCCCCTAAAATGTTTTATTTGTTTTTCACTTGAATTACCTTGGTGGCTCTATCACATTAAAAGGTGGAAAAAGATCTGGCATGATTTCTCCTGGTCTTCGCCTGCATTTTAAGCTTATAAGCATTATAAACTAGGGGCCACTGAGTAAAACATAACTTGCATGTAACTTCCATTCTGACAGCAAAGACATGCTATATAACCCCCAAACACTTTTAAATAAACAGCTAAACTTCCATCAATACACAAACATTCAGCATGGACTAAAACCACCAGCTCCCTAATGGCTGAACTGAAACCATATCAAAGCAGAACTAATCACAGTAAGAATAATAACCAGCACGCTGAGGTCATTACATGGTCCAGCTTGCGCTATCCGTGTTGAACACTAGTCATACGTTAGCATGGATCACAATCTATCAGTGCACCAAATAGTCTCCCAGCTGCATATCGATTTCAGCGTGTGTAAGGATTCAGAGCAGTCTGCACTCGCTCCTAGACACGACTGAAATGAATGAAGGTGTATTTATGGCTGGGACGAGGAGATGGAGGAGGCTGCGGTCGCAGTGCGCTCAGTGCAATTCTGTTCTGATGGCTGCTTTGGGAAAGGAGAAGTTATTAGCAAAAACATGTGCATAGTAATGGAGGGGCTGTGATTCACTTCACTTCTCTTTTCTTCTCATTTCTTTTCTTTTTGTCTCTTCTCATCAATTTCCTCATCTTCTCCTCTCCTCTCTTCTCTTTACTTTATATCTTTCGTCTTCTGTTCTCTTTGCTTTGCATGTCTTCTCTTCTCTTTATTTTCCGTCTCTTCCCGTCTTCGGTTCTCTTTACTTTACATCTTTATCTTTCCTCTGCTCTTCTGTTTACTTTACATGTCTTCTCTTCTCCTCACTTTACATCTTTATCTTTCCTCTCCTCTTCTCTTTACTCTACATCTCTTCTTTTCTCTTCTCTTCTCATGTTCCCTGCTCTCCTTTTTTTTTTTACTCGGTCTGTCTGGTCTCCTTTGCTGACCTTTCTTCTCCCTTCTTCTTTTCTTTGCCATCTTTTTAGGTTGTTCCCTTTCCCCTACTTCTATCTCACCTACTTCTATCAACTTGTTATTTTTCTCATCTCCTCTCCTCTCATCTATTCTTATCTCCTCTCCTCATTCTCTTTTTTCTCCTTTTCTCTCATGTCAGCTTTCCCCTTCTCTTGCTTCCTTCAATATGGTCTCTGCGTTATTTTTTTTCTCTTCAGCTTTCTCTCATTCAGACTTTGGAATTCTTCATATTTGTAGTTGGTCCTAATTTCCTGGATTTGTGTAAACCTTCTACTGGCCCTAGACACACACACGCACATACACACACACACACACACACACACACACAAATCTTGAGAGAAGACAGGAGAAAAGAATGGAAATCTTTCTGTCATCTATCTGCTGGCGTCACACTGGTGTGTGGAGGGAGGTGTGTGTGTGTGTGTGTGTGTGTGTATATATATGTGAGAGAGAGACAGGACAGTGTAATTGCCTGTCTGAAACACAGGGCTAAAAGCAGGCAGCAGACTAGAGCCCAAAGGTTAGCCCGCCATCGCCATCACCTTCCTTTGTCACTTGAACACACACACACACACATACACACACACACACACAGACAGCAGAAGCGTGTGTGTAGAGTGTGTTAATGATGCCAACCCTGTAAGCATTCCACACAGCCCTAGAGATGGCCATGAGCTGTCATAAAATAGACAAAGCCAGGGACAGACAGACAGACTCAGGCAGACAGGTGGGGTGGGCACACACTTCAATTAATGAGAGAAAGGAGAGAAGGTTCTAACACACACACACACACACACACACAATGGCCGTCTATCAGCACCATGGCAACCGCAGCATCCCCATACCCTCTCCAACCCCAAAATAAAAATCAATGCTGAGCTTTGGCAGCTTATTTGCAGTGCACACACACACACACACACACACACACACACACACACGCATACACATTTTCAGACAGTAAAGAATTCACAAGCCATCCCAGACATCTGAAAGCGCATTAAGTGTCATTTTCCCTCGAGCATTAGGAATGTAAAAGAGATGCGGCAAATTGCAAGTCGACATGCTCCCTGTCAGGAAGGCCTGAGAGAGAGAGAGAGAGAGAGAGAGAGAGAGAGAGAGCAAGTAATAAGCAAAAACAAAGAGAGATTTAATGAAGCTCATACATACAATACTCATTTACATAAATCTGAAATAAGCATGACTTACTTTAATATTACACTCTGAAAGCAGCCTATATTGTAGACCTTATTCTAGGTGACACACACACACACACACACATCTGTCCTCCCCAACGGCAGCCGCTCAAATTACCTTAATGTGTTGTTCTACTGCAGAAAGCTTTCAGCCGAACCATTCGTTGTCCGGAGTATCATCTGAACAAAGGCTAGTGTGTCTCAAATCTCGATCTCCGGGAATTTTACACATTTGCAGCAAATCCAAATTCAGATTTTTCACTGCTAGAACCCACTTGAGCCTTATGCTCCTTGTGAGGAATGTGCTTAGTCTGCACAGTGCTTTATCTCGATGATTTGGGGTGAATTCGAGGGCAACAGTTGCTGAAAACTGCTGGATGTGCAGATTGTGCTGTGTTCAGGACCAAGGACAGCGGCTTCCTTTCAGCCCTGCTCTGGAGTTCACAAAACAATGAACACAAGAACTGGGACAGGATACAACAATGAACTCTCACATGAACGTTTTTACCCTTTCTCATTTGCATTGCTGCCGTTGTCACTAAATTACACAAAATTCTCAATTTCCTATCAGCCACAGAGTAGGCATTTTTCCCTCATTCTTTGGCTGATACTCTATGGCTAAAACCCATTAGGTAGTGGTATGCACCTAAAACGTGGACCAGCACGCCATCAATGAATTCAGCAAGGAATTCCACTACCATATTTATCTCGTTCAAAAATAACACGTAATGTGACAATCTCGCCTCCCATGTTGAGATTGGCCAGTAATTCCCACTCACAAACAGATTGTGGAAAATAGAGACAGCAAAAGTGATTTGTCAGAATATTGATGTGAAAAATAAACCCAAACAAACATGAGTTATATTTGTGTCACTCTTTTCTCCACAGGTGTTCTCAGAGGGATCGGTGCGAACGAGCCAACGAGCCCTACCGTTTTGCAGCCACGCTGAACCAGTGCATAAAGGCCACTGTGTATCCTGACAGCATTGCAGTTTCTGAGCCCAGTGTACCGGTGAGAGATATTTCCCCCCATACTGTACATATTCACAGTCTGAATTATGCTTTGTGCAATTATGATTTTAACCACGTGAAGAATATCTCAGGCGTAGAAGAAAAACCTCCTTCTGCACTGATGATCAGGCTCTTTTTAAAACTCATGAAAAACAGATGTGGAGTGTGTTGCACTCTCTCTAGTGACTGGAAACACAAATTCAAATTCAGTCCGTATGGAGACATGTTTATGGGCTGTTTTCTCGCTTGCTTTTTTGGTTGAGTGGTAATGTGTAGTGTGGGTGGATGGGAGACTGAGCGAGCGAGCAGCGTGTAGGTGAAAGGTGCATGTGTGGGTGAGATGCCAAAAAGTGCATGTGTGTAGGCTGATGTGGGTTTGTTCGAGAAGTATTCAGCCACAGAGAGGAAGGAGTCAATGTCTATGCTTTCTGTCTTTTTTTTTGTACCTTTTCCCAACGCTTTTCAAAATGAAATCACGCTCTTTTTCTGTCTCTCTGTTCTTCTTTCTTTGTCTCTTTCATACACAAACAAGTAGGTGGTTGTTAAATTTCTTGGGCTTTGAAAATCAAAATTGTATTTAAAAAAAAAAGACAATTCTGATGTGCCTAAACAGTGCGTGTTAACGATATGTTTGCCTGTAAATGAGCTGTTTGGCTCTACGGCACTTTATAGTACGTCAACAGGGTCACTGCTGCTCCGATGGCAGGAAACTATCACCATGACAACAAAGCCCATCCGCTCTGGGGCCACGGGAATACGAAAAGCAGCAAAAACAATCAAATTACCTTTATTAAAAATGCTGGTAGTGATTAGCCAGCTCTGCGCATACACATGCACCAAAAGCAACAGCTACAGCAAGACAGCTAGGGACCAAATGCACAAGAAATACACCATGCTGCAAACTGTGAAAACTGCCCTACAACTTGTATCAGGAAGAAAAGCAAGCAACTATACTGGCACACTGCATGGTCTATGGTGCTCTACCAACCATGTTAATATTATAGATCCTACCCCAGACTGAATGATGTGATTCAAACTACTGTTAGCTCTGTTATTATCCAGAAGCTATAGGCAGTATGTATTATAATTTGGACAACAATATGCTGCAGGGTTTGTGATCAGTGTGGATAGACAGAAATTTCCTACAAAGTGCTCCTGATTTGACAATGAATGAATGAATGAATGAATGAATGAAGTAAAGAACATGGTGGCATTTCAGACACAGGGTTGGTAGCCACCAGAATAATGACTTCCATTGTCATTGTGTAAAAACTCTAGCACACACATTACTAAATCAGTAATTAGCAGCTCTCTGGCTCTTGTTGCTAGCGCACTAGTTTAGCAGACATGTCCACGCCTGAGGTTTTGGGGTAATTAGCTGCTTTATGGACATTCTTCTGCACAGGAAGTCCGGATGAAAAGGGCACGGGAAGTGTGTGCGACAGGTAGGATGGTTAATCAGGCCTTGTTGGTAAGACATTAGAGCTCTGAGAATCTGACCTGGGTCCTCGGCGTGAGGCTCTAGACAAGCTGAACAGTGGAAAACTTCAAACAGGGAGGTAAAATGGGAAGCGGGTAGGGCGATCTTTACAAATGTCAACCCAGTCATTACTGCCCGAGCAGTGTTTGAAACACACACACACACACACACACACATACACCTAGTCCGGAGAACTGGAAATGTTTATTTATAGAGCGCTCCAGCATCTGTGACTGCTCCCCGGAGAATGACTTCAAAGGGCTGTGTGTGAATGTGTTTTTGTGTGAAGTGAGAGAGAAGTTCAAGAAGCTGATTGAATTTGTCAGATGTCCATTTTCATCCGTTTTAAAAAAGGAAAAAGGAAACACAGCTTTTCTGGCACCTTTTATAGTGCCTGCTCACCTGCATCTGAGGCTAAGAGTTGGCTGACAGTTTGTGCCATTGCCTTATGCTCAGGCCATCTGCTGTGTACCTGATGAAGCTTGATTGAAAATACTGCAGTGCTAATAGCAGCTACACTCAGGCGCTTTTCCTCTGCCATCTCTGTGTTCAGCTGCTGGTGAAGGTGACTGATGTTCCTGATCTCTCTGCTGGAATCACCTGCGCCTTTGGGAACCTGACTGAAGTAGAGGGGACGGTGAATGGTAATCAGATCCTGTGCATCTCTCCTGCTGCTAAAGATGTCCCCGTAATTCCTGCTGACCAAGGTACTGCTCTGAAGGTCTATTCTCTTTATAATCTGTTCTTCTCTTCCTTAACTTGCATCTCCAGTTTACTCACATGCACAAATTCATTCTTGTTTTCATCCCTCAAACGAGCTTCAGACCCCTCCATCCGTTAGTTCTCTCTTTTTACCATTTCCTCTCTCCGCCCACTTCTCCCGGGGGCGTGGCTTTGGCTAAGCTCTCTTATAGATGTTCTATTAATAGAGCCTCTCAGACGCGTGCTCCACTGCCTTCTAATGAGAGCTTCATTCAGCAGGGCTCTGTGCTCTCACGCCCATCGATTCCACACACACTGCAGCTCTAATGAGCTTACACTGACCTCAGGTCAGCCTCCGGGCTGGAGCCATGCTCTCAACCACACTTACACCTATTACAGGTGATATTTGCAGCCATTTTTCTTGTGCACACTCAGCTCAACAGAGAATGAGAGCTGTGATTAGAGATGTGGACATGAGACAGATGTGAAACCTATGAAGATGAAGACAGACAGTGCATTGAAAATAAATAGGACAGATATAGGTATTTAGAGTAGTCAAAAAAGTACGGCTCATTTGGCGTCAGATACAAAAGGTCAGTTTTCTTCCAGGTGGCGCTGATGAAACCCTAATGATAGATCTCGACAGCTCATTTCAGTAAAAGAAAGCTTCTCAGATGAGCGTGAGCTCGCTAATTAGTCACGCTCTGTCACACGTTACCTCCTGATCAAAGGTAGATGGTCATGACGGACACCTGTATGAGGCAGCCACCGTGTGAGTAATCCCACAAGTTCTCAGGGTAAATGACAGCTCTGTTTACCCACAATCCTCTACTTCCCGTAGGGAGCACGGCCCAATCAGTGTGGGCCCTCAGGTAAATGTCATCTAAACCTCATATTTCCCTCTGTCTCCTTCAGACGCATTAGGCAGTATAGATTATTAACCATCACCCAGGAACATCGATCATGCGCAGAATTAATAGCTTGAAGGCTAGGTATATCGAGCTTGTAGCGGAGTGGTGACTGATATTTCCCGTTCTGATCTATTTTCCAAACCAAAATGTCTACTTCTGGGAATTACTGAGCAAGATACTCCTGAAATGTAATAAAAATAATCCACTACCCCTGCATGTGTTGTAAAAAAAAAAAGCAGAAGAAAGCGGAGAGAGCAGGTGTGAAGGATAGCTTGGGGTCACAGCTGACTCCTACACACGGTATGCCAGCCGAATTTGTGCCCAATCGCTCATCCGAGTGTGAGGAGCTGGCTGCTTATTGAACGTTTTTAACATTTTCAATGCCTTGCCAAATGAGACAGAGCTGGCTGCGGTCCGTGCCGATGGCAGCAGCTTTGCTGGCTCTTCACTCAGCGCTGCGGCCCACAGACACCATCTCGTATCAACACAGGCACTCTGCACCACTGTACCAAACCTCACGTGTGCTCTGTAGGTACAGGCCAGGGTGAAGCAGGGTAAAGCAGTTTGTAGCCATATGCCTCACAGTGTGAGCAGCAGAACAAGTAACAAATATTGTCTGGGGAAGAAACAGAGCCACTGTTGCATGCAACCTTTATGTGTGCACAGAAAAAAAACAAAAAACAACTGAAGTGTTGAATGAACATGTATAGTGGTGTTCAATTCAATTAAGACCAGCTGGACATTACAGTAACTGATTCAACACTGGGGCTTTTGCTGTGTATTAGCAAATATGTGACTTAAGTGCCATGAGGATTCACTTTGCTTTCTCTCATTCTGTCTGTGTGTCTGTGTGTCTCAGACTGGTCTGGGGTGGAACTCAGGCTGAACTCGAAGGAGACAGGCCAAATGCTGATCAGCACTGAGGTTAAATTCTACAACTGCAGTGTACATCAGCTGTGAGTATCATTTTTTTTTTTCTTAGCTGTACACTGTACAAAAATGCACCGCAAAGTTCACACTCATTTACTGGCAACAGATTAGCGTTTGTTCATTTGTAGCTGAAGCTTTTATCCAAAGCGACTTCCGGTTGAGACAGGATATAAATGAGCAGTTGAGGAGGTTAAGCTTGATGGTGCTGGGATTTGAACTCAAAGCCTTCCGCCCTGTAGCTCAAAGGCTTAACCACTGAGCCACTGCTTTCAGCAACACGCTAGCACTGATAACCATCTGCCATCGAATCAACTCGTACTAAAAGATGCCTAGCGGTTTACTATCCTTTTTACTAGCATGTAAACCTTAAATCGGTGACCGTTTATGCTCGCATGTATTAGTCGCTAAAATGAAGGACACAAAAACGATCCACTTATTTTCTGTAAAATAATAAATCTAGATTTTGCTGTTAAAAAAAACCACTATGCATATCATCCTGTTCATCAGCGTAACACGCAGTATGTCATTAATATTTATTAATATACTATGTGTAAGCTCTATTCTTTCTACGTCTTTGTGTATTTGTGTCTGCTGTGTGTGTTGCGTTTGTGAAGTGCATAAAAGATGCTTTTTCTGTCTTGCTGGTGTTTAGTGGGGACAGCATTGACTCTTTGCAGCTCTGTAACCTTGACTCTGGCTACACAACAGATATTTTGGAAGTGTTGCGTAAAACGGACATTAGTAAGCATTTCCGACCCAAAGGGCATTTTGCGCATACTGAGTAAGCTTGCCATGGTCCTGAGTTTAGTATTGTGAAGCTGAACGTGACTGTGGAGTGCTCAGAGACCCCTCTAGCGGGGGTGCAGTAAATTGCTAAGACATCTGGCTATCATGCATATTATGTTCTCTTGCCATGCCTGGCTTTGGCCCTCACTATTGTAAAAAGCATCCATTAAAGCTAATGCCATCCGATTGTTTGACATTTCTCAAGTGCAGGAGTGGAATTTTTTCGGCTCTAAGTGGGCTGTTGATATCCCGCTCACGTGTTTGTGGTGTCTGGTGCATTCTGTGGAAAGCAGATGATCTTCCGCACTGGAGATGAAAGAGCTCGATTGGCTGGAAGCTTCCGAAATGACGGAGGAGGCGCTGGCCACAGTAGGAGATGACTGGCTAGGTTTTTAAAGCTTTTATTCTTCAGCATCCATGTCTCCTCTTTTTCCCCTCTGTTGCCCCGATTATCGGTATCCTCTCTTAATCCATTCTTTTTTTTTTTTATAGTACCATGCCCGACAAACATCCCAGCAGATCTGGAACTAATCAAACAATCTCCCTCTATCCGATCCCCTGAGTAATCCCTCAAACACACATACATACACACACACACATACACACATCCTTTTGCCCTCCCGGTATGTCTCACCAGCTGCCTCTCTATGCCCATGTCTAAGGGGGATTATGGGTACAGTGGAGCAGAATGGTGCTTCCTGGGTGGCATGGAATTGCGTCTCATCTCATCACTCTTTGACACCGGCTAAGTGCTTGGCACGCTCGGCCTCCCCACCATCCTCTCTTCCTCCTCTTTCACTCCTCCGATATAAATCCCTTAAATAGTTTCTCAGAGGCATCATACAGGCCACTGAGGCAAGGGATCCTTCCTGAGGAGCATATGCGCAACAGAGCGCTTCACTGCTTCATCATTGATTAACATGTCAGCAGAAACTAAGATTCATACGTCATCTTGTGCTCACAAATGATAGAGGCTCAATCCTCCTGATGACACTCTTTTAAAAGATACCTCCTAATGTTAGATCTTTTTCAGCCTCACCAAAAAGGTGTCTTGGACACTCTAAGGGGAAACTACAGTACAAATTAGATTAGATCCTTCCTTTGTGTGTTTTGGACAGCCTACATTTCATGAGTGGAAAAATTGTTCCCCTTCCTCCATGATAAATGTGCTGATTGTATCCTCTCCTGGAGGATCTCTGAGTCATCAGTAGGCACACGCACGCATACACACACACACACACACACACACACATACACATTTGTCTTACTATCCTTCTATGGTCCTTCCACTGACATAATTATTAATGCAGCTAATTAATGCTATGCTACACCTAACCCCAACCCTGACCTTAACCTCGGTAACCAAAAGGAAACCAAAAAGCAACTAAAAAGCAGTTTTCCTCACAGTTACAAGCCAAATGTCACCACATGGTCAAAAATGTTAAATATTCCTATCTTTGTGGGGACATATGGCCCTTGCCAAGATAAAAAAAAAACATGCCTATACACATACACACACATAGAAAAACTTGCCATTATCTCTTAGGGCTGCAGCTAGAACCATATTTCTGAATATGTTATTCCAATGCTATTTCATGGCATGCTTTATTAGGGATTTAATAAGAAAATCATCAGTAGAGTAAATGTAAGAGGACCAGCTCTTCTGGAACGGTTTGTTATGATAAGCTAATTACAAATGAAAGGTATTTCAAAATCATGGACATGTTCCGGGGAAATTCTAAGAAGATTCCTGCTACTCTGGACTGCTAGCTAGCAAGATTTACTAAATTTAATTAAAAAAGCAAGTGAGAGCATGCAAACTAGTGATCTGAACTAGTGAAGGAGGTAATAAACTCACGCAGACTGAGCTTGGCTTTCAGGCTGATCATTTTCATTCAGATTAGAGCACTAGCACATACTGAGCATACATTTTTTTTTACATCGAATGTGAATAAAGACCACTCTTTTGTTGTGTGAGCTGAAGTAGACTCTCACTCACTTAAGAAAAATCGCTGCTTCTACATCACATTTCTATAGACTTTACCCTCCAGAGCTCAAATCATTCGGAACAGGTTGTCCTTCCAAATTCATCTCTCTTAGCGTTAGTGCACTAATGTGTATTACAGATCGATGCTTATTTGTCCTCGTAGATCGGAGCTTTTATAGAGATGCGTAGGGTCTCTTTAAGGTTAAGGACAGTGCTCCAGAGAATTCATCTTATGTTGAACTGGTAGATCATTCAAATAGCATGCGAGATGACGTGCACTGTGTTGGTGTTAGTTATGAACACAGCAATTACTTACTAATGTATGCCAAATGAATAGTCAGAGAAGTTTAGTGCTTGGGACAAAGATTTAATTACTCAGAATTTGCAAAATCCCAGCAAGGACACAACAGAAGGTGAGTGGGATATGAATATTTGAGCACTTTCCTGTGGGGCTACAGAAAATAATGGCAGTCTGCTGTTTTCAGGATACTTTTGGTACTTTTGGTTTGGATCGGTTATAAATGCATATAATTAAACAAACCACAAAGCAAAAAAAAAAAAATGTTGGCGGAGGGCTGAAAACATGCTCATAAAGTACTCATTAATTTCATTCTTTGTTCAGAAATTAGTTGAAGGATAAAAGGGTACTTAAAATTTTGCTATGTACGTGCAGACATCACAAAAAAAAAAAAAAATCACCTGAGCACTTAGTAGATAATTATATAAATGATTAGTTTAAAACATTTTGTGTATCGCATTCAGAGTTTATTTGGTCCAGATATTCAGAACACATCGCATTTATTGAGTTGTGATTTTTCAGTTTGCATCTACAAAAAAAAAAATAAAAATAAATGCTGCAACCCAAAATACATGTCAAAATACATATTTGGTTCACTTCCTGCTGTTTGGTCAATTCAGAGTCGAAATACTTTCTCAGTGCAATCGAGCTGCATGAGTTTGAGTTCACTACACACCAGGCCAAACTGGGTCCCGTGTTCTCACCCGCGCAAACGAACCCACACTGCCGGAGAAAACACACCAGCGTTCACAGGACACATTCAAATGGACTAAACGCTGCGTATGTGAAAGCACCATCCACGGTTCTTTCTTTTCTAAAAGTGCACCTCAGGTAAAAAAAAATAAGGCAGTTTTGCTGATGTAGTGAAGAGCTGAATAAAACTTTTATCTTCATGTGTGTCTTTAGGTGTCTATCTTGTGTAACCAGTTCCTTCCGGTGCCACTGGTGCAAGTACCGAAACCTGTGTACACATGATCCGTCTAGCTGCTCTTTCCAGGAGGGACGGGTCAATGCCTCAGAGGTACACACACACACACACACACACACACACATTGACTCACTCATACACACTCACACACATTCTGCAGGTTCCTATTTGCTCTCCTGGTGCATGACTAACCTTTTGCCAAATTATCTCATGTTTCCAGTAATTATGCAGGCAGACTGTTTTAATAAGAACTTGAGCGAGGGAGTCTGTAGATAATGGTTAATCAATAATAAAAAGGTAATTGCAGTATAATGACATATCAGCCCACTTGCCGAGCCACTTATGTAAGTAACTAAAAGTGTTGTGCACTTAAAGACTGAAGCCATGCACAGCATGCGGGATTGTTTTCTAGTTCAGACTGAGCTCAGCGCGCCATTACACTGCACTGACACTTTGTGATTGCCACACACAAAAAAACTACAAATTCCAATTTGTATCACTCAGATTTCTACTTACGAAAGATAAACAACATACAAAACGGACAATGATTTGATAAGATTGTTGTCCAGAAATGTAACTAAATAAACTATCCAGGCACAGTTAGCTGCTGCTAATCTTAATACTTTCTCAATAATATCTGAATTTTATATCTGAATTTTAAATGCTGTGTAGAGACTACAAGCCAGGCTAGACCGTTTAGCTGCAACAGACAGGGCATGCGTGTGGAAACATCTATACACTGTAATTTCAAAGCAATGCTTAACCAAACTACAGTGTACCTAATGACATCAAGAGTGTAAACGAATTTTCTCTGAGCTTAGATACCTGATAACGCATTACTTCAAAATAACTCCCCTTAAATCAGTTCATTTTATATGTATATATATATATATATATATATATATACATATCATAACCATACGTTTTTACCTTTGTTATATTGTTATATGTCTTGCATAAGTATTAACCACTTTTGAACTTTTCTACATTTTGTCATAACTTATTTGGGAATATGTGGGAAATTAATGTAGTTTACGGATTAAAAAAATGTAAAAAATGTTATTGCAGACGTATTCACCTCATTTGCTTTGAAACCCCTAAAATTAATTTCTTTGGAACGAGACATGAGCGTCAATTTTTTTAGTTTGTTAGTGAAGAACTATGCATTGTTCGCGTATTTTTCCAGTAGCTGAGTTTATGGCTCTGAGTTTATTGCTCTATCTCGCCCCCTAGTGGAACAACAGAGATTATTATTATTATTATTATTATTATTATTATTATTATTATTATTAAATTCAATTATGGTCCACAAGATTATTTTAGTTTAGAGCATAAATTCTAAATGAATTTGGTGGACCAGATTAGAATCTTTGTTGGGATGGTCCCAGGCTACACACTGATTTGACACACCTGGTTTGCATTTTAATAAAAATCTACTATATATATATACAAAAAAAAGAACCCTGAACCTTATCTATTTTTTTAATCTACTTCCAAAACAAGCAAGTGTATTTTTACCAAAAAAAAACAACAACAATCTGACTGGAATGAGTGCTAAATAAGCAACTAAAGAGGCACAACTCTAGTTTTCAGTTGGCCAGGTAACTCATGTCAGTTGAGGATATTCTTTTATCTATTGTGAATGTGCATGTGTTTATGCATACGTGTGTGTGTGTGTGTGTTTGTAGTGGGAAAGACTATTCTTGGATTCTTGGTATCAGCTGCTAATTACTCATGAGGAGAGGGCGAGTGTGTGTGTGTGTTTACCACTTGACAGGTTCTAACGTAGCACATTAATCAACTGAACACCTGCAAGCACGCACATGCACACACACACACACACACACACACACACGCATGCATGCACATGACAGTCCCCAAGCCTCTAGTGAGATGTCCCGTTGCCTCGCACACTTTTTTGCAGTAGTGCTGTTATTGGCAAGTCCCTCCTCTGACTGCTGTGATTTAAACAGTGATTAAGTGGCAGGCTACAGAGGAATGCTGAGGACGTAAGGTGGTGGAGAAACAAACATACACACACACACACACACACACGCACGCACAGCTTCTGTGTACTCATAGCCATTATGTATGTTGTTTCCTACCCAGCATAATAGTGTGTGTATGTGTTGTATGAGTATGGGCATTTGTTCATTGTTGGTGTTCCTGGTGTGTGCTGTCAGGACTGTCCTCAGCTAGTGCGCTCCGAAGAAATTCTGATCCCAGCTGGAGAAGTGAAGCCTATCACGCTGAAGGCCCGGAACCTTCCGCAGCCTCAGTCAGGTCAGCGCGGCTATGAGTGTGTGCTGCACATCCAGGGGGTCAGCCACCGAGTCACAGCACTGCGCTTCAACAGCTCCAGTGTACAGTGCCAGAACAGCTCGGTATGACACACACACACACACACACACACACATATATACCCTATAGAAGGTGTCTCTACATCTGCTCCTAATGACTGCACCTGCGTAGACCTCATGACATTAAAATCCCTCCACTATTCTGCAAAGTCAGCAGTTCCTTTGTCTTCTCTCTGTTTCATTTCAGAGTAGCTCTGCTGGCATGACCATGCAGAATTAAAAAGGAACAAAAATCGACTAAATCTACTATATCCTAAATTAGCACATCGATCAAACAAAACAGTTCTATAGGACTGACCAATAAATCATATTTAAGCTAATTATATTTTGAATTTATTATTTAATTAACCACAATCAGCTGGGATCAGATGTTGTTGAACTCAACTGAAGCCGACTCCGATGATGGCTTAAATTGATCATTTAAGAGATTAACAGTCAGATCTAAAATGTTATACATATGAAAGAATATGAGATTATAATGCACAATGTGAAAGGCACTTTTCAGAAAAGGATTTTTACACATACATACATACATACATACATACATACCACACACACACACACACACACACACACACACTAACAAGCATTGTGCACTGAGGTGAGCTGTCTTTCCGAGTCTTTGTGTCTTTGCTCACTACAAATTCTCCATTTTTACACCTCCATCTCTCTCTCTCTCTCTGTCTCTCTCTCTCTCCCTCAGTATCTGTATGAGGGTATGAGGATTAGTGAGCTGCCGGTGGATTTCTCTGTGGTGTGGAACGGCAACTTCATCATCGATAATCCTGAGAACATTCGAGGTAACCCTCCAACAGAGCTCCCCTTTGAACTCTGCCTTTTGTTAGAGCATAGCACACACACACACACTCAGCAGACAAACAAACATTCATAAATACTGATGTAACAAGTAGGAAGACTCATAGTCACACATGCATGCACAAGCAGCATGCATAGTCATCCACATAGTCATCTCTCTCTCTCTCTCTCTCTCTGTGTGTGTGTGTGTGTGTGTGTAAATCATGGCTTTTTAAACCTGAACGCTGCAATCACAAGAATCATCACTATATTTTTCACACACAAAGCAAACTGAAGTCTATTTACTTGAGGCAAAGGAAAGCTTACTCCTGGTGACTGTTGTGGTTTCAGGAGAAACTCTTCAATTCAATTCACTGTTAATTATATAGAGCTTTTAACAATAGACATCATCACAAAGCAGCTTTACAGAGACCTCTGTTACAGAAGTTTCTAGAAACTAGAATCTTGATGTTATAAATATTAACATCGGTTTGAACCTACAGCCGAGTGACTAGGTGATGTTACACTATGCCACCACAGGACCATTCTGTTAAATGTGTTTTCAGAATCTTGAAACATTCCCAAGTTATTTCAAACTAATAGCACCTAAAACACCTCTAATGAATATTTCTTTAGCATCCTTGATATGATTTTTTACTGTTCCTGAAGAGGATTGGTAATATAATTTGTAAGTAAAGAATGAAATATCTGTGTAATTTGCCTAGTTCAAGGTACCAGTTCAAAGTTGTTGTTTTTTTAACATTACCATAACGTTGTGTAGAACAGATTGCTATTACTGAGGGAGCCAAAACTTTGGAAATCTGCTGATCTGTACTGAATTCCAGCCATTGATCTTGTCAATAATCACTTAAATTATAGTATCTCCTCAGGTAAAAGTAATCCAGCTCAAATCAGGCTTGAATGGGGTTTTGGACTTATTTAGGACTTATAGATTTCACAGCAGGACCTTGCTCTATTCTCTGTTGTGCTTATTAAGCGTGATAATGGACGCCTCCTGTTCCCCACAGTGCATCTGTACAAGTGTGGCGCTCAGAGAGACAGCTGTGGCATGTGCCTGAAGGCGGAGAGGAAGTTCCAGTGTGGCTGGTGCAGTATGGAGGGCCGCTGCACCCTACAGCACCACTGTCCCATGATCAACCCCTACACCAACCGCTGGCTAAATCTAGCCACCAATAACGTCAAGTGCACTAACCCACGCATCACTGAGGTCAGTAAACCCATCTGTTCTTTTTACTCATTTAAAATGGATGAACTGCTTGCTGGGGCACATTAACCTGGACCACTTATGGATCACTCCCTCACTGGCCTCTTTTTCTTCTCTTTCTTAAAGTTAATAAGAAAAACAAACAAAGCTTGTCATGTTAACGAGACACTACAAATCCCTCTGTCCTGGAGACATTGCCATGCCAGAAAGCTTAAAGAAACAGCTTTACCTCCGCCTGTTACAAATCGCTGACACTGGAGACCCCTTCCAAAAATGCTAACGTATTAGAACGGGGACATTAATATAAACCTTGCAGCTGGAACCGCTGTCAAAGCTACTCTTCAGACCAATCAGAATTAAGCACTCAACAGTGCCGTGCAATAAATTACATTAATATAGATGAGGAGGTGCCTCCAGGTTTTATTTATCTATTTTTGCTCGCCTCTGCTTCATATAAAATTTTTTCATTAGCAATACTAATGAACTTGCTGCTGAATTTGCTGCAGACCTACTCACATGGACTAATATGGACACATCATGGCATATAATGATATAATTGAAAATGCATAACAACATGTTAAAGCCTTATGCCTAATTTGGTTCATGTACAACTCATACACACTTTGGACCCTACACACAGTGGGGTCCAAAATTCAGAGACCACTAATGAAAATGCCTCTATCTTCGCTCTTTTCTAATTTCATACAACAATATTCATTACAAATTATATTATTGACAACGACTTGGGTGAAAAGTAGAACCTTTGAAACATTTACAGAGTTTCTTCGGATTTGGTATGTGCCCTCTTTGCTTTAAAGACAGTGTGCACTCGAGCTGGCATGGCATGGATCCATTTTAGATCAAATCCACCAGAGTGTCGTCTGAACACGTGCTTCAGTAGAAGAGATTAGACATGAGGAAAATCTGACCTTTTGTACAACGCAGTTAACATGGACAATATCACAAATTTGCTTTTAAATAGGGACCTAGAAACAGTGCAGCATCTTGAATATTAAATATTCAAGATATTGAACATTTACTTTCTTCGTGTTAAATATTTAAAAATTCTAAAACCTACTGTTTATTTTAAATGGGAAAAAATCCCAGATTTCTAATGTGGTATATAGTATATACAGTCAGGTCCATAAATATTGGGACATCGACACAATTCTAACATTTTTGGCTCTATACACCACCACAA
>CM075018.1:17082854-17099576 GCA_037576675.1 Pangasius sanitwongsei
AACAAGCAGCAACTGAAGGTGGCTGCAGTGAAGGCCTGGCAAAGCATCTCCAGGGAGGAAACTCAGAATTTGAGTTTCGAGCATGGGCTCCAGACTTCAGGCAGTCATTGACTGAAAAGGATTTTCATCCATGTATTAAAATTATGGTTATATTTACAATTATGTCACTTTGTCCAAATACCTTTGAGCCCGTTATGGAGGTACTTTGTTGAAATCAAATCCATTGTGGTGGTGTATAAAGGCAAAATCACTATATATATATATACATGTCTGTGTTTGATCAAGGTTTGAAGCATTAATTTGGTGCTATATACAGCTGTCTGGAAGTGTACCTTGAGCGCCAGAGGAGACAGGAATAGACGAATAGATGGGCTGAACATGAAAAGTAACAATCAGCAACTAGGGCATGATGGAAGGTGTGAGAGAGAATGATAGACTGCAAGGAGAGAGAGAGAGGTCAGGAAAAGAGCACTGAGATCTGCTCAACTTTTCTTCGTTCAAGCCAAATCTAATAGTATAGCGATTAACCATGAAAGTCTCCTGCACAGATGACACAATTTCTAAAACCATCCTAAAGCCATTTTTTAATCAAATTATTGGCAAGAAAAAGTGTATGAAACCTTGTGTTCTAACCTCCCCTGCCATTTAAATACCACAAAGTTTTGTTTGCCAGCACTTTACAATAAACGTCTGTTCATATGTAACATAGTTCAATCAAGAGAGATTTTGCAAAAAAGATTGTTGACGTTCATAATGGTGGAGTGTGTTACAAAATTATTTTATGTCTGGGCTCCTAAACAGTCCATAAACAGTCCCAGTTTATAAATGAAAGAAATTAAGCATACAAATTCAGAAAATTTACCTAATGAGTGAGACAAACCACTTGGGCGATAGCTAAGCTACTATCCATAACGTTTGGCAATTCACCCGCATGGATTAATGATTCTCAATTTGTATCAAATCTCAACCAAAAATCTCAGAAATTTGGTTTGTACAACATGGTGGCATTCAAAAATGCAAGAATAAACCAACAACAGTGTGGCTTGAACAGAAGAAATTCTGGGTTTTAGTATGCTCAGTATTAAACTCAGATTTATAAGCTGATTTGTATACATGCTTGGATATTAGCAACGCTGGCACTGAGAAGAGGAATGTCATGAATAATTAATGCATCTTTTAACAACATTCCATCCCTCCTCCAAAGCCCCATTAATATTTAAGAAGCTTTGTTAAATGGAGAGGGACAGGCATCAGATGAGACTGGGAATACGAAGAAGCAGGACCCGTGCTGTTCATTTGCAGAAAATAGCTTCTGTTTTGCTTTATGCTTTTTTTTTTTTCATTTACATAAAGAGTTAATGACTCTCTGCACATATTACTCTACAAATAAAATTTCTACAAATAAGAAACGTATAAATATCTGAATAAAGTTGACACAAAATCTAAAAAAAAAAGTCTAGGCAAGTCGAGTTTCCCCCGACTGTAGTCCATTTATCAGATTAAGTAATACAGCTTTGAGAATAATCTGAGACACCTGAGACACCAGACAATAATCTGATGGATGTCTTTTGTTGGTTTCCCATCTATATTTTGCACAATTTGGCTTTTCAGTTGTTCAATTGGTGTATTGATGTGTTTATGACAAATGGGGGGACAATGACACTCACAGTAAATGAAGGCTTATTTAGCTCCTGTGTGGATATAAAAGTTCTGAAACAGCTTTTTAAAAAATGCACAAGATGAGGAGTTGAGTTAGTTTCATTTATTTCAAAAGTGGATAAGGGTGTGGGATGCAGTGAAAAAAAAAACGTAGGGAAAAAATTTCACACAAAAGCGAGTTTTAATTACGAAACTGTCCTCCTGTGTTTAGCGATCTTAACCTACACAAACAGAAAGTCAAGAGAACAGAATGTGGTCTGTTAATCTTAAAAAATAAAACACTGCTGTTTCTAGTTCTTATTGGCACACTGGGCACAGCCATGTTGAAATGACTCAGAGCTCAGAGTTACTGAGAAATTCAACTTTCCAAGTTTTTTCCTTTCCTTTTTTTTTTTTTTTTTTTTTTTTTTTACTTGCAGGTCAGGAACTTCCTAGTTGGTTGTGAATGCATCATAGGAACTGCTGGTCAATTCTAGCACAAGAGGCAGAAATAAGTGTTTCAGCCTCTAAGACTGATTAATCTGAGATTTATTTGTGGCAGTTTAAAAAAAAAGCACATATTTCGATGCACCTACGTATGTGTATTAAAATGCCTCTTAAATTAGCTTTATTCTCCTTTGTTCCTTGGTGCATAATTTAACAGTTCCCTCTGTTAAATGTGAAATTAATTGGAACATAAAGAGTATAATATACACAATTAGGATGCACATCTCATTTGACTTTACAGAGTCTTAACAGCCCAGCTTAACTTAGCAACGACCTTGCACACTCATGGCCATTCTCCAACACCTCTAACCTACACAGGCTGCACTCATAAATACTGATGTGACAAGTAGGAAGACTCCTAGTCACACATGCATGCACAAGCAGCATCCATAGTCATCCACTTAATCAACTCTCTCTCTCTGTCTCTCTCTCTCTCTCTCTCTCTCTGTCTCTCTCTCTCTCACACACACACACACACACACACACTCATGCACACACATGCACACACACATGCACGGACTGGCCTTAGGAGAAAAAGACGTCCACTTTGAAATGAAAATAAATAAATCATATCGGCCTGATTGAAGCGCCGCTCCGCTCACAGCTACAAACATAGCATTACTGTGACAACATTGTCCCTCTTGGGCTCACGAGTCTATTTGCAGAAGAGTATTAAATTGAACTCAGTCATCCAAAAAGCCCGGTGCTCCCAAAACAAAATGCCTTCCCCTCACCACTCTTTCCTTTCCTTCTCTCCTCCTGTGCAGCTGACTTCAGCTAGGCAGAAATTCACTATTAGGACCGCCTTTTCTTTCTTTCCTTCCTTCCCTGTTTTTATCTCTGCCAGCCATCAGTTAAAAGGCAGTTAAACACAACTAGAGCATTTAGTTTGGGGTTTATGCAGCAAGAAACAAGTCATAATCTGAATTTTATCAAGCCCATAAAGTGTGTTCCAGAAGCAAAATGGGACATGCTTGAGCCACCATAAAACAGTCCGTGCTGGCCGGAGTAACAAATCATACCTTCGTTCCTTTGCTGCACACTTTATTACGACTCCCATATTATTATACACGACAATGCAAGAGGGAAAGAATTTTCAAAGGAGAGGAATAAATCCACCATTTATGCTTACATATACTGTTATAAAACTTACTTCTATTCCTCAGTAGACAAGCTTTTTGTTCGGCGTCACATTTAGCTCGGGAGCTGCTCAGATATTATACCGCTCCCTATAACCCCACCGTCTCTCCCTCTTCTCTCTCGCTCGCTCTCTCTCTCTCTCTCTCTCTCTCTTTGTCATTGTCTCGAGCTAAAAACTGCCACAGTAGGAACACTACACAGTTTTAGCTCAAGGACAACATTCTTTCAGTGGCAGATATTAAAGCTGATACATAGAACAAGCTTTTCTCTGAATTATGAGTAAAAGCACCGAGGATGTTGCATCCCCACTTCCCCCAAGGCAAACACAAATCTCTTCTGTCAGTGTCTAGCAACCAGTGCATTGCTACACTTTGTGTATGTTTAAGCTTGAATAAATCATCGCACATGTACAATTCATTTTGTCTTTCTAGCATCCTGTCTTTGGCTCATCCTTTTCATTTCCAAGGGTGGCCTGGGTCGTATGGCACAAAGGAATTCTCTGATGCTCGCCATAAAATCTGGCTTCTTGCAAGGCCCACAGCATGCCAAATCAGCTCGTTTATGGAGGATTTTGTAATCAACAGCCTGATCCAGCATATGCGGTTAACCCCCTGCCTCCCTGAGTAGTGTGAGAAGAGGAAATAGACTGCCTTTTTTTCTTTCTGGCATATTAGCCTTCTTTGAATGTGACAGTCAAGGGAGTGAGGTGGGCAACGCCTGTCCTCTTAACAGGATTACACTGTGAACAGAGCCACAGGATATGCGCACATAGAGAGCGGAGAGACTCTACGCTTTACACTAGTGTATACAGTCAAGACACCACACTGGACTCTGTGTGTGTGTGTGTATGTGTGTGAGACTGAGATGCTGTCATGCACTCACACACATACATATGAGTGTATGTTATCTCAGTGACCCCCAGGGAAGCAGCTCTCTTCAGAAGTGTGTGAAGCATAAAGATTCTGTTGGAAGGTCTGATTCCTTTCTGCAGGGCAGAACTGGGACAGTTAATGAGGGTGAAATTGCTGTGCCACTACTACACTACTGCCCCTTGCTAAGCTTTCTGAAGATTGCACCATTGTAGGCCAGTTATGTCCGTCCACTGAGTCTAACATCACAGCGCCGTCTCTTCAAAGCAGGATAAAGATGTTTAAAGTGTGAACTCACAGACAGAGATATGGTGACCCATGCAGGATAAAACACTTTTGGATGTCATGGCTGGCCAGTCATGCTCAGTTCAGTGTGTTTGTTTCCTTAGAGTGCTTTCACACCTATTAGTCAGCAGGTCAAGGCTGTGGGCTATTGATAAGATGATTATGAGGCAAATCCAGGCACTATCCCGCTGCCATTGGACCCCTGAGCATGACCCTTAACCATGACCTGCTCAGCTCAATTGTAAGTGGCTTTGGACAAAAGCGTCTGCCAACTGTGTAAATGTCAAATGTAAATGTATTAGTCAGTTTGCCGAATCTGAATCAGACTGAAATTGGTATTTTTGTTTTGTTTGCTATTTGGTTCGGTTTCACGTTATGCATAAGGAAATGACCCAAAAAGCATTAGCTGAGGGGCATGTAGACGGGGACAGGGCTGAGAACATAATCATAAAATGTTTGCAAAATGTACTTATTAGTTGATAAAAAGGTAAACAAACCTTTAGTAAGCGCACTGAAATCATGGAAGTGACCCGAGCACAGAGAACACGGAGCCAGTGCTAAATAAATAGTGAAATAATAACAAAAATGACCGGTTTAAAACATTTTGTGTACTGTATTTAATTTCTTTTCACATACACACTTCTTTCTTTATCTGTTGGTAAGCACACATTTGTCCGACACTTCAGTTCTGCCTCCCAGCTCATATTTGGTTCAGTTTCTGCAGTTGGAACGATTCAGGGTCAAATCTCTTTCTTCCAATGGAACTATGCTAGAGATAGCTTAAAAGCTGACTTAGTTCAGTTCAGATAGTCTCAGATCTGTTGTTTGGGTTCATACCCAAGTGCCAATGCTGTGTGCTTACTTGCCTGAAAGAATTGCACTGAGAAGATAAATGCACCAGGGTAAACACTGCACATGAGAACGCACTGTTAGCCTCATCTTTAGATGATCAGTACGATGTGTATTTTATACGTATAATACTACAATTATAAGAATATTGTCCATTACAATCACATTGGCTATCCAGGTCTGTATGTTTACACACTTGCCTGCAGCAGAACAATTGAACATTGTGACAGAAACTATTCTGAGCAATATATATAGTCACCTGAGGCTCACAGCAGCTTGTCCCAAGCTCAGATTTTCTATAGGTATGGTGTATAAGACTACAGTAAACCACACGATTTCCAGGTTGCTGCATGCAAGTCTGATCCATGGTCAGCCATTTGCAATAAAGTTCAAAGCAGACAACTCTTGATCATGTTGAGTGATGAACACTACCAGACTTTCTACTGATACCTAGTCTATTGTTGTCTAGACTTTGGAGAGAGCACATGCAGCACATTTTCTATTAGGTTTGGTGTGAATCTTCAATCTGCTCTTCCTCTGGACAAGCTATTCCAGCTTCTGAAAAAGCAGTCTTTAACTCTGTATAGCAGATGAAATAAAATGGCTGAAGTCAGATTTAGTCATGGTAGATGTAGTCTGATATGGAGATACTTAGAATTACTTTCTCATGTGCTTTTTTATCCACAATGTTTGCCTCCCAGGGTGCTTCATGGCCAAGAACTAATATAAGATTCACGTATCCGTGCCCTCCAGCATTGCAATGACGTGCTGCTTTTACATCCTGAACAATTAATGTCCACTAAATCGAGACTACAATGCAGGAGTCCCACTGGGTCGTGTAGGCTCAGTTCTCCTGGGGTATTCTGAGTGAGATTACAGAACATGACTAGTCTCAGATCAGTGAACAGTCACGGCCTAAGAACTGTAGTTGAATTGCTTTTACTTTTGCATGCCCGCCCACTAATGGTTTATTGATTGTGTATGTAGTGGACTGTTGAGTGCACATGTCCCTCTCTCTACTTCTATCTCTTACTCTTTCTCCATCTGCCTGTCCTCTCTGGAGAAGGGCCAGGACTGAGGGACTGATGCACTCAGGGGTTTTAACAGCACAGAAGGCTGCACGCCACCTAGAGCCAAGGTCATGCTGTGATGCCATATTGTATTTTATGAGAAGATGGGCAGCAATAAGTACTGATATGGTCTCATGGATGATTTATCGCCTCTGGTGATAGCATGCAGATCTGATTCAAGCAGGTCTCCAGAATCTTTTTTTTTGGGCCTTTAGTGATACACATATCATGCATAAGCTAGCACAGATGACAGGTCTTTTATAAACCCAATCAGTGAGTGAAGGTAACTGACCTAAGCTTTAGGCATAAAGGCAGTTATGGAACCCAACAATCTGTTGCTTATTACTGCATAAAATTGTATAAACACAATTCTGTCTCTTGTATTAGATCTGTATTAAGTAATTAGCTTTATTCTCTTTTTCCTTTCCATACAGGTGACCCCAGTAGCTGGGCCTCCAGAAGGGGGCACCAGGGTGACTATTCGTGGGGTGAATCTGGGTCTGTCTTTCTCTGAAATGGAAGATAACGTGCAGGTGGCAGGAGTACGGTGTACCCCAAAAGAGAATGGCTACATCATTGCAGAACAGTGAGTCCTTAAATAACCATGAAACCAAACCTGAATCCACAATGATCTGATCATCATTTAAACAAGGTTATTTTCGGGATGTCTGTGTCGTTGTTTTTTTTTCGGCTGCTCCCGTTAGGGGACACCACAGTAGATCACTGGTCCGCATAAATGATTTGGCACAATTTTTACGCCGGATGCCCTTCCTGACGCAACCCTCCCCGATTTTTATCCAGGCTTGGGACCGGCACTGGGAGTGCTCTGTCGTGTGCAACCCTAGTGGCTGGGTTGGTTCCCTGGCAGGGAATCGAACCTGGGCCGTGTCGGTGAAAGCGCCAAGGCGTAACCACTAGTCCTCCAGGGACCCACTATTTTCAGAATGTCAATAATTCTTTTAAATTAAACTGTGTCACGTTTGGAACAAAAATCTAGTTTAGCTCATCTTTGATCTGTCTCAAAATAGAATGCACTGGAAAAACACAATGTCCTACATAAACCCCCCTGCAGAACAGAAAAAAGAATCTGTTACAAATAGAACACTCTTGCTAACACACTGGAAGACAACATAGTTTATAGACTAGTCAGAGTCAAAAGCAGCCAATTAGAGCTGTCATAGCAGTAAGACGTGCTAGCCACTCCATAAGGGGTGTTCAGGGGGTTCTGCTTTGCTCTGCTGAACCTGCTGGCAGTTTTCCTCACAAAGGAACATCTTCACAAAGGCAGTGCAAACAACTCATGATGGACAGCTATCCTGAAGATTACGTTCACAGCCATCTCCAACAGGGGGGAAAAAAAAGCTAATTAGAGCAGAGGCAGACCTGGCTAGTCTCCTTCCGCTGGGAGATTGCTACCCACCCTACCTCCCACTCCCTCACTCCTCAATAATCACTCAGCATCTGTTTGTGTTTACTTGTTTGCTGAATGGCTGGTTAACCTAGCTTTTACAGGCTTCTGCAAATATCTCCAAGCCAGCACCTTGTAGGTCAACAAGAGCCCCTATTGAATACAGAAATATGGAAAGTTGTTCATAGGTTATCATTGATTATTTAGATTTTTTATAAACTAAAAATATATTAAACACCAAAAAATTATTTATGCTTATTTCTTTCCAGCAATTCAATCAACTAATACTGCAACACTCACCATCCACTTTAATAGGAACACATGTACACCTGCTATTTATGCAGTTATCTGCAGCCAATCATGTGGCAGCAGCACAATGCATAAAATTATGCAGATGCAGATCAGGAGCTTCAGTTAATGCTCACATTAAACATCAGAATGGGGAAAAAGTGTCATTTCTGTGACTTGAACCGTGGCATGGTTGTTGGTGCCAGATGGTTTGTGTATTTCAGAAACTGCTGATCTTCTGGGATTTTCACACACAACAGTCAGAGTTTACACAGAATGGTGCGAAAAACAAAAACGTCCTGTTTGCGGAGGGTCTACAAGCTGAAACACCTTGTTGATGAGAGAGATCAGAGGAGATGAGAGAGATCAGAGACTGGTTTGAGCTGACAGGAAGTCTATAGTAAGTCAAATAAGCACTCTTTACAACTGTGGTGAGCAGAAAAGCATCTCTGAGGCTCTCATGGGCACAGACTCACCCCGACTGGACAGTTGAAGACTGGAAAAAGGTCATTTTCACCAGGTGATTTTTTTTTCTAATCTTCAACTGTCTGGTTTCAATGAGTCTGGGCCAATGATAGACTCAGATTCCTGTTCTTGGATGACAGGAGTGGAACCCAGTGTGGTCTTCTGCTGTTGTAGCCCATCCCCCTAAAGGTTTGATGTTTTGTGCATGCTGAGATGTTTTTCTGCTTACCAGAGTTGTAAAGAGTGATTATTTGAGTTGCGATATCCTTTCTGGCATCTTGAGCCAATCTGGTCATTTTCCTCTGACCTCTCTTATCAACAAGGTGTTTCCACCCACAGCACTGTTGCTCGCTCAATGTTTTTTGTTTTTTGCACCATGGTGTGTAAACTCTAGAGACTGTTGTGTGTGAAAATCCCAGAAGATCAGCAGTTTCACAGAGATCACACTTTTTTTCCCCCATTCTGATGTTTGATGTGAACATTAACTGAAGCTCTTGACCTGTATCGGCATGATTTTATGCATTGTGCTGCTGCCACATGATTGGCTGATTGGATAATTGCATAAATGACAGTTAGTGTATAGGACCAAGTTTAATTAATTAACAAGTCTCTACCTATAGCACAATATTACTGACATTTATCAAACAGTCTGTCATGGAATAAAAATATTATCAAGTGCATATATGACGAACACTTTTTTAAATTAAGGTCATGGTATTCAGTACATTGTACTGGTTCACTGGTCTCAGTCACTGGTCTTACCTGCATTTTAAGCCCTGATTTGTTCAATTACAACGAGTCAGGTTAAAAATAAAGGCCATTATCCACTGGCTGTCTCCATAACCGAAGCACTGGGATGCTAAATTTATTTTTGTTTGGCATGTGTGCCATTTTACATAGTCTAATTTTTCCTCATATATAAAACGCAAGTAACTATATGATGCTATGATGAGTGTAAAGTAAAGTGTTTCCACATTTTGGAGGATGACGGTTGTACTGTTTTCTTTGTTGTAAAGGCATTCTCTGTCATTTTAATCAAATATGTCTTTAATCTAAGTGAAGTGACGTAGTGCATGCCACAGCATGCTTCATAACATAACATAGACCAACTAATCAATATGTGACCTCTGGGGCTCCCGAGTGTCATAACAGAAAAGCATTTGCCCTATCATCCGGAGGTCGCGTGCTTGAATCCCGGCAATGCCCCAGCCATCTGTGTCTGGGAGAGCAAATCTATCAATCACAGCAACACTAGCCAATAGTGGGCTTCTTTAAGCTCATGCTGCATGATATGATAGGTGAGATATAACTGGTGGGTATCGGCCAAGACTAAATTGATAGAGAAATTTGTTGCCAACTATATTTATTATCTTATTTTATTGATTAGCTGTTCTAGCACTAGTCCCTATCAAATAAACAGATCTGTATTCTACACTTGGGATCAACCCCCATTCTTTTTGAGCCATCACTTTTGCATAGTCTCTTTGATTCAAAATGGACACGAAATTAATAAAGGGCGTAAAACGCTGTGTAATCAGGCAAAGGCTTCTGGTGCTAATAAGGTAGGCTATTAATTAGTGAATACTGAGTATATACACACCACCCTCCGCTTGAGTCTACACCTTAATGTCATGGGTACTGCAGTCTTATTTACACGTTCTGAAGCGTGATCACACATGGCCATTTGTAGAAAGATGCTCATGCTGAATGTACAACATAGCTGCTACAACATGCCATGGCCTTTTAAGGTTGAGTGAATTACAGGATTCTGTGAACTTTACAATTGACAGTGTTTTTATACCATGACCTTATTTCAGAGCAAATCTTTAGAGATGTAGAAGGTTAGCCTTGACTCCAAGCCTGGGATACAGCACACTGGGTGCAGAATTTTCTCTTGCCCTGTGTGTGTTGTTTTTTTTTTTTTGAGGATCTATAAATAGCTCCTGTCTGTGTGTCCATCCTGGTTTCTTTTCCCGTGCAGCATGTCGCAGGGGCAGAAGCAAGCCAGGGCAGCTGTAATTGAAATGCGTGACGTGCAAGGGAGGAGATTTGTCAGTCCTCCTCGCCTCTGACAGCAGTTTAATCCAAGCAGGATAGAGCTGGGGTGAATTCATTTGTATGGAGCTGTGGAGGAGTGTCAGGAGGAAATGAGGAAAGGGGATACACAAGATACTAGAGCCTACGAAGCAGAATTTCTCCGCTGTGTAGCCTCTAGAGCCATTACGTCACCCCCAAGTACCATCAGCTACAGTCATTTATCTTAGGCTGGCACAGAGTTAACGCTGCTGCTTAGAGCTGCTTTCAGAATGTAATAGAAGGTGGTTTTGTATGCAGTCGCATTACACCTATGAATGTATATCCTAAAACTGTAGACTAACACCAGCACACATGCCATACGCACTAAGCAAGCATGATTGCATTGCAATCTTTCCTACTCTCCACAAGTGCAAATCGATGAGTGGCACATTTTTATTATGTCATTTGATCTGGCCACCTTCCTGCACGGGTGACATCAGATCAGAGCGTATGATAAAACAGTATTGATCTGCTGCAGCTACTCACTGTGATTTACACAGGCCTTCAGCTCTCTGTTAGGGGCCTTATTTATGCCACAGCAGGGTGCAAACATTATGAGGATGTGGCAGACTTCTGCTTTGGATGCCCCTGCAGGGGCCAATACCTCTTGATTGACCATCTGTGGCATAGTGATTGAGCACTGAATGGCACAAATACAGTAGTATTGACAGGAAATCACCTTAGAAGGCTGGACTTGTAACTACCACAATGATTCATTATACAGAGATGCCAACATTTATGATTTGTGATACACTTTTCTTCATTTTCGGCTAAAGCACCACTCAGACCAGTCGTGAATAAAATTCACCTGGCAGAAAAGCTAATTCACTGAAAGGGAAGAGGGTGCGTGATGTGAAAGGGGCATGTGCTTCTTGTAGCAGTTGATTTTGCTTCTCAACAGCTTTATCTAGGTGAACTTTTAACCTGTAAATTCACAAACCTCAGGCTTGTGAGTCTATAGAAAGCAAGTGAGTGGGCCTGTGGTCTTTCTGTGCTCTCTTCTAGAGTAATTATTAAATAGCGCCAGGCTTTTGCTTCACTTTTTCTGGGGAAAAAAAAAAATATCTAGCTAACATTATCCCTGTTTTCCAAAATCACGTTATCATTCGCCTGAATCACCAGCATATAAAATAGCCTTGAAAATAGCGTTGTGAAAATGAACACGAAATGGACCCCAGACTGAATATACACTTTTGTTCATTTTTTAACAAGTGTATAAAGTAATATACACTCAGCTGCTTTGCTTATTAAACCTTTCTGTAGAATGTAGTTAAATGCAAGTTCAGCCAATATGTTTCATTACTTATGCTATCATGAAGTTGTCCCATTCACGGATATACACTAGGAGTTTGCCTGCTAGGATTTTCATGTTGGCAATGTTGACACCTGTGCATTATAGATAAGTGTCCTACAGAAAGCAATCCTAAATACAACGCTCTAATTGCTGTGAATTTTGATGTGCTTTTTCAGGATAGTGTGTGAGATGGATGCAGCTCCAGAAGACACCAAGTCCGGTCCTGTGCAGCTATGCGTGGGAGAGTGTAAGCCCGAGCTGCAGGCTCGCTCTTCCCAGCTCTACTCTTTTGTGGTAAGGATTCAAATCCCAGCATGCCTCTGCATTATGCAAGAAGGACGTGATATTACTTGCCTTTATTTTGGTAGTACTTTAATAGTTCCACTTATAGGAGCTCATGAATAATGATGCAGCGTTTTGTTAGGCGTTAGGACAGATTTGAAGGATAATGCTTCAAGTAAGAGCATAACAAACTAACCATTATGTCACTTTTACACATATCGTGTCCATATAATGTCCATTTCATGAGCTATTCACCTTTATTTATTTCCTTAACCCATTAAGACACCAAGCTTGCACATTTTACAATCCGCCATGTTAATTTCTTATAAAGACACTTTTGAAGCCAGATGTGTTTATCACAACTAGGTAAATAAATTCCACTTTTATGGCTCATTTTTCCTTTTTTTATTTCCTGTTGTTATTCTCTCCCACTGTAAAACATTTGTTTTATTGATAGTGGATAATAGCATTATTTGCGCACTTAGTAGTGAGCTAATGTGTCTAATGCAATCGTGATGCAAAACACCGAACTGAATCGAGTCTTTGATTGTGGACCCTTCACTTGAACTGTTTTCCAAAATTGCACACGATTAGAAATTACAGGCTTAATTTGTCACTGCTTTTCAGCAGAATAGGAACTGTGCTTCCTGCTTGTGAAGCAAAGTTCCTGACAGCATAATCAAATTAGTTTTTGGTATGGCGCAATTATAAACGTGTGGCACCATGGGGAAAGCACACTGAACACGGAGACAATGAAAGCTGTTAGCTGAATTAAAGGCAGGATGGCAGCCATGTTCCTCTACCCCAAAAAGCACCTGAGGGGACACTTAAGCACCCTAAGCATTCACACACATATACACGATTACCCCTCCCCCAGCAATTAACAGCTGCTGGTTATTATCAGAGCCGTTTTCATGATGAGTTTGTGGAGTCCCTTCGACTCCTGGTGTGAGTGTGTGTGTCTGAGCATGTGTGATTTTCATCATGGGCTTTTAAAACATGTACCTTTCATGTCATGGTCTCACACACGAAAGGAACATGTTATTACTAAAGCTCCTCGAAATGCTGCTGGACAACAGAGTACAATTCCTAAGTGGATACCTGTTTTATAACACAAGATGAGGCAGAAAATGCTGTTAATGTATTTTTCGCCCTCGTGCATGAGGAGTCAGCCACCATCTATTTTAAGACAGAGCTGTGTGTTTGTGTATTTCTCCATCTGCTTGTCTTCAGAGACTGTACATACATGCTATTTTCAGTGTGCGAAATAAAATGATAGGTAGCGCTGCTGAAAGAGATGGGGGGAAGGCAGAAAATGGGCAGTGGACTGCGTAGAAGATATTTTTCATGGATTTTAAGCATTTGTGTCCTGAACTCTCTTCCATGAGATATCACCATTCCGGTTGGGTAGAGAACAATCTTTTTGGGTTCTTCACTCCGTGAATTTTAAAGAATTAGACTTGTGTGAGAATATTGGTTTTTCTTCAGTACCTAAAAACTGCTATTGGAAAAGCAGGCATCCTAAGCTGTTCAGAATGTCTAGCTATACCTCTCTCTCTCTCTCTCTCTCTCTCTCTCTCAATCTTTATGCCCATTTATCTCTTTAACTCAGACGCCATCTGTAACTGGGCTGTCACCCAGTCGAGGTCCAGAATCAGGGGGCACGAAGGTGACCATCATTGGAGTGAATCTGGGTGCAGGAAGCAGTGTCAGCGTTCTGTTCGGGAACCAGACCTGCGAATTCTATGAGTAAGAACTTGCCTTTTTCCACCTGGTCGGTTTAAAAACATCTAGTCACTGTCCACCACACCTGCAGTATATGTGTGATTACAGCTGACATGAATTTTCATATGTTTTCCTGTGCAATAAGAGATTAAAAAATCCAGTGTATGACCACAATCATCAAAACTACAATCGTTAACACTTAAGGCCATGAGATAACACAGTAAGCAGGTTTCTCTTCTCAGTACAGGTAAATGTGTCAAAATTGTCTGAAAGTCTAAATAATAATCCTTTGTCCTGAAGACTTTCCCGTATTGGAAAACTTAAAGTTTTTTTTTGTCAAGTGGTCACACAAATTTTATTTGTTAACATGCAGATGTATATTTTAGTAACATTTACTCATTTTTTAAATTTATATTAGCTTAATTATATCAAGTAGAGTTTACGTCAAATGAGTAATTCCAACTATATCTAATCATGTTCCATCTGCTTGAATATATTATGTAGATGAAGTCACAAATTGGCTGTCATGAGTAAAGTTAACTTAATGTAGATGCAAGAGCAGTATGCTGAGGTGGAGAGAATGGCCGCTCTCATCCATGGCAAAAAGGGATGACATTCATCATGTGATTGATTGCCAGTCAGGACCTCAAGTGACACCGGCTTTTTTTTTTTTATTTTAAAATATAAGTATTTTAAAATTGGTTATTATTATTTATTTGAACAAAAAACATATATAAATTGAATAGACAAGGAACAATTAAATGTACAATTTACTAAAGGTCAGATAAATGTTTTTCAGTGAGACGCAAAGCTCTGACACAGGAGAATTCTTCTAAAAATGCTAAATAAACATCTCATAAAAAACCTCAAGAAACATTTTTTTAATCTGTTTTCATGGAGCATATGTGTAAGTTACTATAGAAACGAGCACATTAATATAAATCTGTGATTTGCCTTGCACCTGAAACAATGCTGGTATAGAAAATTAATCAAAACTGTAGTATAATAAAGAAATAATAGTCTTTCAGACATATATTAGCCATCAATATTGTAATGCTGTAAGGATCGTATTCTTGATTCTGTTTGGAGATATTGACTAATTTTCTTCTATGTTAAGGGTAGAGCATTTGTTTATATGTAGATGAGATTGTACAGACAGGATTAATAACTCAGAGCCTGCATCTGAGAATGGATCATGCATGCTAGCTGTATATAGGTAGTGAAACAGAGAGCAGGCCTGTTGTAATAAAGGTGTAGCAGATGTAATGCATGACTTATTAGCATTTGCAGTATCACATTTGAGTTAAAGGTATGGCTGTTTCTCACAGGCGGACTATGACGGAGATTGTGTGCTACTCTGCTCCCTCGTTGACGGGGGTGGGCCCAGTGCAGATCACTGTAAGTGTGGACCATGCCCAGGTGAAGGAGAAACTCACCTTTGAGTACATCGATGATCCGACTGTACAGCGCATTGAGCCTGAATGGAGCATTGCGAGGTAACAACTTCCCATCGTAACTCCTCTATCTCATCTGTCTCCTCTATCCAGTGATAAGTTTCTGGAACTGAATAACTGCCGATGGTGCACAGAAATACAGTCTAAAGTCAAGTCAAGTGTCAAGTCAAGTCAAGTCAAGTGGAGTTTATTGTCATTTCAGCCATATACAAGTACATAGTGAAACAAAACCACGTTTCTCCAGGACCAAGGTGCCACATAAGACAAACACAGAACAACACAGAACTACAAGGGACTACATAAATTATACATAAAGTGCACAAGTGTCACAATGTGCACATCTACCCTGGAGTAAACTTTGAGAAATTTTGTGATCTAAATTAGCATCTGATTATTAACAGAAGGGCCATAAACATGGAAGCCAGATACCTCTCTTCCGTAGCTTACTGTAGTTTCTGGTCTGTGGATCGGTTTAAATACAGGGTCAGTGAAAGCAGCCACTATGGACGGTCTCAGTGTGTGTCCATCTGGTGCTGGCTGCCCCTTAATATGCCACTGCAGGGCTGACAGGGCTGAAATTAGCACAACTGATGAGCGTTTTTAACAGGACATAGAAGGAGATGCACAGAACATGTGGCAGAGGTGTGAGGATGCAGCAGATGGCATGGAAATGAATTTCAGTGTGAGACCTTACAGCAGGACCCCAGGACACAGAGAATAAGGGGAAGGAGAGAAGAAAAGGTGTTTGCTATTCATTTAGGAAAAAAAAAAGATATTAGTAAAGTCCAATGTGAGTCCAATAAATTCATTTTTGGATTTCATTCAGCATTAAACAGGATGGTGTACTAATTTCAAAATAAGTCCAAAATATACATAGTGATAAAGACAGAAATAAGAATAAGAGATGTAGGTATGAATGATGCATGAATATGTGAATGATGGAGCAGCCCTGCCTTCACCTTTAGTCCAGAACAATTGGAGTCCAGCATTCATTCTTCTGCTGATGAACAAATTAGGAGGAGGCTAGTGTCTGACCAAACAGTGTGTGCTCCAGCATCTCCTTCAGCTCCAAAGCAAAACCTGAATGTGTAAGAAATAGAGGAGTTTACTCTAGCTGGTCATGGAAGTTTCTTTTCCTCAACGTCTCCATGTCAAAGGCACAAAGTACATTAGATGGTTGACTAACAAATGCATTTCTGAACTTATGGGAAAGGCTGTTAAGAAAAGAAAAAGCTGCATTAGCATTTTTGCTCTAATTATCACTTTAGTATAAGTCTATGTGGGCTGAGAATGTAATATATATATATATATATATATATATATATATATATACACACACACACACACACACACACACACATATATATATATA
>CM075018.1:17099676-17145851 GCA_037576675.1 Pangasius sanitwongsei
TTTTTTTAAAGCAAAGGATCGTCACACCAAATATTGACTTTGTTTCATTTATTACTGTTTACTGCTCTTTATAGTATCTTTTTAAATGTAGAAACATTTAATTTCATTATTTTTGAAGGCATCTTTGCGCTACAGCATTTCTTTTCATGTGCCTAAGACTTTTGCACAGTACTGTATATATAATATATGCTACAGTTGAATGCAGAAAATTTCTCTTTATACTTTTGTAATGATCTGAAATCAGGTAGACAGACTTCATAGCAATGCTGAATTCAACTCTTTTCTTTGCCTCACATGTCTTGCTTCCTCCATGCTAGCTTTACCTCCTTCTTTTGCTCTAAGTAACTTCTTGAAACATTTTAGCACAATGCATCAATAATTGTACAGCACACGCCACACCCGTCCACATGAATACATGATTTGCTTTCACATTTGCATATCGTTTCAAAACAGCCCATTGTGAGTTTTCTTAGGATGTACATTCATGGGTTATTTTATTTTATAATAATTGTCTAAAGCAGTCTATGCAGTAATATTTTATGAGTTTTGTAGTGCTAATGAATTAATGATGATTACTGTCCTCTCATTGACACCCAGCCTAACTTTTCTACACTGGCTTCCTGTTTTTTTTATTAAGGAGCTAGATAAAAGATGCTCTCTACAGAGTAATCAGTAGCCTATAATGATAGAAAAAAAACACTTTCAGTAGTGGTCAGGAAGTGCTGTGGATCCTCCTTGTCTGCAGGCAGAATGGTCCAGACCAGGCCAGAGTGCAGCTATAGCACTTACACTGTGCTAATGTCATCAGAGCATCGCTAAAACCAAAAGCCATATGGTTCACTACTACAAGCTGAGCATGGCTAATATAGTGGATCTGGGAACTATCTTGCGACATTTTGCGAAGAACAACCAGCAGCTTCCTCTCTCCAGCCCATGTTTCTATGCTTGTTTTTGTCGCATATTATAAAGCCCTGGACAACACCGGAATGTTAACTAGGATCATTGTGGTTCCTGCTCCTTTGGTGTTTCCACAGTCACATCTGTTGTGTTTGATTACATCTACTGAAGCCGGTTAAAAGCATCTTTAATCATTACCTTCTCACAAGCTTATTATCTTCACAGCACCATTTGAAAAAGGAGCAAGTTTTAATGGTGGGTCGGTGCGTTAAATTGTGGAAGTAGAAAACATACTGGAAGTTAATGTTCTGTTCAAGGTGTAAAGCTTGATCATGTTTTTTTTTTTCTTTTGGTTCTAGTGGACACACTCCCCTTGTAGTGAGCGGAACCAACTTGGATGTGGTCCAGGAACCCAGAATACGGGTCAAGTATGGCGGACATGAATCAGTAAACGTATGTATATACTTTTTTTTTCCCCTTTCTTGCTTTTTCAATCCTTTGTCCTATCTTTTCACCATGACCTCAGTTACCTCTGTGCTAAGCTTTTAGTAGAATGACTCTCTTGTGTATGGTTATATATTGGAAGAGAATGGCTAATGAAACCGAAATTGCATCAGTTCAACCTCAGAGGTTCACAACCTCGAGCATCAACATCCATTGTCTGTTGGCTGGACTTAATTATTGGTGAATTATTGAGGGAGAGTGTGACAGAGCACAATTTAGACTGCATTTGTCCTTTTTTTGTTGCACATAGGCCAGAACAGCCCTGAATTTGGAGCTATGCATCCTTGCAAATGACATAACTGCCCCTCTGAATAATTTAGTGCCCACAATGAGGCTTGCAAGAAGTGCTTATTTGGATCGTTTTGACCACCACAAGTTGAAGAGAGGGACTGCTTTGGCCATTTGCTTTTATTTTGAGTAAAACGTTCTGCGTGAAATGCATCACCTTCCTCAGTGGGTGTTTTATGGCATACTAAGTGCGTTAGGGAGAAGAGTGAGGTTGGAAGGTGGGAAGACGTTCTTCCTTTCTCACTGGAAAATTAACTATATTTACTGGCTTTCATCAGCCTAACAAGGGCCTCCAGTAATCAAAGTAAGGCCAGAATCATTATAAATCACATTTATTTCTTTAGTCCTGGAAATGCACATTTAATTAAGGGAATGCGATTTTTCTGGAAAGAGTTGTTGTGAGAGTGGATAGAGGGTGATCTTGGAAAGTGGAGGAGAAACCATGCATTAATTCTGAAAACGTACACTGTTGCACAGTGTGATGACAGTGTGCCTACACAGCCGTGCCATAAGTACAAAATAAAACATGACAGAACATGCTGTTTTAGGAAAATAATCACTGACAGGGTGGTGTGATGCGACATGAAGTGATGAGTTGTTGCAAGCTTGAAGCTGATTATTTTCCAATAAAAGGACATTTTATTAAATCAAACTTTTTTTTTATTAATTAAAGAATGAGAAATCATACTTTTTAATCTGGTTATTGTTGTGTTTATTGTTGGCATGTGTTACAGGAACAAGTTGGTTGCTGTTATCACTTACATTTTTACAGCTAAAATAGTTGTTCCCTCACCAGTCTCTGTTTCTCACTGTTGAAGTTAAAAAAGACAAAAAAAAAAAATTGTCATGTTACTGAAAAACCTTAAAGCTTTCCATCCTGAAAACTTCTTTTATTGTGAAAAACTGTGAAAAACTTAAAGGAGCAGCCTTACCTCTGACTGTTACAAAGCGCTGACACTGGAGACTCCTTCCAAAAATGCTAAATAGATGTCTCCTCACAGAAAACTACTTTCAACAATTATATGTTTTTCTTGCTTGCACATGTGGAGCACCCACCGTACAACTACAGGAACAATTATATATATATATATATATATATATATATATATATATATATATATATATATATATATATATATAATCATCTTGTGTGTGTGTGTAATGTACAGTCTTGATTAGAACATTTTGAAAATCGTGTTAAAACATTAATTTGAAAGAATCATGAAAATCACCTAGCACTAGGTGCAGCATGCTTTACAGAGCTGTGAGCTTTTTGAGCACTGCTGAAATATGGCTGTTGGGTGGGCACTATCTGATCTGTCAGGTTTTTTTTTTCTCCCTCACTCTCTTACTCTCATTCTTTTTCTTGGTATATATCTTTCTTTATGACTGCTCGTAGAAAAAAAGAAAAAAAGAAACACAATCTATCCCACCTCCCCAACCTGTCTGATCATTCACTATTGAACAGCCACGGCTTTGATTCGTGGCCTGAAAAGGTGAATTTTTATTAACTGCTGAGGTTACAATTATAGAGCTCTTCATCCCTCCCTCTTGCCTTTGTCGCTGAGCAGAGGCAAACAGTGGAACATCCTGGCAATCAGAGCAGAGAGCCTGTCAATGCAGCCTTCAAATTGTCACCTGCCTCCTGCCCAAATTGCTTCTCCTCTCCTCCCCTCGTCCCCCCTTGCCTTACCTGGCGGAATTCTCAAAAGCTACTGCAAAATTGGAGACAATTGCCTTTGTGCATGTAACCATACCTGTCACCTGCCTACAATGGAGACATTAATCATTGTCCTGATTATGGCGGAAAGATCCCCCCACCCCACCTCACCCCCCCTCCCCCCCGCTCCATTTTCTTTCTGAGCAGAGAAGTGAAAAGAGTCAGCAGGCACATGGAATGGCAGGAAGAGACAATAATGATGTGAGAAGATGGATTCCTAAAGTGTTATCAGTCGCTATCTTAGCTGATCAGAACAGCACTTCTGCACAGCTCTGAAGGGAAGCACTTCAGGAACACATGCAATCAGACGATGTTCCCAGCAATCAGTGTCAGAGACCTCCTCAGACACCACTCTTAAAAGAACACCAACTCAAACAGATGATAAAAGACTGATGGCTTATGCACCCCTTCGCCAGTTCAACAGAAAACTGTGTGCATATGGACAGTTGAATTATTCAGGATTCTCTTCAGTCAGTTTAAGGTATTCTGTTCACCTGGTCATGCATGTATGGATGGACAGGCAACAAAGGGCGTTATTCAGAATCTGCCTCAAGTGCTTCCTCTGCTCCTGATCCTTCAGAATGGAACTTACTTTCCCCTTTTATTTTTACCCATGTTTCAGTTTCCATATGGGAAAGAGCTGCCAGGATGAGTTCCAGGGTGCATCCGAGATGCTAAAAACCGTATAAAGGGTGAAGTTGAGAGCTTTTTAAATTAAGACCAGTGGGGCCATTGTTTCTACTGATATCTGACTTACAGCACTAGCAAAAATGTATTCTGTATGTTTCTTTTCTAGCTTTAATAATCTAATATGTTGAGATGTAAATAGTGATGCTGAAGCCTAAGTGTTTTTTTTTTTTCCTTCCAATTATTTAAAACAAAAGAAAAGCAGCCAACGAGTATTTGATGAGAAAGCACCACAGGTGGCTTCCCATGGAGCTGACTGAGACAATGCCAAGATTATACAAAGTTGTCTTATAACATTGTTTTGAATTGTTTAATTTTTTTGGGTGGTGAATAATTCTAGAAGAGATATTATTAATGTTTTGATGTCTTTAACTGTTATTTGCTACCCACTCTTTCTCACAATAAAATGGGAAAACATTAAAAATAAAGAAAACATATTATGAGCAGGTCTGAACTTACATCACCGGTATTGTACATGTTGGTTGCTGGAGGTCTCTATCTGTATGAACTCATTTTACCATCTTCGATACGATACTGATATCATAGCTCTGAGTATCGGCTGATACCAAATACTGATGTGATGCTGATATTGTCTGTGTAAGCAAGCTGTACGAAGCCTCACAGGCATGTTCGTGGAATGCTTCTAGTAAGTGTCAAATCCGATCGCATATCAGTCCACTGTTTCAGGCTACTATTAGCCCTGACTTCGATATTCAGTATAAGTGCATTCCTTCCTACTTGCCTTCACACCCGTGTACCTGGATCAGCCAGAAGCAAATACGACAGCAGCACACACGATTGTATAGTGTACAGAATAGAATGGGAAAACCTGCTTATTTCTACACATTAGAGCAATAACAAAATTGCTAGCATTTTCCTCAGCATATAATTTATCTCCATTCATCCTAAATCTACAATTCACAGCTGCTTGTTACGAGGCCAGAGTCATTCATTTTGGACATTTGTATTTTCTGGGACTGAAAGAATGTGTGGAAAGGAGGGTATTTGTAGCCTGCCGAGAGAAAAATGCCTGAAGTGAGCAGAAATGTGGCAAAGCCAAGCAGCTTCCAGACAGTTTGGAGCAGATGGTATTGTAAGCCAGAGCTAAAATGCTAATGCAAGTTTGGTTTCAGGCAGCATGAAGCGTGTTGTTGTGGTAGCATCTGTCCCTGCTCCCTGTCACATGACACTTCCACTGAGGGAAAAAGAACAACATCCAACACTGCAAAAAATAATGTCATCTTAGCAACTGAAAATATCTTGAATATAGTCAAATTTATCTTGTATTTCTTATTATAAGATTACAATAAACCAAATATAAAATCATTACACCTATTTCTGGACATTGGTACTCATTTCAAGCTTTAATTTTCTTATACTATTGGCAGATAATTTTGCTTCTTTTTAGAAATAAATGCTTAATTATTTGCTAATAGAACAAGACTATTTCCAGCTTGAAATGAATGGCTCGAAATAGGATTCATAATCTTATATTTGGTTTATTGTAATCTAATAAGAAGAAATACTAGATAAATATGACTATATTTAAGACATTTTCACTTGATATAATTTTTTGCAGTGAAGGGACTAGATTCAAATTGTATAGCAGAACCCTGGTAGCTATACAATTGACAATGACTATTTTACACTATGAAATTTACAAATAAGAATTCATTTGCTGAATCATTGTTTTTTTGTATATGTTCATTTGCCCTGTATGCCACATTGGTTATGTAAGGGTCTTTTTATTCTATATCTACACACACCGTGCTATAATCATGTAGTCAGGCAACATTTTAGCTGTTTTTGTCTCCTTCCCAGTCTGACCTCTGATTGACAGGAGGCGAGAGAATTGGAAGTAGCATGATATCATGGCGCGGTTCATTTTTAAACATGCTTACACCCTGTCTGTCTTCATGGAGATACAGTGATTGTAACAGTTTTAGCATAATGTAAAATGTTTCTATTCAGCAGTCAATGTTTGGTACAAGGCGATACCACGGCCCTGTATCAGTCCACCCACACAGCTGTAATGCTCGATCTGTGTTTCTGTCAACATGCATTCTGGATGAAGCTCACTCTCTTCTGAAACCAGAGAATGCAAAACAGGCTGTTCTGTGGATGAGGCCAAGACAGCACAGCACCCAGAAAAGCAAACCTGCCATCTCCTTTTCAAAAACTATGGTTATATTTATCCCAGTATTTTTGACTGTCCCTTAGCAGATATCTGAGATCCATGTCATTATTATTTGGGTGTTGTCTAAGCCTTATTTTAGTTTTTTATTAGTTATCAGAACATCGAGCAAACAAGTCATGGTAAAATTGCTTAAGGACAAACTCTATCCTGGGAAACAATGAAGGGGATTGTCCTGTGTGCATCCTCCTAAAGGAAAGAGTGCAGAAACCAAGGGCAAAAGTATTGAAATGAGATTCACCCAGACGCTCTCTGACTCCAGAAGGCCATATTTCACATCTACAAAAAATCAAGTTTGTGTGGCCAAAAGGAGTTTGTATCGATCACCCTCGTCACCATGCAGGCCAGATGTACAGGTATGGGGCGTGGTGTTTGCTGTGCTTTGAAGATATTTAGTTCTAATTAAGTTTCTCCCTGGAGAGTGGGAGAGGAGAGAGAGAGATGAGATGAAACCCCTCCCGGCACAGTCAGGGATTTACGGCAATCAATTTTGTTGTTCGAGGTTTAGTCAGGCTCTCTGGAGCGTGGAAGAGAAGCACAGCACCTGCGTATCAATGTGAGTGTGGGTTTGTGTGTAGTTGTGTCTCTGTGCATGACTGTGTTTTTAAAGTGTAAAAACAAGATCATTTACTACTTCATGATAAAGGTAGGGCAGGTAAAAAAAAAAATAACACTAAAATGTTCACTTTAGTCAGTAGATGGTTTTTCCATGGTAAAAGCATGGTAAATACATTAGAAGATACCTGCACCTTTCATTTTGGCACTTGTCCATGTAGAGCTGAAAGGTCATTTGGGATAAGGACAAGCTTTTGTAAGATTGTACCGTGTCTCTGTTGGTGCACTGGAAAGCAAAGAGCAATTTCATGTCTCTCTGTAGTTTTGTACAGCCAAGAGTGTCACATTTTTGTGTTGTCTCAGATAGAAACAGGACCTCAAGAGATGCTTTGTTTGTCATTGCTCCTACATATTTGATACTAGTGTCATTTCATACAGTACCCCTCTTTTTCTCTGCCCTCTCTCTGTCAGGTGTGTAAGGTCCAGAATAGCACCACTATGAGCTGTTTTGCGCCGTCTCTGGCGGCGGAGTACACGCCTGGGCTGGACTCAGTAAAGCATGCAGACGAGTTTGGCTTCATCTTCAATAACGTGCAGGCCCTTCTGGTTTACAACAACACTAACTTCCTGTACTATCCGAACCCTTACTTCGAACCTCTCAGTACCAATGGAGTCCTGGAGCAGAAACCAGGTTCTCCTATTATTCTGAAGGTATCACCATCATTCATTATACTACATGTAAACCGTGCAATGAGAACTGACATGTTCACACAAAAGCTACGCAGTACAGCTCACAGTGCCTACTGATATTAAGCCATGATAAATGCAGAAGCAGGACATTAAAAAATAAACATTTACTGACTAATATATAATGAAAACTGAGGTTAAAGTTAGGGTTAGATTTAGGTGTAGGAATCAGCTGCATTAATAATATCATTCACAAAGATAGTATGATGAACATGTGTGTGTTTTTTCTCAGGGGAAGAACTTGGTTCCTCCAGGCTCAGGGGGAGTGAAGCTGAACTACACTGTGCTCCTGGGAGAGACGCCCTGCTCCGTCACGGTGTCTGACACTCAGCTGTTGTGTGAACCGCCCAACCTCACTGGCCAGTACAAAGTCATGGTAATATACAGTGTGTATGTGAGTGAGAGGCAACTAGAATTTATGTGGCGGTTCAGGAAAACCTGTTGGATGTTGTTGTGGCTGAATTCTGGGAAACAGCCAAAACAAATCAGTGATAATGTGGAAATGTTTTTATTTAATCTTGTCTAGGCTACCTTCCTGCAAAGATCATGTTGGCTAACAAGCTAGTTTAACAAACACGCTGGTAAAAAATAGTCAGTCTGTCTAAAGATGTCTAAAATCTGGTGTTCACTGTGTGATTTCCTCATACAGTGAACGTCACTCTTTGATCAAGTTGTTGTATAGCTATATATAGTATGTGCCATAGTAATAGAGACCTGAGTCAATTCAGTTTTTAATCAGATGCAAAGTGTAAAGTGGAATCTTTAAATGCAATGTTCCCCCTTTTCACTTTTGAAGACATCCAGATTTTAAAATGCTATAACTTTATATGTAGGAGTAAATGTTAAAATTTCACCATGTGAAAGCTTTTCGCAGGTCACAACGCTTATAGGATCCCAGTGTTCTTTACTTATTAGTTCAATTCTCATGATTTGTATAAAAGTCATCTTAAACACAGCTGCTGTTTCTCTGCAAAGATGTTAAGGTTGTGGGTTGCATGGCAGAGAGTGTAAAAGCACTTCTTACCCCAGTCAGCCAGAGGAAGTGAGTCAGACCTTTCAGTCAGCCTCAGTGCTTCAGTCGCTTAAAGCTTCTTTAAGAATAGATGAGTTATTAATTATAAGCTCATCTCCAAAGACATTGAATCATATGTGTTTGTGTGGGCACTCCTAATATGTTTTATGGGTTATTTTTTATCTGCTTTTAAAATGGTTTTAATTTTTTTTTTTTTGGATTGCTTTATGAATGCAAGGAAAATCCCACCAAAAAAGGATCAAGTACAGTACAATGTAGCTTTGGCCTTCTAGGTGACTTTGTAGATATACGTTTACTGACTGTAGCCCATAGGCTGTCCACCAATTAAAAGACCCCAACTGCCCAGATATTATTTAGAAGAAGAAGAAAGAGCTTTATTGCCAAGTGTGCTCACACACACACAAGGAATTTAACCTAAGTAAGTGAAGCTTCCATACACATATATGACAGCAAGACACATAATAATAAGAATTAAGAATAATAAATCAAAAAATGTATAGAAGACACAATAAAGCTTAAGACAGAATAGACATGGTACAGATACTATGTACAGCTATTCAAGGGGTAATGCAATGTGTAGAAGGTGGGGAGGTAATAGAATAAATAGGAGTGAATTTACAATTACACATAAGATTATATCCACACTGGAAAATTGCACTAAGAGGGTCCTTGGAGGCAGTTCATGGGGGAGATGGCCTGGGGGAATAAAGCTGGTCTTGTTTCTGGATGTTCTGGTGCTCAGTACTCTGTAACACCGGCCAGAGGGCAGCAGTTCAGAGAGGTTGTGGCCAGGGTGAGTTTGGTCTGAAATGATTTTTCCTCCCTGTTTCATCATTCTGGAAGAGCACAGTTCCAGAAGGGAGGGCAGAGGAGCACCAATAATCCTCTCTGCAGTCCAGACTGTCCGTTATAGTCTTCCTATGTCTGATTTGGTGGCGGAACCAAACCAGACAGTTATCAAAGTGCACGGGGAGCTCCAAACTGAGGCAGCCATCCATGGCGCCATCTCGGAGATGTCATCACCCAAATGAGCAGCATCTTAGTGTCTGTGGTGCTGTTATGTATGAATCAGGCTCAGCATTGCTGGGATTCAGTGTCAATGCTTGGTTTAGAGCAGTCCACCAACTAAAAGTTTCCAAATAACATCAATTCAGTGGTCAGAAAGTGATCATGATTAGGGGCTGGAGTGGGATTAACACAAATTGTGCATTGAAAAATAAGCTGTAGTATTACTAACTGTATATCAACGTTTGTGGTCTAATAAAGTGGTAAGTGAACACTGTAAGTGAACACAGCGTTTAAAGGTCAGAGCAATACAGCTGCATCTGATGTGCAGTGTCACTGCTATGCTGAGAATTATCTACCAACCAATTGTTATGGTGTAATGCTGTAATACTGGTAATAGGTGGTTCTGTGGTCATCTCTGGTATGTGCATCCAATGGGCTGGCAACTGTGTATATAATTTTACAATGTTTATAGAGTCATCAAACAAAATACCTGGACAGAAATGCTTGACAGTATGAATTTGTGTGTGTGTGTGGGTGTGTGTTTTCTTGCTCAGGTGCAGGTAGGCGGTCTTCATGTCTCTCCTGGATCTGTGAACATCCTATCAGACAGTCTCCTGACTCTACCCGCCATTGTAAGTATAGCAGCCGGCGGAGGCCTTCTACTGATCATCGTCATCCTCGTCCTCATTGCCTACAAGCGCAAGTCACGGGAAAACGACCTCACGCTCAAGCGGCTGCAGATGCAGATGGACAACCTGGAATCCAGGGTGGCACTTGAATGCAAAGAGGGTGAGGACACTGACACACCATCCAGCAATACAATATGACAACGAACTGGCACAAAAATCTTCATTCCGCTCAAGACACAAGCTCAATCAGCTTCCTGTTCTCTGACGCCCTCTCTTTCGAGCATTCACCCATGATGTTCTCCTGAATTACACTCATTTCAGTCCTATTTCCAGACGCTCGATTTCACCTCAATTACTATAGTCTTCTGTGGCTAATGATGTAGCTAAATGACACACACCAAGCCTTCAGCCATGGTGTAATGATGTAATACTCAGGCAAGCCACTCAGTTCTTTTGCTTGTATTAAAGTGGACTTTTCATGAGGTGAATGCAGTACATACACACACACACGCTTTCAGGCTGATAATGGGTGCTGTGCTGGTGAGCTATGGGCATGGACCATGGGGGTATTCCTGAATCCATGTTGGATAGAGTTTCAGAGTGTGTGTGTATGTGGGTGAAAGATTTTGTTTGTGTGTCATGAAAAGACAGAGAAAAGGAGAGTAAAAGTGAGAGAGGGAATGAGGGATAGGAGATAGGAGAGAGACTCCCTGAGGGTAGAGTGCTGCTCAGTCAGAATGGACCCAATTAAAGCAGCCTCACCTCCGCTCTCCAGCAGCAGGGGACACATACTTGAGCAGACAGTCAATTCATTATCTGCACATCTGTGCGTGTGTGTATATGTGTGTGTGCATGCATGAATACATGCATGTACGGATAAAAATAAAAAATCAGCAATATTAAAACAGATTATGTGGATGTTAGATAATGTGGCAGCTCCTGAATAGTGAAATAAGCATTTGATTCCCACTGATGCTACATCCATCTGTGCTTGGGAGTCAGAGCGAGCAAGCATAACCGTCTGTCTCAAAGGCACCACTTACACTGGGGAAAAATTAAGAAAAGAGTGCTCTTATAGATAGAATATTTTTTTTAAAAAAAACTGTCACAGATTCTTGCTGCAGAGATGTATTCAAGAACTTTTTCAGTACCATAATGGCAACTTGTATCTTGATGGAAAATATAGTTTATTTGCAAGGACAGTTTGCTGACAGAACACATCAAGCCAATCGCTGTCAATTTCTCAAATGGCACAGGTCTTTATCCAGTACTGATTAATGGCATTGACGTCTAAAATAGACAGGCTAGCTGATCAATACTGTTAAGTGCTCTTCCGTCATATGGATAAATTCTTTAAAAGAATCATCAAATGCAGAATTAGCCAAGTGGATAGTCAAGATCCTGGCTGTCAAACATCCTGAATAATGCCAAACATTATTTGTCAAGCCTTTAATTATAAATGCATTAAATGCATCCTTTCTCTTTCCTTCACCAGCTTTTGCAGAGTTGCAAACAGACATTAACGAGTTGACCAGCGATCTCGACAGAGCTGGAATCCCTCACCTGGACTACCGCACTTATGCTATGAGAGTGCTGTTCCCTGGCATCGAAGACCACCCAGTTCTCCGAGAGCTCGAGGTGTGTAATAAACGAAATGCTCATTCACGAAAGAGCTTTGTACTTTGCGGTTGAGCAAAGACACAGACCTTCAATGTGGAGATCGTGACAGAAAGTAGAAAGAAGTACAAGAAAGGACAAAGTGACATCACAAAGACGATCGCTGCACACAAACACACACACACACATGCATACATATATGTACACACACACACTTGCATTATGCCTACCTTATGCAACTCAATGTCTTTTGTCAGACAGGGCCATGCATAGCATTTGCCCCCCCAACCCCCCCCCCCCACACACACACACACACACACACACGCACGCACGCACAGAGCCTTGCACACATACCGAGCACTGCAGAATTTCACCCACCAGCAGTCATCTTATCAGGAGTAATGGAGTAGCAAATGCTCAGTTGCTCAGAAGCCTGTAGATAGAAAATGGTTTCCCAGTGTCTCTATCCAGCTATTCTCCTCCACCTCCTCATTGAGAACAGGAGTTCTCCTCCAGCAATCATTCGTTCTTTGTTGTCATTGAATGTGTGCATCACAATATTTGTAGGGATTCTGTAACAGAATCAACATCATTTTAAATGTAAAGAGTTTAACATATGTCAATAGGTCAAACGTTAATGGACTATTCGGACGTTTTGTAACCTAATCTCCATATACTGCATCTGTAGGAATTACCACACATAATAATTTACACACGTTTGCCTGCAGTGAGAAAAGAATGGAAAACCTGATTACTCCAAACTCATTTATCATCAGAGTTTAAAAGCAGTTGCTCAAGCAGTGTAAATGTTTATGCAAAACACCATATTTACACAGAATGCTTTCATTAAAGCTTCGTCCAAAAGTATTTATAAATCAACTTCAATTACCACCAAAACTGTGTATGTCAGATCACACACGGATACCGCAACACCTAATCGGTATAGCTTTTTACTGTATTGCGGTGTTGGATAAAAATACATGAGATCAGCTTTGGTAAGAATTTTTTTTTTTGTAATGCTCATACTGAATGTCCTATCAACCCACTAGTACTGTTTGCCTTTACTCCTCTACAATTATGTACTGTAATGATTTCAAATCCCAGAAGAGCATGGATTTCCTTTTGAGTCTGGTTCCTCTCAAGGTTTGTTCCTCATTTCGTCTCAGGAAGTTTTTCCTTGACACTGTTGCCTCTGGCTTGCTCATTAGGAATCAAAATCTGTATCGTTTGTGATTTATGGAAAGCTGCTTTATAACTTGAATGTATTTGTGTGATATATTTTTAAGCATTTTATTGACAGAATTCATTACCCGCCATTAGATTTTTAAAAAATTGTTTTCTCACTTGAAATTATTTTCTGTGGTAATCGCACATATGCTGCAGATACAGTATATAGAGATTAAGTTGAAAGATCAGTGAAGTACTCCTTTGACAAACCACTAAAAGACGCATCCTGTGTGTGTGTCCCTGCAGGTCTCGGGTAATGGACAGCAGACGGTGGAAAAGGCTCTGAAGCTGTTTGCACAGCTGATCAACAACAAAGTGTTTCTGCTGACGTTTATTCGTACGCTTGAGCTGCAGCGCTCTTTCTCAATGCGAGACCGCGGCAATGTGGCTTCGCTCATCATGACGGCGCTACAGGGAAGGCTGGAGTACGCAACAGATGTTCTCAAACACCTTCTCTCTGACCTCATCGACAAGAACCTGGAGAGTAAAAACCACCCCAAGCTGCTGCTGCGCAGGTAAGATCCTACACGTGTGCATGCACTCAAATGTGCAATTTCCAGTAGAAACTGTCAAAAACTGTCAAAGTTTACTGTTAAAGTTGCTGTGCAGAGGCTTGCTATCAGTAACACACTGCACAGGAATTGACTGGTGGGGAGAAGCGGCAGGGCTAGACTCTCACACACAATGCCTCACACACACACACACACTATATATATATATATATATCTATATACACATATATAACGAGAGAGAGGAGAGAGATACTAAAAATGGAACAAATTGGCCAAAGCGATTGTTCATCTGTTATCTCTCTCAAGCTTATGGCTTGGAACTTTATGGAAATTATTAATGAGGAGCAGAGAGAAATGTTACGATGTCCTCTTTATGCATCACTTTCTCTTTCCTCACTATTTTTGCCCAGTCTCTCTTTCAGCTATTGTCTCTCGTTCACTCTCTCTCTCTGGGCTCAGAATGTGGTGCGGTTGTCAGTGTCGTTTATCGTCTGTGTTCTACCGCCTCATAAAACATGCAGGAGCAGCTGGGCTTCAGCCCTCTATCTCTATCTCTATCTCTTTTTCCACATTCATCTCTCTTCTCTCTCTCTCTCTCTCTCTCTCTCTCTCTCCCTCTCTCTCCCCCTCCTTCCAGGCTTCTATCATTCGATGTTTCCACATTTGGCTTGATTTTCTGATCTCCCAGAATTATGTGTCAATCAACGTAAGGCCTAGTTTTTACCCAGACTTTCTTAATGCTGATGTCATTTAATGTCATATTGATTAATTAAATGAAGCTCCAAAGACTCAGACTCCTTAAGACATGATTGAGCTTAAATGAAGTTGTCTTTGTGCGGTAGGACTCCAACAAGGGCTCCAATCTAGGATCGCTCTCTCTCTCTCTCTCTCTCTCTCTCTCTCTCGCTCCTTTATTAAATTTCCCCTGCCTTGCTCCCCTTCATTCGTTATAGTATGTTCTTCAACGTGGGGCTCATTAATAATCATAGAAAATACATGCACATGCATACATTTACAGCAGTGGAGGCAAAAGCACGGATTATGCTGTTATTTAACGTGACAGACGTGGTGTCTCCCTCATTATCAGTCGTTATTAGGAGCATAATGCTGTAATCCTCCTGTGCTGGGGGGGGGAAGCAACAACCAGCTTGAGAAGCCCATCGCTTTAGACAATACTTTTTTTTCCTCCTGAAATTTTCAGGGATTATCAATTCGACACGCTCCTTTTGTATTCTCTTGTGCACGGCGCCCTTCACCCTGTCAAGAGAGGCTGGTGGAAGTAAAGAGCTACTGCAGCAGAGCCGCTAGAAATCTCTTCTCTCTACCCCTTTCCCTCTCTCTCTCTCTCTCTGTCATTCTCTGCTTACTGCTTTGCGATTTTATCTCTTCCTAACATGACACTTTGTTTTTGGTCTCCCTGTCTGTCTTTCTGCTTGACCACACTGGCTTAAAGTAACACAGTTCACAACTGTATGTGAGTCATACATTTGTCAGTCTAAGTCCTATGAGTGGATTTAAACTCACTGGATAAAACACTACAGTACTTTACATTTGGATCTGAGATGTCAGAAGACCTTTTCCCCATTCACCATCTTTATTGTATTTACTACTCAAAGAAAAGGAGGAAAAAACTTGTTTATTATGCTACAAAAGAAGAACCACCTGAAGTAGTCGGATGACATGCAACTCTACAGCATTTCCTTGAAATGAACAGAACAAAGGACGTTTATTTTCATATGAGAGACAATATGTGTGTCAGAGGCACCCCTGAGGCAGTTGCTTGTAAATGAGACATCTTGAGGAATTGTGCACAATGTCACCAGAGTGGGTAATTTATTTTCTCAAATTGACCCTCATGCATTTAACAATAGTTGAACAAATAATCAGGATAAAAACTTTTGGTATGCCCGAAGAATGGTCATTTTCCATTAGGATTTTTGAAATTGCATGTAGCATGCATCCACATTCTGAGATCATCAATAAATCAATAAATAATGAGAATTTATTAGAATTATACCACAGAACTATTGAATTCTTGATTCTGATTGGTCAGAAAGTGTGGATTAATTTTAAATAACAGCGTGACTCAGACAGACACGGCTGTGATTATAAATGATACGGTTTATATTAACGCACATGTTATAATATGTTTTTGTTTCTATAGTAACAGCTCATCACAGTGGCTTGTATGTCAGATGCTCCACAAACTCTAAGCCTAATGATAAGCTGATAATAAAAATTCTGTTGTTTTTTTTTTAACAGAGAAAAACATATAATCATTGACGTGATTACATTTTTCATTAGGAGACATTCATGAGGACTCTCATTTTTCAGAGCTTTGTAGCAGACATGGTGCTTTGTAAAGTTTCCCAGCATGGAAATGTCTTCAGGACAGGGGAGTTTATGCTTTTATGATTTCTTGGTAAAATGACAAGCTGCATTTTTTTCATCTCATTAAACTCAAAAGAGAGAAAAGGAGATGCCGGTGAGGGAATGATTATTTATCGCTGCTATAACATAACTGATAACAGGAACTAACTTACACCTTAATATGTTATTGTTCCTATAGTAACAGCTCATTCACTGGGATTTGTGTTGCGGATGCTCCACAAAATCTAAGTATAATAATAAACCGATTAAAAATGGGTGTGTTTTTAAAGAAATAAAAAATATATAATTAATAACATAATGGTTAAATGATGAGAATTTCTGTAGTCAGTTCGGTATCCGGTTTCTTGGATAAAAGCTGCAATTATTATTATTATTATTATTATTATTATTATTAATTCTTTTGTCTTATTAATTTCAAGAGAGAAAAAAAGCTGGAGAGGGAATGACTGTTTATACTGTTATAACGTAAGTGATAATCAACAAAGCGGCAAACTGCTGTGGTATAAGAGGAACAAAACACGTCGGAACGTGCCGTTATAGGAAAGCATTCAGCTTTAGTGTGGCAATGGCACCCCTTGTTGTTGATTATTTTCCTATAACAGCATGCCTGGTTGTGTTTTATTCCTTTCTCGCGTACTAAGTAGTAGAATTAAGAATCGCTGATGAGTTTGTATGTGCTTGGAGAGAGAACGCATAGTAAATATAGAATGAGCATTAAAAATGTAGATGTTATAAGAAATGTTCAGTTATTTTCTCTCCTTTCCCGTGTGTTTTTCAAGCAAACATGCTTGTTGGTGAAGCATGATATTTCCATTCCATTTTCTGCTTGTACAATCAGTGTCTCTCTCAAAATCTCCCTCTCTCTCTCTCTCTCTTTGACCATCTATAGTTTTGCATGTACATATCTGAATCTGAAGGGAATGGTAGCTAAAAATGGAATGGCTCTGTTGCCTCCGGCCCTTTCTCGCTCATGATGTTCACGCTGTGTGAACGCGTGTTTTTATCGTGTGCGTATGTGTTTGTGTGTGGTTGTGTCTGTGTGCGTGCGTGTGTTTGTGTGTGCGTGTTTCTCTGAGTTTGGTAATGAGATTTTCAGCCATCCAGAGCAGCTAAGAATGGACTATTAGTGAGGAACATTGTTCTGTATGTCACCCCCTCACTGAAGCATTCCTTTCCCCCCATAAACACAAACTCAAACACACACGCATACACAGTGTGTAATTGGCTAATGAAACCGTGGTGTTCATTAATGATACTCAATTAAAAGGCTGCAGAAAGAGTCAGAGAGAAATAAAGAGAGTGAGACTTTCTTTGAAAGCATTCAAATACAGAGAGACATTAAGAGGGGAGAGAAGTGGGAGAACGCACAAAAGATTGTATTTGGCTTGCTTCTCGAGGATGAGGCGAGCTCATTTAGTCGTGCAAATAGCTCTCATTAAGATCTGCCTCTGTGTGAGTGTGTTTTTTGTTGCCTGGGGGTGCACATATGTGAATGTATGTATGTGTGTGAATATGTTTGTGTGTGTTTGTGCTCTCCGTTGGGTACATTGCTGCTGAGAGGCTCTTATGTAAAAGTGTTTAGGAAACATCTGACACATAATGGATTTTAATAAATAATTTTTGGAGATTTGCTTTTTTTCCCCCCTCTATTTCTTTCTGTTTTTCCCCTCTAATTGAAGCTCAGTTGTTTTCACTCTTCTCTGTGTGTCTGCCAAACCCACGGTTGAATAGAAAATGGGAACAGGGCCATCGTCTAAAATGTTTGTCAGTTCAAGTCATATTTGTGCAGAAGAAAGCTGTGTGTGTGTGTGTGTGTGTGTGTCTGTGTGTGTGCAGCTGTCATCCAAGTGGCTGCCTGTGATTGCAGGCAAAAGAACCTCCATCTGTCCCTGCCTGATGCAACCAATATTAAACACAGCGGTGTTCAGTTAATAGTGTGTGTGTGTGTGTGTATCCATCATTCTTTCAGAGAACACTTACAGTAAATAAAGATATTGTACATACTTAGAAATGTGCCTGCACACATATACACACACGTTCTGTAAATGAATATATCATATAACCAGTGCTGAATTTTGCACCAAGACCTTAACTCATAACTATTCAACTATTAAAACAATTTTGAATACAGGTAGTATAGCTGGTAGTTGCTAACTATTTCCATTTTCGACTCTATGATGGCATTACATGCAAATGCTTTCACAAATTCAGATGTCCTCCCTCAACTAATTTAGCACTTTGATATAATTTATTTTTGTTTTAAGGTCCGATTGGTGGTACGATTGGTGGAATGAAGTTTGAACGCTGTTTTCAATCCCAGGAGTTGTCCAGAGAATTGAACCCTGGTCCTCTTGAAAACGGCTGTGTGGTCTGAATGAGGTGTGGAAGCTATTCGCTCTCGGCCCTGCATGCCGAGTAACCTGATTGGTCCAACTTGTCCTATTGCTTCCTGCTTTCTCCTTTTGCGATGGCGGGGAAAGGGTTATTATTGTTCTTGATGTACTGTATAAAACCAGAATTTCATAGGACTGGAGCACTGTAATTATCTCACCTTTGTGGTGCGAGTGCTTGTGCTGAGAACATCAAGAAAAACAAAAAAATGTCTTGTGCAGAAGTGCATGCCTAAAATTCTTATTATAAGAGAACAGCTCCTTGTTTGAAGGCATTCCTTGATGATGACATGGCTGCTTGAGCGTTGGACCCACAGGGGAAAAAAAAAAACGCAATTGGATAAAACTAGTGCCTAGCATTTTGCAAACCTGAATTCACAAATTCTAAGACCACTGATCTCAACTCACGACCAAAGAATTCTCTTATGATGTGTGATTCTAGGAAGAGCAAAAACAGGCTGAAAATTAGTGTAATTAATAGTGTAGACACTAGTATAACTCTCCATTCTTATGCTGCATTCGATTTACCTCAGAAGTCAGAGGTTGGAATTGCTTCATTTTTAACTGCCGTGTGTTCGAGATACAGTGTAATAAAACATGGCTGCCTCAATTGTTCATCTTTTGTTAGCAACAAGCTAGCCAACTAACTGTGAATAATGATGTAGATTTTCCTTCTCAAAACATTGCAGATATAGATTTAATAAGCGAATATACGTTCATACTTTGATTGATCATAACTTGTAAATACAGTATAACTTTTTTAAAGGTGAGAAATGCTACTTTGTTTACTGCTGATGCTGTGCGTAGCCATGTCGAAGAGACTAGGAATTCAGAGATGAGGGGAGCGTTTTCTTTGCGTCTTCATGGTCACAGGTTAGAAATTACAAGTTATGACCGCTAGTTGAATGCAGCATTTATGCTGTGAGATGCAATGCCAAGACCTGTGTTTCACTTAAAGAACAAATGACGGCTGAAGGCCACCTTGCCCATGTCTTTGTTTTTACCTACAAGACCTGCATAGAGGAGCAGAAGAGGGACTGTGAAGTGATCAAGAGTATACAGATACATCAATATATGAGTGTATTGTTATTTTGAGTGTATTGTTATTTTTCCACTAGTGTGTGTAACATATTCAGCATGAAGATGCTCTATTCATATACATTACAGTACAAGAAACATTCAGCGAAGTTGTATTCAGTGAGGTTACATTCTCTCACTCAGATATATTCATCTCTCCATTCTTGTCTTGAGAGCATTATCTCTTGTGTGCGAGGGAGAGAGACCTGCACTAAGCCTTGTTCTGCCCACCTTGTTCTTCGCCTTTCTGGCAGACAGACAGATACACACGTGCACACTTCCATCATCTCTGAGATAATAAGAGTTATTTTCATGAGCATTAGGAGAGTCATTTTCCCTACATGCTGCTGAGTAAATTGAAGCAGAGCTATCTTTCATAGCCTTCACTGTATGTGTGTATGTCTGTGTGTGTGTGTGTGTGTGCAGGAGACAAATGTATTTTTTTTTATCTGTCATTCCTACACTCCACAAATACAAAATTCATGCATGTTCTGATATTCTGAGGTGAAAGAAAGGCAGTGGTTTTGTGTGTGTGTGTGTGTGTGTGATATAGAAGAAGGAGGAAAGGTATTGGTATTCCACAGGCGTGCTGATCTGTCGGAGTGGGAGAGTAACTCTTTCATGTATTTTTCATGTTCGTTAACCACTCCTGTCTGGATGCTGTTTGTTCTCTCTCTTTTCTGTTCCCTCTCTTATTTCTTTCCCTCTTTTCCCTGTTTTTACCTTATCTTTTTTTCCTCCCCTCAACAAAAACATCAGCTCATCTCCCTTCCAAAATAATCCTCATGTGCTCTAGAGAACAGCATGAAAATCTGTTTATGAGTGTGTTTAATACAGTTCACATGGGGGAATGTGTGTGTATCCTTCGCATTGCTTCAAAGGCAAGCAAAACATGAAAGGGTCTGCGGTCAGGACAGAGACAGAAAAATATGGAAATGGACAGAGAAGGATAGTGAAAGGAAGTGAAGAAGAGCGAGAGAGAGAGTGAAGTGTTGCCTCTATCCTCCACACCTATACTTCACCTCTGACACTCTATATACAGTCCCCTCTGAAAGTATTATAATGGCGAGACCAGTTCTTTTGTTTTTGCTATACGCTGAAGACATTTGGGTTTGAGATCAAAAGATGAATATGAGATGATGGATCAAAATTTCCATCAAGCTTTCATTTCCTGATATATACATCTAGATGTCTTAAAAAAAACTCCGCACCTTTTGTTTGAACCCAACCATATTTCAAGGAATCAGAAATATATGAATATGTGACTGAAAGGTGTTAATAGCTCTGAATATCTACTCTTGGTTTGAGCCCTGGGTTTCCCCTGTGAAGACTGCTTTTGCTGTTAAAAAGGATAAACCAACATGAAGACCAGAGAGCTGTCTATGGGAGAAAAGCAAGTCATTTTGAAAAGAGGAAAAAATAGATCAGAGCCATTGCACAAGCATTGGGCATAGCCAATACATCAATTTGTATGTCCTGAAAAAGAAAGAAACCACTGGTGTTCTAACAACCAGACATCGAACAGGTCGGCCAAGGAAAACAACAGCAGTTGATGACAGAAACATTGTCAGAGCCATGAAGAAAAACGCAGAAACAGCAGTCAGTGACATCACCAACAACCTCCACAGGGCAAGGGTGTACGTTTCACAGGCCACCGTTTGAAGAAGATTCTGAGAGCAGAAATATAGAGGCCATACCACAAGATGCCAAACATTTATCAGCAGTAAGAATCGGAAGGCCAGATTGGAATTCACAAAAAAGAAAGAGATGAGCCACAAAAGTTCTGGACCCAAGATTAACCTCTACCAAAGTGAAGGAAAGTCCAAAGAGTGGAGAAAGAAAGGATTTGCCCACAATCCAAAACATACAAGCTCATCAGTCAAGCACGGTGGAGGTAGTGTCATGGCTTGGGCTTGCATGGCTGCTTCTGGAACATGTTCACTAATCTTTATTGATGATGTAACTCATGATGGCAGCAGCAGAATAAATTCTGAAGTCTACAGAAACATTCTGTCTGCCAATTTACAGAGAAATGCATCCAATCAAATTGGGAGGAACTTCATCATGCAGCAAGGCAATGACCCAAAACACACTGCCAGCACAACAAATGACTTCATCGGGGGGAAAAGTGGAAGGTTTTAGACTGGCCACGTCAATCACCAGACCTTAACTCATTGGGCATGCGTTTCACCTCCTGAAGAGGAGACTGAAGGGAGAAACCCCACAAAAACAAACATGAAGCTGCAGTACAAGCCTGGAAAAGCATCACAAAAGAAGAATGGAACAGTTTGGTGATGTCAGTGGGTTGCTGGCTTGATGCAGCTGTTGCAAGCAAGGGATATGCAACCAAATATTAAGTGCTATTTACTTTAAGACTATCTGTTCCAATACTTTTGCTCACCAAAAAAATTGGGCGGTCTGCCACCAAAGGTGCAATGATCTAAGTCATTTAACAAATCTAGATGTAAATATCAGGAAACGAAAGCTGAAATTCTGATCTCTCGTCTCATATTCATCTTTTGATCTCAAACCCAAACAGCTTTGCTGTTCCAATACTCTCAGGGGGGACTGTATTATATAACGATTGCAATACAGGACATGCCATAGTAGCATGGATTACACAATTCTTGTACTTTAAGGAAGAGTGAACAATGCAACGTCAATTAGTAAAAGAATATATTTGAGATTGACCAGGAAAAACCCTTCACATGATGAAATTTTGACATTTTTTAATATATAGTTTTGAAACTTACAGGCTTTCCAGAGCTAAAATGTGCTTCCCTTTTACATGTTTCTCAAACGCAAGCTATAGCATTTTAAAGTCTGGTTACTACCAAAAGTAAAAAGAGTGAAATTTGCTTTAAAAATTCATTCTGACTGCAGTGGAGCATGTTCACTGACAGTATCTGATTACAGGCTGAATTGAGTAGGCTTATGTCCATTTTCCTATGTCATGTGACTATCTACAAACATGATCAAATCATGACATTCACTTTGTGAGGAAATCTCACTTAGCTAGCAAGGTTTTAGACATCTTTAGGCAGACTGACTGTTTTTACCGCTGTCTTTGTTACTGTAACTAATTCCTTCCCAACATGAATTTTGCAGGAAGGTATCAAATTCAAGATTAAAATGTAAATAAAAATATTTTTATTTCCATGTCATTTGGGTGAAATCGATTTATGGTTTCTTAGTCGGAGTGTCAAAGAAATCCTATTTTGTTTGCCAGATTTTAGCCATCTATTGGGTTTTCCCGGGCTAAAATAAAAAATATAAGCAAATTCAAATAAAGAGTGAGAATGACAAGAGATTAGGACTTAACCTTAACATCCCCATGCCTCCTGAAGAAAAACAAAACAGAAATATAATAATTAAAAAATATATATCTATTCACAGCTTTGCTTGTTTGTGCTTTTCAGGACTGAGTCTGTGGCTGAGAAGATGCTCACCAACTGGTTCGCTTTCCTCCTTCACAAGTTCCTCAAGGTAACATCAGTAGTAGACTGATGCCTGACTCACTCATATGACGCAAAATCATTACGCACATTATGTAGATGTACTCTGTGCTGGAATTGGAATTGATATAAAAAAGGTTTAATGTTTGTAAGGCCTTTTCTGGTGTGGCTCAGTGTGCATGTGTAAGTAAGATGGTGGGTGAAACATGCATCTCGTACTGGAGCTGAGCTAATCCAAGCAAGACTGAGTGCTTTCGCTAGCAGTTCCCCATGATGTGTGTGGGTGTGTGTGTACGCTTCATTTATCCAAACCTACAACAGTATATTTTTAAAATATTTATTATTTGAGTGCATCATTAGAAATTGAGACATACGGTAGATTGTGTATGCATACCATTTGCTTCAATGTGATGTATTTCATTAGGATTAGTAAAAGAAAGGTCTGTGTTAATTGTTGTTGTTTCATAATAACCACCTTAATAAGATGCCCAATAAGACATGAATTAATGATAAATGAATATATTTTCTAACATAATTTAATTTGGTTGCAGTACAAAATCATGCAGACTTACCCAAAAGTGGATAGACCAAAAAAAAAAAAGAAAAACCTGACTAGCCTTCCTGAAGTAAACATATTTTTACATATGCTTTCTCTCTAATATCATTTTCTCCTTTTTTCCCCGTGTCCCTCTTTTTTCTCTGTAGGAGTGTGCTGGAGAGCCTTTGTTTATGCTCTATTGTGCTATAAAGCAGCAGATGGAGAAAGGGCCTATAGATGCCATCACAGGGGAAGCTCGCTACTCACTGAGTGAAGATAAGCTCATCCGACAGCAAATAGAGTACAAAACTTTGGTTAGTAGTCTAACACACTCGCACATACTGCATATGCATCGTACACGTATGTGCATGTGCCATGTGTGTATTGTTTCCCGTGTGTATGCGTGCAAGTGTGCGCATGTGCGTGTTTTTGTGCTCGGACAGACTGTTCATTAAGCCCTAATACCCTGCTGAAGCTGAAATTGGGCTCCTGCAGTGGGTGTGAAATTAGATTTCTGGGACCAGCAAATGGCCTTTCTCTCAACCTTGCCATGTATCCAAAGCTCGGCTCCATCAGAGCACTCCAACTGTGGATTACTCTTCATCCAGATCAACCTCATCCTCATTCGTTATCTCTCTCTTTCAGATTTTGAACTGTGTGAATCCGGATAACGAGAACAGTCCGGAGATTGCAGTGAAGGTGCTGAACTGTGATACCATTACGCAGGTGAAGGAAAAGATACTGGATGCCATCTACAAGAATATGCCCTACTCTCAGAGACCCAGAGCTGTAGACATGGACCTGGGTGAGTACTTATCCCGGCGCATTCAATTGATGACACACGTCGCAAATATGTTTTTCCCTGTCATTAGTTATTTCCTTGTCATTGGGTGTGTGTATGTGTGATTGACAGATCTGCAGCAAGCCTCATTCAGCCTCATCTTGTTCTGTCTTCCTCGCATACACGCAGAAAAAACATGCATGCACGGGAATGAACACGTGCACACATACGCACACACCTCGGCAGGCTGTCATCGTTGTGGTAATCATAGTTATTGTCATGGGCATTAAGAGGATAATTTTCCCCACATGCCACTGAGTAAATTAGCGGTCAGCTACCCCACCCACACCATAGGAGCTGAGAGAGAGCGAGGTGTCTATGTGTGTTACCCTTGGTAAAATATACTGGTGATTTTACATTGTTCAGCCATGTTATTTGGTCAGATTTAAACAATGATGTTTGCCTATAAAGCCAAAATTAGACCAAACCCCACTTACTGAATTTATCAGATTAAGACTGACGACTGATCTTTTCACTAAACACCTATCAGAGCACTAATTAAAAAAAAAAAAAAAAAAGACTCATTATTTTTTGTTTCTGTACCAACTCATTGCACTAACTCCTCCATAATAGGGTTTTAGCTTATTGTTAGACCCTGACCTATTTGTACTAGCATGAGGATGTGATTTTTTTATTAATGAAAACTTCTGTAAGTTGCTCTGGATAAGTTTGCTAAATGCTATATATGCAATAATTCATAGAATCCATAAAATGACACAAAAGAAATCAACCTTTCCCAATTGCCTGCCTCATTTCTGGCACACATATTTTCCACATAAATACGGCACAAAAGCTCCCCATCAGTGGTTCAAAACATCCTTCCAGCACCTTGGCTTGAACAACCGCTTCCATTGCAAGCTTTTTGGGCTTGGATCTGGCACAGCTCTGCGTGTGTGTTTTTTTTTTTTTTTTTTTTTTTACAGCCATCATCTGTGCATCTGGCGAGCTCACAGCCTAATGAGGACCATTCAACAGAGGGGAAAATCGATGATCATTTTTTCTCTGAACCTGTCTAATTCTCCATCAACGCACTCTGTAGCATTTCTTTATTTATGCACGTGTGGGTGTTGTTTTCCAGAGTGGCGTCAGGGCCGGATGGCACGAGTGGTCTTGCAGGATGAAGATATCACCACCAAGATTGAGAATGACTGGAAGAGGCTCAACACACTCATGCACTATCAGGTAAGGTTATTTTATTGTCGGTATTAAAACTGAAGGGACTAGTTGAACAGTGATGTTGCTAGCCAACATATAACAAAATCAGAAAGGAACTGGCAAAGCCATAGTTACTCTTGACGAGATTACCATTAAACACAATTCCTTTTTTTCCTGGCGCATGTAACTGAATATTAGAAGGCATTCAAATCATGATAGTGGTACAGAAACTCTGAACAGAAACTTTTGACTCCTACACAAAGCATTTCATCCTTTCAGTCGAGATTGCGTGTTCTTCTAGCTCTAGCTGCAAAGCCACGCTTTCGGTAGCATTCATCACTCAATTTGTCCAAGAATCCACCTGCTAGCACCTACGCTGCTAAGAGTTCTGTGGGTGGAGCGTTTGAGGCTGAGACTCTCTCTTTCCACTACTTGCTTTTATAGATGGGATGTGAGCTTCGCAAATTCTTTTCAACCTACAGTATCCTGCTTTAAAAGCTTTTTGTTGTCACGGTTTGTTTGCCCATCAGACTGATAAAAATCAGCACATTGATCGCCAGTGAGATTGTAATTGGCCAAGTTCTGATCGTTGTGGCCGCTCAGTGTACAATATACATCAGACGGTCCGTGGGCGAGTGTCTGAGTGGTCTGAAGTAAGCAGCTTTGGAGAAAACAGAGCTTTTTTCCATCTGTATCCTTTATCAGCATTTCACATGCAGTAATGGCTATTATTAGCTGGTGGAGCAAAGAGGTATGTGTGTGTGTTTGTGTGTGCGTGCGTGTGTGTGTGTGAGTGACAGAGTGTGTGTAGGTTTTGACTGGAGTGTCTTGTCCGTTATGCTTATTTAACTGTGTCACCCTGCCCTTTACTTTCAAAGTACTGGAGTGTATCCTTGCCCTACACATTGCAGAACGCAGCGCATTACGCAAATAAGGAAGGGGAAGAAATGAAAGGAAAAGTGATCGTGAAACACTTTTCTCTCCTGGTCGTCTCTTTGTACATGTCTGTCTCTTTCTCTCCCTCTTACTTTCTCTCCTCTAACAGCATCATGATGGAGTGGTTGTTTGTAGACTGATGTCTCTCTGTCTCAGCTTGCTTCATTTTGTTCATCCCCTTTTTATTGCGGTCATTATTAAGAGTGAAAGCTGTGTGGAAGAGAAACACAACTCATAGACAAGCAAAAATAATCCCTGTCTACAGCATTAATGATAGATCTAAGGAGATTTGTGTTTTTGACTGTCTAAACTCTTAATACAGCCTGAAAGGCTACACAGAGATCAAGAAAATGAAAGGCACAGGAGATGCAAGAGGAAGAGCAGGCTTTTGGCATCTTTTAGAGGTACATGATCACATTAACTGTGTTAAGTGGAACTTCAAATTCCTTGCCAAACATGTGGTTATGAGCCCACTAATAGAGAATAAGTATTCTTAAAGCAATAAGAGCTTTGTGTGTGTGTGGCTGTGAGGCTGTGTGGCTGACTGGGCAGATGAAACATGCATTTAAAAAAAGGGGACTTGTATGAACCTCTAATTGCTAAGTTTCATATATAGATGAGGAAGAAAGCTTTCTTCATCTGTCTCAATGCATGAGCGAATATAAAATGTCCACTCCATCCATCGCCTCCACAGAAGCAACAAGCGCACATGCCTCTGCAGACCACAGAAAAATTACAGTCAATTCTACCATGTGAACATCACCATATATCCTCAGAAATTGTGTACAGTAATATCCCAGAGTGTGAGTTCACTGCAAAGCTGTTCTAATTTCAGCAGTAATGAAAAAGTAATGCAGTTCGGGATTGTTTTGATCAAGAGCGTCTCCTACCAATCTATAAGAGAATCCTGATCAATCTCTCCTGCTCCCACTGTTATTATTTTCTATTATTATCTACCTGTCCATGATATTTTCTAACGAACATAATTCAATATATTTCCCAAAATATAAACATTATTATTACAGTCATTTAGACAACTGTGCCCAGGATTCCGAATATTCAATACATTTTCATGTTAATGAATGTGGACTTTCTTTGTCATACAAGTTTGCCCACATGAGAGGTAAAAATGGTTGCAAAACAACAGTTTTGTTGGATCTTACTGACTACTGATCTAATTTCCCCAAATTAACAATCTGTTCCCCCTGAATAACATTTAATATGCTGTATAATATGTTATAGTAGAGGAACCTCCTTTGAAAGGAAAAGAGAGAGCAGCAGCTTTAAGTGGAAATGTGATGACATGAAGCACTTGCCTCTGATTACTGACTAGAATTGCACAAGGGTGATTAGTCTGTTAGGTCACCAAATAAGGATTTCATTAGCCTAGCTAGCATTGCGCTCAATTTTCATCTTTCTGTTAATCTCTGTGTCTCCTTCTTTCTTTCTCATCAATTCGGTTAATTTCACTTACGTTCTAGCAAAACAGAAACTGAAATCAGAAACCGAGTTTTTAAGTTTGAAAGTTATTTAAAAAAAAGTCACTCACTCAGTCCAATCAGCAGAGGTGAGATTGTTAACCTTGCACAGGTTGACTATCATTTGCAGGCGGGGAGTGTGTCCCTGAGGGGCTGCTGTACTCTTGGGCCAGCAGATGAATTTCCAATTTCAAGGATTTGAGTGGCATGAGAGATAAGAAATTAACAATTCAAATGTGCTGAGTGTGAGCTAAGTAGTGTGCCCAAGAGTGTGTGTGTAATGTGCTGAAGTGTACATCTGTTTCTTTGAGTGTCAATGGCAATGGATTCATGCCTAGAATATCTTGTACAGTATGCCACTCGGTTGTTGAAGAAGCAATTAAAAACGTGTTTTAAAACATAGCACAGGGTATGAAATTAGTCATTAAGCATCCCAACACATATTAAGCAATTGGCCTTAATCATGTCTCTGGAAGTTCTCTTTGTGCATTGCTGCTGGTGACACATGAATAACAGATGATAATACACACTGATAACAGTGGTGCTATAAATATGGCATATCATTGGAATTATCAGCCCCACTGATGCATCATTCTCAAATCTATTTAATGTTTTCTTGACACCTAGAGCACAGCTTCATCTGTTGCTCAGCAAGACTGAGCCTCTAACAGATTTGAATTTACATTTATTCATTTGGCAGACTCTTATCCAACACGATTTACAGTTGAACTGAGCAGAGCAGGGTTAAGGGCCTTTCTCAAGGACCCAGCAGTGGCAGCTTGGCAGTATTGGGATTCAAACTGACAACCTTCCAAGCTGTAGTCCAGAGCCCTAACCACTAAGCCACCACTGCCTGCACCACCACAGCCACACGGAAGCTGTGGCAGGGGCAACACAGCTATATTCTTCAGCGTGCACACATTTATAATAAAAATAAATAAATAAATAAAATTTTAAAGAAAAAAAAAAACAGTCCTTTGCAAATGCATGCATAAACATTTCTGGACAATGCTGAGACATAAACTGAGTAGTGGTTATTTTAACATGATTAAAACTCCCGTGTAAGTCTACACTGTAGATATTTGTGGTGTATTTATAAATGCATATTTGTATGATTGTCTTAAATTGGCTTAGCGTAAATTTCCCTTTTGGGAGAAACCACGAATTTTTCTGCAACAGTTCGTGATGAACTGAATGGTGGGCAGAGCAATGACGGTTTCACTTCCTGCTTGCTTGAAGGTGGCCTTTGAGTTAATGCTCTGCCTGCTCAGGGAGCTTTTGCTGATGCCCATCAGAGAAAGGCCATGGGGATCAGAGATATTGGAAAAAGGCTTGGCTTTTTGTGTTTGATTGAGGCCTTATCTCACCAAACGCTGGCCGTTTATCACTTCCACCCAGCCACTATCAGACAGCCTTCCCAGCCCAGGATTATCTCTCAAGGGCAAATCCACCTTCCTTCAATCATCTGCCATCTATCTCCATATAGACACTCCATGCTCTTTCTGCTGCTTTATGAAATACTCAGGCACAAACGCACACAGCAAGTATAAGAAAAGAGAATTTAGCAGAGATAGGGATTTTGTATTTTTGTTGTTAAAAACTAGTTTGGGAAAAAACATGTGACTGTGGAGGGATGTAGAAAAAGACACATTTGCAAGCCTCAGCAATTCAAAATCATGCTTAGACCACACTTATGAAGTCTACACAAAGAATGTAACACCTAGTCTTTAAGATGCTGGAATATGGAATGTTGGGCATCGTAAAGATCTAAACCCACTCCTTGCCAGTTTACTGACTTTTATATTTAACACCGCGACACTGTCACGAAAGCCGTTTCCCTATGTGCCATTTCAACAAAGGACCTGATTGTGCAGCCAGAAAAAAAAAATGTATGAACCAGAATCTTAATGTCTCTACATGACAACTACTAAATTGCAAATGCTAGAATGATAAACTGTTTTAGCATTTGCAATTTAATAGTTGTTTCAGCCCATTGAAATTGTCCAAAATGTCAGCATTCAACATTTTGGAGGTTTGTAAATTTGGACAACATTTAAGCATTTATCTTACTCAGTAGAGAGAGTTGAGGAGCCAGAGAGAGAGAGACAGAGAGAGAGAAAAGTGAAAGGTGCTGCTAAAGGAGTCTTTCCTGGTGTCAAGGGTGGAAGCCAGAGATACATGAAATGGAGAAAATGGGAGCATGGAGAGCAAGGGGTAGGAGTTAGAAAGAAAGGTTACCTTTCTGAGAGTCTTATAAGCAGAGTGTCGACTCTGACATGATTTCTTTCACATTCTTCCCCTCCTTCGAGTATCTCTCCAGCCAGGCCATTAGCCCCATGCAAGGTAGGATTCAGCCCTGAACTGGACACTTACTAATGGTCCTGGGGGGAGGAGGACTGGAGGAGAGAAGGAGAACGAAGAGGAGTGAAGCAGTGCTAGGGGATTTCTGACTACAGGCAGCTTTCACACTGAGGCAACAGAAGAGAAGAGATTATGGACTCTATTACAGAGATGAGAGAGACCTGTTTTTCCCTTTGTGAAATGGACTTTCTGAAGCTTTGACCATCTTAGGCTGTTGGAGTTGACCTCTCTCTCTCTCTCTCACTCACACACAGACACACACACACACACACACACACACACACACACACACTCCTTTCTGCTTTGCTCTTCCACTTCTTTTTTCAATCTAAGAATGTTAGCTGCATACTTAAAGCACTTGAAATAAAGTGCATTCAGACTTCATTCTTGAAATCAGATTCCCTTCATCTTACTAGTACTTATGTAGGAGTAATCCATACCTAGCCATTTGTCATTAAGGACAATGCAGGGAGCTCTGTAGGCATCCAAAGAGGTGAGCGCTGAAATGACCTCATTGAGACAAGCATTCTGAGTGGGTGGACTACAGAGAGGAGTTGAAAGAAAACACGGCCAGGGGACTTACAGCAAAGCTATACATTTGCAAGGGAAATGTTCAGAGGGATGCTGGGCAATAAACTGCAACAGAAAGAGATTTGGTTTCTAAGTCAGGTTAAAGGGTGTAAACGTTTAGTGTCAGTTTTAAGCTTGAGTGAGGCTAATTCTCCATTTTGGAAATCTGGAGAATCAGCATTGACTTTCAGATGCCTGACAAAAAGCTCCTGTCTCCCTCCATTATTTCCCACCAGCTCTTTCTTTTAGCTTTCTATCCTCAAATCTGTTTATCAGGTTGCAATTTATACATAACTGTATATATCCTATTCCTCTCTTACCCCTACTCCATCGTTTGTATGCTCTAGTTCATATGCTCTGTTATTATCTGTCTCTTTCATTAGCAGAAAGTCCAAGCACCTTAGTAACACCACCTCCACACCACCTTAGTATCACCTCTTCCACACACACACACACACACACACACACACTCTTTCTCTCTCTCTCTCTCTCTCTCTCATCGTGCCTGATTGAGCATGACTAGCTAGTTAGCAAAGTAGAGCAGTCATAAGTTAAATGCTAACTCTGCTAACTCACATTTCTCACTAACTCAAAATTCTGCTAACTCAAAATTCTGCCTCACTCAAACCACTCTGCCAGACTCAAAGCAGGAATTTTGCTTGCTGGTTGGCAAATGTTTAATAATCCTTTTAGAATGAATGCTAATGCACAGTGCAACGAAAACAAAACGTAACTAGCTAATTAAAAAAGCCAATTTTCAAAAACCCTATCTAGCTAGCTGATTTAACTAGCTAAATTACAACACTTAACTAGTTGATTTACCAAACTTAAAGTTAACTCACAATACTTAGCAAATGTTCATTCAGCAAAAGTCAACATCTTATTAAATAGAAAAAGAAAAAAAAGAAAAATCTGATATTTGTGATTTGTGATTACTTTGAAGGTAAATGAAAATCTATGAGTATGAGTATAAAGTATGTTTTGTTGTCTTGGAAATTAATTTGAGTAAGAGTACAATAATTACAATAAGTACAATAAGTAACAATAACAATAATAATAATTTCAATAATACTTGAGTAATGTACAAATCTTCCCAAATAGTGTTAAAGTAACAAAGTAATTTCCACCTCTGAAAGCCACTGAGGACTTTCAGGGTGGATGAAGAGGACTATGAGGAGTATGTGCAGACTTCTGACTGGGCTTCTGTTCTCTCAGATCTAATGTATGCAGGGAACATTCACTTGTTTTATCAGCAGATAAACTATTTGCCTCACTACTCTCCTAATTGCCTCACGCTGCACTGACAGTTTGTGGAGTCAGTAACCGTGAAATGGTTCTCGACTCTTGAATAGAAGCGCTGGAACTACCGAATGAAATTGTGAAGCTTAGCTTTGTGTTTGCTAGTTTCTTTCTAATATCATGTATCAATGGTTTTGCTATTATTTTCTTTATGCTTCATTAAGTAACTGAAAATGCTCCTTTACCCACTACAGTAGCAGGCCATTCTTTGTCTTTGTGCAGGTGTCAGACCGCTCTGTAGTGGCGCTGGTTCCGAAGCAGACCTCCTCCTACAACATTCCTCCCACAGCCAGCATTTCCCGCACATCCATCAGCAGATATGGTGAGTGCTTCCCAATTTGTTTCTCTGAAGCCATGAACATTGATGAGATGCCATTATCAAGGAAACGGTGCCAGTTTGTGCATTCTAACACATTTGCCATCTGACATCAGTTTTAGTGCATTCACAAGAAGAGCTGTAACAAGGATCAAAATATGAGTGAGGTCCACACAGAAACAGAAATAATTTCATAGTTAACATATATCACCATGCTGAAAGTATACTACATCAATTGATATTTTTTATTTTCTGTTATGTTATTTTTTTCCCCTTCTTCCATAAACTGCTCGGACTCCAGTTAGACCAGTTAATTTTACTGAGTTACATATTTTGGTTTTTAGTATTAATTTCAGCCTTCAAAATTAGGAAATTGACAGTGAATGACAGTGAATTGACAATGAATTGACTTCATATTAAAGGAGCGCATAGCAGGAACTCTATTTGATCTAGTTATTATAAATTATACATATTTTTATAAATATTATAATTTGTAATAACTAGATAAAATTCTTATAACTTATTATGAGGTTTCCTCATTGTTGGTTGTGGCCATTTTAACAAATACCTAAAAGTCTTATACCAACAGTACAATAAAAAGTACATAATTTTTTAAGATGGTCAACAATACAGCTATGAGCGCATGTCTGCTTGAGTACAGTTTTAAATGATGCTCTGGTGACAGTGTTTACTAGTGTATGCTGCAGTTAGCTTTACAGCCTAGAGGAAGCCCTGGGGAGGCTATAGGGAGAGAGAGAGAGAGAGAGAGAGAGAGCAAGTGAGAATTGATAGCATTTACCAAAAATCCCAATAATGCTGATACCTCTTCTGTCTTTGAATGCCAGCAGTATTGGACACACACATTAGTGCCCCCCCCCACTCTAAGGGAGTGCCTCAGGGCTCCCCATCTGGTCCTCTCTCGTTTTCCAGCACAGAGCTGCAGGCCTTTCTGATTGCTAATTATGCGCTGCAAATGATAACTTCACACAAGGAAAAAGCCGCAAAAGATGCACTGCCAAATATTAGGGCCTGGATTGGCTAGAGGCTGAACTGTCACCTAGCAACACAGACAGCTTTGCTCAAATATGTAACCCACCTTGAGCTCGCTGCATGCGTGTGAAATCTGTCCTCTCAAGTAGGCACATTAAAGACTTCAGTTAATCGAAGCCCTGGAATAAACTTGTCATTTAGCAGTAGACGTAATTATCTCACCTTACCATTTACAAACAGAGTGACATTTAACAAAATTTCAAAAGGGAACAGATTAGAGACTCAATCAGCACTTGTTTAATGCTATTTCATGCCTGAAACTTTGACGCTTTTATAGCAACCATTATTTGTGAGGTTCACACTTTATTTAGTTCTTCACATCATGTTACATCCTGCAGCCTTTTAGGCATTAGGTAGTTAAGTTAAGCGACACTTCAACTTGTTATATTACAAAAAGGGCTTGTTGAATATTTTAGTCATAAAAGAAAGTCATAAAAAACTACGAGGTGGCAAAGTGGAGCACTTTTTTGATTTTGTGTGAGCGAGAGTGTGTGTGTGAGGTGCATAGAGAACAGCTCTCGCAGCCGCAGTGCCCATCAATCACAGTGTGGCACAGCTGCAGCTAGTCACCCGCTGATTGATTCATATCAATTTAATGCTCAACACTTAGCATTTCACCTGAATTTAGCATGCCAGCACCCTTAGCCCAAAATAGCTCATTTCTCACATGACCTTGACTGGTGCCAAAGAGAGGAACGCTGGGAATAGTCAAGAGGTTGGCCATATGCAGTAGCTTAAGATGGAACTGAAACCATAATCCTACTTCCCTTATCATGCACACACACTCACATGCACAACCCCTCATTCCCAAATCCTTTGACTGCAATCTGCACAAAATTACACTAAAACCTCAGTGTCACTGAGGCCATTTACCTTGTTGTGTTGTCTTCTTTTTAGTAAAGGCCAGATAAAGAAGCAAGTATTAGACAGAGTAAGGAATATAGAGAATGATCTGTGCCCCTAAAGATATTTCTACCATTGTGGGGAAAAAGGCATAAATCTAATTGTGACAAGTGGAGAGTAATAGGCTTAGCCTTTTTAGATTTTTAGATACATTGATTAAACAAAATAGTCCAGACCCTTAAAGCATGTCAGAAGCACAATACATTAAGGGGATCCAAATGCGAAAGCCTTAACTATAAGATTAGGGAGAGAGTCAGTCCGTGACCAGTCCTCTAGAGACACAGAGAGACGAACAAGAACAGCCACTCCTCTCATCTGATATTAACTTGCTCATATACTTAACATGTGGAAGTGGATCTTATCTGGAATACAAACAGCTCAATGTCCTGTGTATGTGCTCAGATGTGTGCGTGCATTTCCACACCTGCTTATTATCTCCATGCGCTATGAACTGTGTTGTCTCTCTACAGACTCGTCGTTTCGCTACACAGGAAGTCCAGACAGCCTTCGCTCCCGGGCTCCTATGATCACTCCAGACCTGGAGAGCGGAGTAAAAGTGTGGCACTTGGTCAAGAACCATGAACACGGAGACCAGAAGGAGGGCGACCGTGGCAGCAAGATGGTGTCTGAGATCTACCTCACCCGCCTGCTAGCTACTAAGGTAACATTTGATTATAGAAGCATGCTTCAAATATATGTTTATGTCTAGCTTCTAAATGCAGATCATGTCAATTTGTAGTAAAAGCCATGAGCATTCTTGGGACTCTACTACTTAAAAGCATGTAGTAGTGTTTTCCCATGTTGTGGTTGGTTGTTCATTTTGTGAATCTCTGCACTACCAGTCAAAAGTTTCAAATATTTTTAGCAACTTTAGATAAGTAAGGAATAGAAATAAGTGAATTGATGTGTGACTTATTATTATATTAATTTCTACATCTAATTAAAATAGATTATGGCCATTTTAATTGGGCAAAGGTAGCTCACAGTGTATACTATATTTGTCTTACTATTTATGTCTATTTATGTCTTTATGTATAGGCTTAAGTGGTTTACTTTCTAAGTGCACTTGCCATTAATAAAGGATTAATTTAGAGACCCATTAGGATCTGAGAGCTTGCCAGCAAGCTCAGATTTAGCAAAGATTTAGCTCTTTGTTGGAACACTTGTTTAAGGTTTTTCCTTATTTTAATTGCTAGTATATATCTTTTGATTTTTCTCTGGCATGACTAGTTCTTATATTGTAGTAAATCATAATAAACCCCAGAGCTTTTGACTAGCAGTGCAACTGTATAGTGGTCTATGGTTTTTTAAGTGCGTATTCAATCTCTCTCTCTGTCTTTCTGTAATAATCTAGGGTACACTGCAGAAGTTTGTGGACGATCTGTTTGAGACTCTGTTCAGCACAGTCCACAGAGGCAGTGCCTTGCCTTTAGCTATCAAGTACATGTTCGACTTCCTGGACGAGCAGGCCGACAAGCATGGCATCCATGACATGGATGTTCGCCACACTTGGAAAAGTAACTGGTAAGGGCAGAACAAGGCAGTTCTAAACATATACATTGTCATAAATGAGACGCTTGTCATTCAGAATTCTTGTGTGGAATTCATTTTTGACCATTAGTTTGCTGAGATCTTGTTGTTGGGTCTTTTCTTCAGCCTTCCACTGCGATTCTGGGTGAACGTGATTAAGAACCCTCAGTTTGTATTTGACATTCACAAGAGCAGCATCACAGACGCATGTTTATCCGTGGTGGCCCAGACTTTCATGGACTCGTGTTCCACCTCAGAACACAGGCTGGGGAAAGACTCTCCCTCCAACAAGTTGCTCTATGCTAAAGACATCCCCAACTACAAGAACTGGGTGGAAAGGTGAGCTGCTCTGACCTGATTCCTCTTCCCTGCTTCTCAGTACAGTGGTGCATCTGCATCGCCATTCCATGATCCTTCACATTTAATGCAATAAAATTTTATTTGTGCAGTGCTTTTAACAACAGACATGGTCACAAAGTAACTTCAAAGAAATCCTGATGTAGCACTAGATCCCTAAAGACCAAATCAGATGTGACAGTGGCAAGAAAAACTTTGAGACTCAAAAGGGAACCTTCTGGGTGGCAATGGATTGTTGGATTATAAATAATTACAGTATAGGAGTAAAAGCAAACAGTACTAAATGTGTTTAAAGGACGTTCCGCATGAGCATACTGTGAATGAGTCTGAGATGAGCACGGGGAGCTAAACTGTTTTTAGGAAGTGCAAATCTTTAGGGCATCTATTTGGGACCATCCACTGCAGCAGAATATTTAGCTAAGAAGTAGAAAAGGATTTTTCTATCATTTGAAAAGTCCATTTGTTTCATGAATATTAATCCTCAAAGTAATACAAGTGACCTGGGACAAATGTAACAGGCACAACCTATACAAGAATATAAAACTCAGGTCTGCTTATCACTATTGCCTTCTCTGTCCTCAGATACTACGCTGATATAAGCAGACTGCCAGCAATCAGCGACCAGGACATGAACGCATACTTGGCTGAGCAGGCACGGCTCCACTCCCATGAGTTTAACATGCTGAGTGCTCTGAATGAGATCTACTCTTACGTCAGCAAGTACAGCGAAGAGGTGAGCTACAGCAAACACACACACACACATGGCACAGGAATAGCAAGAGAGCAAACAGACAGGATGAATAGAGCTGTGATGAGGAAGATTATACACAGCCAGATCAGGCTCTCCTACTCAAAGTGCTGGCCTCGTTGAAGATGTTCACTCGTAATGGCAGTGCAGCTCTGGCGCCTGACCTTAACATTACACTGCGTTGAAAGGAGTCGTGGCAGCACTCTCTTTACTCTGTTTTATATGTCTTTTACTCATGCATAAAGATGCAAACTTTATGAGGTGCAAGAGGAAGTGCTAAACCTATTATACTGAGCCATGGCTGTGCAAATGCGATTATGTGTATATCAGATCTGCTCACTGTGCAAAAAATTATATTAAAAATGTAAAACACAGTAACAGCACTACCAGGTTAGCAAATAAAGGCACTTCTGCAAGCCCTGTTGAGCTGCATGCATCTGTAGATAAAATACTATCAAGTACTAATGATTTTTTTTCCCCATTTTGTCCATTTCTATTGATTTTTATTTATAGGTAATGTCAAAAAGTCCTATAGTACCTATAGTATAGCAATTTAGCTAGAGAATTCTATAAGTTAGCACGTATAGCACGACTCGTACCACACAGTCATACCAGCCCATACACTGGACAGCATTTAGCTTGACGTGTTTGTGATATAAGCACATGTGTAATGGAAAGGAAGAGATAGCAACAAGCTCTTCATGTAAATCAAAATGCTGGGGGTTATGATGCAGAAGCAATGGTGCAAAAACTTTTCTTTGACTCTAGTGGAATATGTATCATCTTAGTGAATTTATCAGCTTATCAGCTTAGTGAATTTACTTCCTTAACACATATGATTCATCTCATCAACCAGCCATCAAGTCCTTCATGGTTAAATCAATTGTGTTGGGGCGAGAAGAGCATAGGAACAGTGCAAGAAGGACCCAATAGGATTGGAGTGTAGAAAACAGACATATAGGATTTATTGCTAGTTAATACCTGCTCACTTACAGGCATTGTTAGACATTGTCGGTCTGTGTTAGTCCACCATAAATATGCACAACAATCAGATGTTCTTTATTTAAAGCCTGTGTCTTGGGTTTGTGATACGGCAGTTCCTATTGTAAGAGGGGGTAAGGAGAAAATATAAGGTTCCAGTGTTTGGGCTCGAATAATGCAGGCATACACACTGAAAAATACAGCTGAACTGACTTTATTGTCAGAGCTCTATTCAGACGTGAAGACACAAACCTTCCCATCAACAACTCACTGTCGTGCCATCTCTCAGCCATAGCCCAGTTGCATTCAAATCAAAATATAAATGAATCGTAAAACTAATTATCCAATATCAAATAAACATTTAAAACAATCATACAAAAATAAATCTCACACTATTAATCATATTCTTCAGTGTGTACTTGAGAGACCGTGGCCATGAAGACATCTCTCCTGAATTTCAGAGTGTGAATTTCATTCTGACACAGCTGACAGAGAAGATGGCACTGGCTCAGAGAGAAAGACTCTGACTCACCTCTACACTCTACATACTCAGCTCCACTAAGAGAAAAAATATACATATTTTCTGAAATAGGGAAATGGAACCGCGAGAGATTTCCTTGATCTCTCTTGAGAAAAGGAGACTGACACTTCTTCTTTTAATGTCATATTAATGCCTTAAAGTCTCCGATGGTTCATCCTACAGTGTCCAGAGTCTGACATGTGTCAGCGTTTCCATCTATGGCCCACATTCGCTTTGACGGTGCTCTGGCATATTTAACAACATTTTTATTACTGTGTTCTGACAACATGGCTTTCACATCTAGTAGATTATGGATTCTTAGAATCACATACAACTCGCAATGATGTTTTAGTGTGACATGCATGTGTGCGGCACATTGCCTGGAGCCTATTGCGCGCACACGCGCACACACACACACACACACACACAGAGACGTACACACCTGTTCACACAGACAGTTTAAACATGCCAATCAGCCTACAATGCATGTCTTTGGGCTGCGGAAGGAAAACAGAGTACCCGGTGCAACACGCACACATACATACATACATATATATATATATATTCACACATACTGTACATACATATATATATATATATATATTTTTTTTTTTTTTTTTTTTCAGAACTATATAGTAGAATATGTCAGAATTTCACAGTATGAAGGCTTTTCCCAGGCAACACATATAGAAAATCAAAAGACATTAGGTAATGAAAGCACACTGGCTAAATATTTTCTGTTTGCAAATATTTTCCTTAACTGACACCGGGTGCTTTGCTGGACTGTTGTCTGATGCTTGATTTCTATCCTTAGGTCAGCAATTAAGTGCTGTTTGATCATATAATTAGACTCTCTGGCATCAGCTGAGACATGGTCTACATGTTAATGAGTGGTTGATTTGTGTCTCCAGATCACTGCAGCATTGGAGCAGGACGAGCAGGCTAGGAAGCAGAGGCTTGCCTACAAGGTGGACCAACTGATTGCTGCTATGTCCCTGGAGAGCTGAGACACACACATGGATAGAGCAATGGAACACAAGTTCTCTGTGCCATGAATCCTTTATCCAAAGCCTGGTCCTGCAACTCAAATGGAAACAGGATACAGCTGACTTAGGATTTTCTGATATCTTGTTATAGTATTTCTTTGAAAAGGGTCAAAATGGTTACCTCCACAAGTCAGTCTGCACGTCCATCTACTTTTGCCTTCCAATGTGTAAGAGGAGTCAACTCAAGATTTCAAATTGCTTAAAACTATATGCTGGGCCCAGCAGCGTTTAGAGGCATCATGCATGTTTGTTTTTGTATTTGTTTTGTCTGCGTTGGTTTTATACCCACGATTGGCAGATGTGATGGGACTACAGCTACAATACCTCTTTGTAATTGTTTTTTTTTTTTCTGGTGGCATGTCAGAAGACCAGAAGAGAGAGCATTGGATATTTAATGCCTCGATTTAAATCCAGCGGATGGGTTTTACTTCCAAATTTTATTTTTATACGATTATTGTTTTTATTTAATTTATTCTGTTGAGCTTGTGCCGCCAAATTGTTAAAGGCATAGTGACATTAGTAGTCCTCTTCGTCAAATAATGTGATCATGACATTTCTATATTCGTCTCTTTAAAACCAGAGGCCGCAGCCCTCATCATACAAAGACCGTGGACTTTACGGAACTCTCTAGGACTCATGAGCAAGCAGCTGTATTTTCAGAAAGCTCATCAAACTGTTGGTGTTCAAGGGGTCAAAGTTTGACCAGCATGTCTTTTCATCCATGCAGCGCTCATGTTTTCCAAGACTGCACTTCACCCATGGAAAACGCAATGAGACTGGCTTATAATCCCCCTGCAATCTCGACGTCTCTATGTCCTGTTTTCTACATGTAAGCCTTTGTGAATGTACAAATGTTCCTCTATCTTGTCTGTTTGTTTATTTGTTTTTAAAAAAAAGAAGAGGTCAGTTGAGCTGATCTCTATGGCAAAATGGCCAAAAGGGCATCTGATGCGCTACGTCAAATTCTTCATTCTTGATTACATTGCCAAAATATGCTGTACCACTGATTTCAACTTGGATAAATTAATTACATGATTTTCGATGAGACAGCAGCAATGAGAGCCCTTTATGTCAGCTGGAAGGTGGAGGAACATTCTTTAGAAGGAGAGCACTGACTTGAGGCCAGCTCACCTCAGTACCAGGCAGTATTACTTATTACCTATGGTCCAATGTGTGTGTATTTTGCATGCATTATAGAGTACCTCATAAAGGACGTATAATGTCTTTGTTTCCATATGTTCATATTTTCAAGTGCCAAGGGTTTTACTTGAGTGGTGCATGTGGCTGGCTCAGAGGCAAACTGAGGATAGAGTGTCCCATCCTGCTAACCTTACATTTACAGAGCACTAATCTAACTGTGGTGTTGTATCATGATTAAGTGCCAAAAAGTCAGTCTCGATTATCAATGTCGGAAACGGTTAATGCTTTATTAAGGGAGCAAACCCTTCAAAACTTGAACAGCGTGAACAGAGTGCCACTGGAGAAGAACTGGAAATGAGAAAATCATCAGCAGACACTGCTGCTACCATTCCACTGAAACCAAGAACCGGTACGAAAAGATAGTGAGCTCCTCATGCTATTTGAAAACTTGGAATTGTGATAGCTGTGTGTGTGTGTGTGTGTGTGTGTGTGTGTGTGTGTGCATGCGTGTGTGTGTGTTTGTTTCTTTCTTTCTTTCTTTTCTCCCCTTCTGCATCATGAAACATGTCAACAGCATGCATGAACAAAATATGACATAGCTTTAATTTATAATGCATGATTCTAGGTAGAGCTGTTTTTTTAAAGATCTGAACAATGGACAGCTTCATAACAGGCAATGTGTGTGTGTGTGTGTGTGTGTGTGTGTGTGTGTGTGTGTGTGTGTGGTGGGGGGGTTAAGGTGAATTATTTGCATACCGCAACCTGTGGCCAGGATCGTCATCAGTTTCTTCCATGAGACTTTCAGCAGTGTAAAAATGAAGTTATTTATTTAGGTTAATGTAATACCTGATTCTGTTTTAAAACTGAATTTGTGCACTCTGAATTGACTTTTGAAACCCCATAAGCAGATTTAAAGCCCCTTTTCCAATTGTCTGTTTATTTCTTTTGTTTCTGTATTGTTCCTTGCTCCCAGCAATGGCAAATTCTTTTAGTCTGAGATAGATAAACAAAATATTGAGACTGATAAAAAAAAGATGATCAAATGAAGGTGAGAGAAAGGTTAAAAGAGCACGGACACTATGCAGTGCTTTATTGCTTAGCCATATTGCATTGAGTGTTTGGGAAGGATAGAAATGAGAAAAGGAGAGAGAGGGAGAGAGAGAGGGGGGGGGAAGGATAGAGAGATGGGGGGTAGGGGGCTTTACACTCAGTTTCCTGCCAGGGCTTTGAAGCATGGCTTTGATCTCAGCTAGTCATGTGCACACCAAGATCAGGAGATAAAAAAAAGAGTATACATGGAACGCACATCAAAAATAGGAGGGAGTGAGGAATAATAAGAAGACTGACATGACTGACATGGAATTAATTTGTCAAGCTACAGCATGTTAGAAACACTGCAGGAATGTCGTTTGTATATAGTCATATATAGGCGTTTAAAATGCACTTGAGCATGTGAATTTCAATCATTGAGAACATCGCACACACACACACACACACACAATCACATGGACATAAGGCACTTCATATTCCAGTGACATCAGGTGATATACAGTAGAAGCATAACTTGCTTCAGGCTATCAAAAGGTCTTCCTATATTTTTTATTTGCCAGACAAAAGCCCATTCCAGCTCCAGCCATCTTTCCCAGATCTCACACCCTTAGCTCCTCCCATTTTCTTAAATTAGAATGGTAATGTTGATATGGCCAGATTAGTTAAGAGGACATGGTGGCTTGGCTGTTCCTTTTTCTGAAATTCACAATCACAGATAGATGTGAAGGATTGCCGTCAGCAGCACAGCACACAAGACAAAGCTAAGAACTCTCTAGGCCAAATTGTTCCACACCTAAAGTAACTAAAACTGTCAAGGCAAGAACAGCACAGATGCTTCTCACCTCTGCTGGTAGTTAATAATAGTCAGTGATAGATGATAGTAGTTAGTAATAGTAGGATGACACCGTGGTCTGGTTTAAAATCAACACGAGATGAAGATCCAGATCAATGCTAACTCTTTAGTAAATAGCACCATTCTGCATCTGATGTCATTGTTACATTGCATATACATTGGTAAACATTACAACCTATCCAAATAAAGAATACATGTTCCATTTTAACAATTGCATCGTGCAGGTCTAAAAAGCCCCTTTGTAACATAATGCTTCTTGTAAGGTGTGGTATGAGCTCCTTTTTTTTTTCTCTCTCTCACTGTTACCAAAACAGAATAGAAATTCAGAGCATGAGGCATTAGTCTGAAACCACTAAAGTGATGTGCAGTGATGCATTTAGTGCAGCCCTTTCCTACTTTTGACACAAAAGTCCACTTTATTAGCTCACATCTTGCCGTCAGTGATCAAATAGCATGCTACAGATTTATACTCATGTACTCTTCACATTACCAATCCAGTCATTCATTGGAGGAAGAAAATAAATAATGGGAGAGATCTCTGCAGTCAGAATGCTACCTGGTTATATGTTACATTTACATAAACCTTTATATGACATTTTCTTTTTTTAGACACTGGAGGTCTGTAATATAGTTAATACAAAAAAAAATAATAATGACCATGATGATAATAGTACTTATTGCTGTCTGTTATTGTTGTTTTATAAAAGTGTTGTGAAAACTGTAAGAATGTTAAAGTATTTAAAAAAAAAAAAGTTTGGTCTTTTTTATTTGCTTTAGTTTTTGTTATATATTATTGTGTACCTATTGTAAATATGAAGCACACCTATTTTGCAAGCCAAGGATTCAATTTGTACTGTTGTTATATATAAATAAATTTTACTGGTTAGAAAATGGATTCTTGTCTCACATATGACTTGACTCAGACTTAGTCATTAAGACTTAGATGTATGGCCGAGTGGGGTCATTTGTTACATTTTTGTTTAAATTTTATGAGTAAAATATTCGAAAGCTCCAGTTTTTGACATGTGATAGGTACATTTTTTCTGATAACTTTTGTTTATTATAAAGAAATATAATTTTCATGTTAATATCGGAGGATATATAAGTAAATCTAAGGACCAAAATGTTATAACTGACCCCACCTCCAATTTATGATTATGTGAAATATACTTTATAATTGTTTTTTTTTTTTTTTTCAGAATTCATATGTAGTTGTAAAATGTTTACACCAGGTGAACCACTTGCTTTGCTAAAATGTATTCTTAAGTGCGTGCATAAATGTTGGGCCCTGCATGACGCACAAATACGTCAATCACATGAAAAACATACTCTTTGTGCTTCATCCTTGTGACATTAAGTCTTCCAAGAAGGACACAATTTTTACGAGTAAGTGTATTTCTTTTGTGCTTTGTAAAATATCTAAAATATTTGTTGCGAATAATAACACCACACTGTCATCCATCTTAAAATCTGACATGCTAGCTAACCAGCTTAGCATTGTCAACTACCAATCAAGCTTACCCATAGTCAGGTAGATAGTCTACTGATAATCAACTAGGTAAGTTTTGATAAACTAGTGATTAGCTAGTCTGTTTCATTTGCAGACAAAATGAACATCTAATTCAAAATATTCTGCAGATGAAGAATATTGCTTTCATATCTGAAAGTTTTTGATGATAAATTCTTCAGAGCTGTGATTATGTTGCTGTTCTTTTTCAAGCAGGCAGAGGATGCTACTGATCATGTGCAGAATGAGTGTCACCCCATCATAATTCCCCCCATTAGTTCAAAAGCACCTAATCCCCCACCAGCCACATTTGCATGCAAGGCATGCATTTTTTAAAGTATGTTATAGAAATTACATCTGATCCAGCACCACAACCAAATCTGATATTGACTCAGCAAAAGCCCCCCTTGCAGCCCTTAAGAACAAAAATGGCTGCCCATTTATCCCATTTAGACAGGGTTAATCCTAGCATGCAGTTTAAACCCTGCCATCAATGAACACTCACACTTGGGCAAGTGGCATAACAAGATAAGCAATGGTGCAAATGCAGGCTGGGGCTGCACTTTGTCTTCACGGACTACCATTAGGCCCAGCTAGACACTTTTTCAACAGCCCTCCTAGACAAATTATATTATAGTGGAAATGAAGTAATGACTACCGATTGGATGCTTGAACACAATACCTCGCAGGAGCCATTTGTAAGGGATTACAATAGCACTTCTTCAATCAATACAAAAAATTTCGGAAAGGGCAGACATTCAGGCCAAGGAACATTAGCTAAGGTGATAATGCTCATTAGCAGCAAGGATTTGTACATTTTTAAACTCTGTTCTTATATGGATACGGTATGAATAGGAAACAATATGCACTGACCACTGAGGTCAGTACATTGAGCTTGCTTGTGAGTGGAAAAATACATGTTTAAATGATCTGCACAAACTGTCTCTCTCTCTTTCTCTCTGTCTCTCTCTCTCTCTCTGAGCCAGTATATTCTGTTTGTCACTGATACTTCTCCATGTGGTCAATACAAGTAGCCAGGTCAGTGTCTAATTAGCAGGTCACAAGAGGTCTGATTTAGTCCATCTGGACATTCCTAAGCTCACTGTATCAATAATTAAACAAGCTGCAATAACTGGACATAAATATTTCACCCTGTGCTACAGTGAGACCCCTTAATGGCAGTGAATAGTTTCACTGTAAAGTAAATTTTGCTTACAGCCAGGCCATAAGTATTTGGACAGTGACACAAGTTTTGTAATTTTGCCTCTGTACACCACCACAATGGATTTGAAATGAAGCAATCAAGATGTGATTGAAGTGCAGGCTTTCAGATTTAATTCAAGGGGTTTAACAAAAATATTGCATTAACCATTTAGGAATTACAGCCATTTTTTGCAGAGTCCCTCCATTTTCACAGGCTCAAAAGTACACCACAATGGAATGAAAAGCATTAGGATTATTTTTAATACTTGGATGCAAATCCTTTGCAGTCAATGACTGCCTGAAGTCTGGAACCCATGGAAATCACCAAATGCTGAGTTTCCTCCCTCGATTGCTTTGCCAGGCCTTTACTGCAGCCGCCTTCAGTTGCTGCTTGTTTGTGGGTCTTTCTGCCTTCAGTTTTGTCTTCAGTAAGTGAAATGCATGCTCTATTGGGTTGAAGTCATTGGACATTTAATAACATTCCATTTCTTTGCATTAAGAAACTCTTGAGTTGCTTTCACAGTATGTTTTGGGTCATTATCCATCTGCACTGTGAAGCGCTGTCCTATCAGTTTTGCAGCATTTGACTGAATCTGAGCAGTATAGCTCTATATGCTTCATAATTCATCCTGCTACTTCTATCAGCAGTCGCATCATCAATAAACACCAGTGACCCAGTTCCATTGGCAACCATACATGCCCATGCCATAACACTGCCTCCACCATGTTAGACAGATGATGTGGTATGCTTTGGAACATGAGCTTAACCCTCCTATTATCCTCAGAATTACTAACATCTTTTATCCTTGGGGTCAATTTGACCCCAGAAATTTAAACCTCCAGAATATGATTTTTACCCAAG
>CM075018.1:17151787-17201809 GCA_037576675.1 Pangasius sanitwongsei
TTTTGTACTGAATCAATAATGTAGAAGTCATAAAATAAAAATCTATAACAAAGTTTGTACTAAAAAAAAAAAAAAAAAGGGTGTCTAAGACTTTTGCATAGTACTGTATATATTCAATATATTTTCAAGGCTAAGATGTCATTTGCAGTGTAGGAAAGATTACTTTTGTCTCCAGTGGCAGGGACCAACAAAAACTACATTAAAATGCATTTTAACATATAAAACAAAATGGTATAAACAACTGTTTATACATGTTATAACATAAGTACTGTGACTTGTTTTGTGGATGCGCAAAAAAAAAAAAAAAGTACAGTGTGTTGTTCTTTATTTAATTAAAAATGTAAAGCGTGGCAAATTGCTGTAGTATAATCCACACCAAACTCACACCACCCCATTGTTGATTATTTTCCTATAACAGCACACCCCATCATGTTTTATTACTTAGCAGCATGCTATCATTCTGGATAGATCTGAGTCAGTGCATCAGTCTCTACTTCCTCCCTGATGAATTTGGGAATTTCTGCACTGTTCAAGAACTGTTTACAAACAGAAGGTGCTGCCTTTAATAAGTCTTACAGGTGCTGCAAAGAATTAAACTACAGAGATTCTTTGGTCTGAATACCAGACCAGAATCTCATGATATCGAGTATTTTACAAATGCAAAAATACAGGGCAGAATAAGACTACATACCCGAAATAGTATTTTGTATTTTAAATTTGTATTTCAAATACATCAGAATTACTGCTCATACCCATAAGCTAGTATCACTGGACCTTGCGCATTTTAACAGGGTATTTTAACAACTTAAAGAAATCCTGACAAATCGGACCACTAGCCTCATGGACCAGCCATTAGTGCTGAAAGACGTCAGTTTAACTAAACACAGGTTGTTTCGTGCCCCTTTGTCCCCATGTGCATGTCATTTCCGCCCCTCTAAATACAGACCATCTGTTTTCTGCAGTCTCTCTCTCTCACTTTCTCTCTCACTTTCTCTCTCTCAGGCTCACTGTCTGCATGTCTGAAATCATTGTCCAGGCGGGAACGTGTCTAGGGTAGTAAGGCCTTGCTTTCAGGACACTTCTCTGAGAATTATTAAAGGCTTAAGGGTTGCAGCTGGATGAATATTTAATGTGCTGGACTTGAGAGTCTTTGCCCAAGCCCAGAGCAAATACTTCAGAGGCAGCCTACAATGAGACAGACAAACACACACACACCTCAACTCACATGCGCATTGAAATACAGCTGTTCACACACAGTGCTACACTAATATACAGAGAGAGAGAGAGAGAGAGATCTGCAACATCAGAATTACATCAGAGTCCCACAAGGAGTCATCCATCTAAACGTGTATCCAAGCTATTTTGTAATGTTGAAAGTAATAGGCTTTATTTTGGGGGCTGTTTGACACAATTCTATTTGATCTGTGTCCACAATTGTCTGTGGTGTTTCTTGTTATAAAATAAACATTCCCAGTCCATCCAGGAGAAGGAGCCTTTGCAGCACCGAGCTGCCTAATCCTACAAATCCTACATCCTTAAACAGGTCTTAGGGTTCCATCTAGTGGTGGCTCCAAGAGTGAGAATACCATGATAATGTGAGAGACTGTAGAATGAACTTACTGATAAATCATAAAGACTGTCCAGTACTCATGCCAGGACTCTTTTTCACAATATGATCATACAGAACATCTTTTCAACACACTCGGTAATGTTTGCCTTTAGTCTCATACAAATTATCTACAGTCCTGCTATCCAACATGACATGGAAGAGGATGAATTCTTACTTACTCATGAATTCAATTCACTTCAATTCAATTTTATTTGTATAGCACTTTTAACATGGACACTGTCACAAGGCAGCTTTTCAGAAATGTATAAATTCAGGAAATAAATTTTAAATTTAAAAATTTATCCCTAAAAAGCAGAGGCGACGGCGGCAAGGAAAAACTCTCTGAGACGATATGAGGAAGAAACCTTGAGAGGAACCAGACTCAAAAAGGAGCCCATCCTCATCTGGTTGGCAACAAATAGTGCAATTATAAATAATTCCCTTCTAAACTGTGTACTATATAGTCAAAAAGTGCTGGAGACTTGATTATTAGAGATCTATATCCAAAATTCTGTAAAGCTGCTTTGCTCTGTTAAAAGTACCCAAATAAAATTGAATAGAATTCAGCTGAATTATGGTACATTACTTACTGGCTCAGTGGTAAAGGCTCTAGGCTACTGACTGGAGGCTTGAGTTCACTGCGAGCTTCGTGTCACTGAGCAATTCCCCAACTCTCATCTGCTCCCACGGCTCTGCATCACTGTTGACCCTGCATGCTTTCTTCCAAGCTAAAATATGCTCAGAAAAGAAGTTTGTCTTTTTTTTTTTCCTTTTAAGGTAGAAATCTAGTTGTGAATATAATAAAATCCAGTGGTTTAAAAAAAATGGTTCTTTGAGAAGACTCAGCTGCACAAATTTAATTTAAAACAAATGTGTGAGATACAAAAAAGCCTACTCGCATCATTCCAAAATGTTTGCATGTTTAGACTGAGATTATAAATATATTCATAAACATGTCATGAATCCGTTATTCTGTTAAATTATTGAATTGTTTTTCTCCATGTGCTCATACAACTGTCTGTTTTAGACAACCTGGCCTATGTGAGTACGCACAGTTACTTTCAGGAGTAACAAGCATTTCTGTTTTCCTGGCACACAGTGAGAATAATAAGAGCTTTCTGAATAGAGAATAAATTTGTTGGACTCAATGTGTACTGCAAAAACAGATAAATCTGGGGGGAAAAAACACAAAAATATAAGCCAGTCCTAGTTCCCTTGCCATTCTGACCTCCTGTTTCACGTCCTCCTTTTGTGCAACCCATTCAGTACCACAGAAATAACAGCAGTGTTTTTGCATAATTGTCTGATTTGAGAGATTCATGAGTTATTAAATATGAGCAAACTGAACACTATAACTCGGTGACAGCGCACTTGTTGAGATACTGTACATCATTCAGGAATAGTTCACACAATGGGACACATTTTTCAGTAGAGGGAGCTATAACCTTCACTGTCTCCATGTGTACGCGTGAACTTTTGGACAGTTTGTCTAAACAAATTAACTTTGCCTGCCAATTACCAGCTGTAAAGCAGGGTTGTTTGTGTAAAGTAAAGGTGTTATTTACATTGTTGTTATACGCTAGCATGGCACAGAACTGCAGCTGGGGTCATAAGTTTACATACGCCTTGCAGAATCTGCAAAATCTGGTAATAATTTAAAAATAAAAAAGGGGGATCATTAAAAAGTGCATTTTGTTTTTTTTATTTTACACTACCCTGAATAAGCTATTTCACAGATGTTTGCATATAGTCCACAAGACACAATAATAACTGAATTTACCCAAATGAACCAGTTCAAAAGTTTACAAATGCTTGTTTCGTAATACTGTGTGCTGTTACCTGGATGATCAACGACTGTTTTTATGTTTTGTGATAGCTGTCTCTTGTTTGTCTTGAGCAGTTAAACTGCCCACTGTTCTTCAGGTCCTGCACATTATTTGCTTTTCCAGCATCTTCTGCATATTTGACCCCTTTCCAACAGTGGCTATATGATTTTGAGATCCATCTTTTCACACTGAGGGACTCATACACAACTATTACAAAAGGTGCAAACATTCACTGATGCTCAAGAAGGCAACACACTACATTAACAGCCAGGGGGATGTAAACTTTTGAACAGGATGATCGGAGTAAATTGTTATTATTTTGTTTAAAGATCTTTTTTTTTTTGTTTAGTACTACCCTTAGTATGTTTCCCAGAAGATAAAATAGCAATTTACACTGATCATCCTGTTCAAAAGTTTACACCACCCTGGCTCTTAATGTGTCATGCTGCCTTCTTGAAAATCAGTGAATGTTTACACCTTTTGTAATAGTTGTGTACAAGTCCCTCAATTTTTCTTTTTCTTTTTTTTTAAATTATTAACATTTTGCAGATTCTGCAAGGTGTATGTAAACTTATGACCCCAACTGTATACAGTGCAGTAAAGGGGTCCAGGTATCTACCCCTCCTGTCTGACATGCTCTGGAGTTTGTGTTAATCTTTGATACTATTCCAAATCCTGTGATATACTGTATCTTTTCAGTATGTCTGCCAAGCCATGAAACTAGGACCATATTTTTAAGGACTTAGTTCTGGGTGCATTGTTGAGACATTGAGGTATGAGGAGAAAAGTATGTGTATTAACTTTTGAAATACATTGAAGTGAATTATGCAGACTGGTTCTGAGTGATTGAGTGGTAATTGTGATCATGTTTTGGACTATTTAGATCAGCGATGACTTCTGAGGCCTGCTTCCCAAAAGCACGCAGAACAGTAAATATCTCAAATATTGCACCAAACTGAATTTCCTGAATTATAGCTCACTTTCTTTTATTGTTGGATGAGTATTTTCGTATATGTAATTTGTAATTGTATTCACATTGTATTTGTAATTGTATTCTTATCTGTCCTTGCTAAAAGGTTTAGGTATTGTGTTATTAATGCCTGTGCATCTGTGTGTTTATGTGTGTTAAGTGCAGTATGTTGATGCTCTTGGGTTCATACTGGTCCATAACTCTGTTGAATATGAGGTATATTTTGTCTCTCAGACATTTGGGGTTATGTGCTCTGTAGGGTGTGGTGGGGTTCGGTTTATTAGCATTCGGAGCTTTTCCCATTTGAGACAGCTGCTAAAGTGAAACATCTGCATCAACTCTGGTGCAGGCTGCAGACAATAAGGGTGGAGGAAAGGAAAGAAGGAGGCCTGATAAATATGATTTTGGGGAGATAGTGAAAGAGATATTTGTGTTTTATTAAATAAAAGTGATTATAAGAGAATCAACTCATCTTTCTGAAGCAGGTTACCTTTGAATTGAGTTTTTAATTTCACTGGAGTTTCTGTATCAACAATGACAATTAATGGCAAACTATTAGCAAGGAAAAAAGTGAAAAAAAAATCTGTGTGGTTATTGTTATCTCGTTGTCTGTGACCTAGTGAACCAGTATCAAGACTTAAAAAGCACATCTGTAATTCACTCTGCATAAGGGCATCTGCCAGATGCCAAATGTAAATGTAGAAAAGCACTAAAGCAGCTATGATCATCAAGTCTGCCCTTCCCTGTTGCCCCTCAGCAGTTTATTACAAAATGGAGGGGCAAACTTTTGATCTACACAATTCAAAATTCAGCAGTAAATAGAGTTAGTTTACTAATGTCACTTCAGCAATGGACTGTGCCCTGTTTGTGTATCAAACCTGGACTACTTTGAATTTATCTAGGCATGACAACATTAGCCACTTTCAGACTATACCTTAAGCCTAAGTTGTGTACAGCAGCACAACCATGTTTTCCCGTGTCCTTACTCTGGCTCCAACCTGACTTCAACCAGTCAATAGTACTACATAGAATATAGCATAAATTAGCATTGCTAATTTGTAACCTCGGAGATGTTGATTCATGTTCTGTATTCAAACCTTTGTGGTGTGTGAAAAAGGAGAAAATACTTTCACACAACATACAGTATGACAGGTTAAATCAGAGCCTTATGCATGCTTTTCTCTGTTTTGCAAGGACAGGCAGTTGTACTGTTGTTTTTTACACCAGAATAATGTTTCAGTCTGGGTGGAATGGTAACTCTGGAGACAGGATCTTCAGAGTAGAAGTTCTTCAGACGGAGAAATACGAGTAGTGGAGTGTAGTCCGAGTTCTGTTTCAGCCATGTCATGCAACGTGTCTCTCTTCCTGTCTAACTAAATGTGTGAAAACCTACCCAATATACAATATAACAAGTTTTTACATCATTTATTCAATAACATATTTGGAGAGGCTTAACTCTCGGTATGATAAAAGGTCTTCAAGTGACAACATATGCCACTTATCTATCTCCTTACGTACTTACTTATCTTATGGCGTGGCATATCAGGTCAGAACACTCTGGTATAGAATACATTCAAAAATAATAAGAATCAGCATAAAGAGAATACAACTGGTTTGAAGCATAAGAGAAAGTAAAGGAAAATCTAACAACTCGACAAACTCAACAGTACCAACACACAGCGTTCATTCCCAAAAGAATGAATCATGCCTATGATTACTACACCAAGAGCAAATACAACAGTGCACCATGCTCCTTTCCTTTGCATTCTATTACTCTTTTCCTTCCTTTATGAGTTTTGTGGAAAATCTTTGATGGCTTGATTTTATTTTCCACATATCTCAAAAGAAAGGAAGATAGAAGGCCATGTGTAGTTTCGAATACCTTTAAATGAGATGACAAACAGAGCTGTTTCTGGGTGTAACAGGAAGAGCAGTGCATCCAAATGTTGGCACACCCCTGATTCTGTCTGTGAGTGTATGTGTATGTGTGTGTGTGTGTGTGTAAAATCTAAATAGACTTCCTCTGCCCAAACGTACATTGTTCTGTGATTAGGTTAAATGACTTAGGAAGCTACACATAGGGCTATTTAAAGCACACACAGATGATGAATGCTTGGAACCAAGTGGGGCGCGTTGCATACATATTGAGAATGCAGAGCTTCCTGGCACTTTTTCCTGACACGCGTTTGCATGACATTAATTTAGCATGAACCCTGGCCAAACTCTAATGACTGTGTGCTGCTTATTTTTTCTTCAATTACACCTCCAACCTTTAATCAGTTCTCCAACCATGGAGAGTATATACTGGCATGCTTCCTTCAGTTTACAACATTTGTGAGACACCCGTACACAAAGTGTTTTGTAGTTTCTGTCAAAAATGATATCCTCACGCTAGCACAAAGTACACGTTTGGCCATGGTGTAAAGATAGCATCAAGCTAAAACCCTGTTGGAGAGACGTTATCTATGAAAACAGGGCAAGTGAAGGTTTTATTTTAATCCAGAATAGGTGGATTGTGAAGATTTTGGTCTCCAGTCTTCATTTGAAGACAGCCAGGGAAAGTCCTTTCCACCAGAGAAAAGTCTTGATGCGTCTATCTTGTGTCTTAAGGGGTTGGCAGGTCAAGTCGAGCCATGATTGAGGATCAAAGTGAACATAGTACAGTGCAGGGTTTAATCACTGCCTTCAGCTTGGTAGGAGATGGACCATTTTGGTATTGTAGGTGAGGATCAGTGTTCTGAGGCTGGCAGCTATAGGAACACAATGGAGGGAACACGGCAATGAGGTGATGTAGAACTTGCAATTCTGCTTACATTCCACAGCATTATTTTATAGGTGCAAGTGACACTGGTGGCATTGTGAAACAGTGGGTAATGTTACCACCTCACAGCTCCAAGGTCACCGGTTCAATTCACTTTCTTCAATTCACTTTCTTCCAGTGTCTGTGTGGTTTCCTCTGGGTTCTCTGGTTTCCTCCCACTGCCCAAAAACATGATGGTGGTAGATGGGAATGAGTGTGCATGGTGCCCTGTAAAGGAGTAATGTTCCATCCTAGGTGTATTCCCACCCCAGGGTGTACGGTAGTGCTGCTGTTTGGAAGATTTAGATGCCAAAGTCTGGCAATATAACAATGTTTCAGTCATTGTTCATGTGTGTGGTAAGTCTGTAACTGCCTATTAAAGATTTACAACTAAGCATTTGCTATTCATTATTCTCCTGAATATATTAAAGAGGCTTTATGTTGGATGGTTTCAAGTTGCCACTAGAAACCTGTACACAGAGCACTGCAGCTCTCACAGGATTCAACACCAAACAAAACGTACAAAAATGTTCCCTAAAGGTTCAGAGATTAACTGCGCTCTATCTCGTTCTCTCTAATGCTGCTCCAGGGCTTTTTCCTGCTACAAACGGCACATCCCTGTTCTCAGATCAAATATGTAATTCGGAATTATTTAAGGTCGAACAGATGCACGCAAGTTTAGTGGGAGTGCATCTACAAACAAACCTCCATGTGTTTGCCCCACCCTCCTCTTCCTTGCTGGAGTTTGGAGAAGGCTCAATCCATTCGTAAGCAAAAGGGGATAAAACACACATATTCTGAAACAGTCGTGCACATTGTAGGATACAGATTGTGTACTATATAATAGATTGTGTACATGGTTGTTTTCTCCCTGAAAAGAACCCTTTGAAAAAGGATATTCTTTTCCAGTGGTAATTAAAACCATGTGTGTGCATGCATTTAACTCTTTCTGGAATCAACACAAGTGATTGGACAGAACCGTGGAGGATAATGCTTTTTTTAATTTAAAAAAAAATGTATTTGTTGAATCCCAATTATCACTTAGGTTAAGGTAAAAAATAATATAACTATAGTAATATGCAATTGTGTGTGTGTGTGTGTGTGTGCCTATGTGTATGCACATGTATGATTTAGTGTGTAAACAAACGGACAAAATAACATTCATTAACGTAACAGGCCTCAAATAAGAGATGATAGAGTGCCGGGGCAATTCCCATTTCCTTCTCCCAGACAGGACAAAATCTTCCCAAAGCTAAAGGCTGCTATTACATCTGCCATTTGGACAAACAACACATTCATTTTCTGTGAACTTCAAAAATAAATTTGTGTGTGATGTGGTGCCTGTAGGCATATTACAAATCATGAACAAGAATGTTGTTCATGCATCTGGCACTAAAAAAGTTTCACTGGCACTCTAAACACATATTCAATTGTGAGTAAGGAGCAGGGTCTTGTGAAGTTTATGGATTTTATACTGTACATCAGATCATGTTTTTGGGAATGTGACTTGCACTGGTCAGTTAAAAACTATTCTCCAACTCAAGCTATTGCTCTATAGAGCTGCCTAACGACACCATATGCAAGTATCTTCATATCTACAGGAAAGCAGCTCTGTGTGGCATCTCTAACCAAGTGGGCTATTGGCTTATCACTGTGTGACTGGGCATTTTAGGTCCCATTGCCAGAAAAAGTGACCTACAAATTAGCCACTGTTATACACTCATGGAAAAGATACTACACCTATTGAGACATTCGATTACATAGAGAGAGAGAGAGAGAGAGAGAGAGAGAGAGAGAGAGTTATTTATTCATCCCAGAGGGAAATTCCCATATTACAGCAGCACAGAGAGTTCGAAAATGCACTACAAGGATTAGATCCTTCTCTTGGCTGAGTTGAATGTAGGGAAACCTTTGTGTTGAATTGATGCAATGAACACAACAAACCGTGTGGGAAGTTTCATCTCATCATCACTGATACTGTAATGCAGATAAGACAAATATAAAATCTCATGGACACACCAAATAGTACCACCTGATTCCTTACATTACAATTACAGTGACAGTAGACATAGTGGAAATAGTGTTGGTTAATTGTAACAACCATGTTCATGTTCATATATGACCAGCATTTAAGGATATTCTGACATAAAACTAGCATTTAGTTTCTTGATACAGCGTTGTATCGCTCCTCCTCAGTGTTCTGACAGAATTCACAATTTTTCTTTATAGTAGATATAACAATTAATGAAAAGAACACATTCTATGAAACTAATGGCAAGCCTTGTGACTCAAGCTTCAGCCTTACACATGTCATGTGGGAACATCTTGAGAACTTTTGGAAAAGCATGAGAAAATAACAAATAACTGTCATAGACTGAAGGTTACTTGAAAGGATCTAAAATCTTTTGTAGGGTTTTAATGGGCATCACTTTTCCTGGTCTCGGGATTTGATTATATAGAACCCACTGAAGTCATTATGATGTCCTTATTGGATATGATGGACAACAGGCAAGTATGCAAAAAAGTGAGTATTATTCAGATGAGTAACTTTGTGCGAGTGTCAATTTGTACATACAAGCTGGCCGCCTCATGGGTAAGGGGATCAGATTATTGGGCCCTTCGTTAAACAAATGAGGAAAGAAAATGAGTATTGTGGGAGGCTCGTGTGCTCTGCTCTGGGCTCTCATTGCACCCATCTGGCCAAACTGTTTAACAAGCCATTTTGTTAGTGGTCCCCAAGAAAACATAAAGCACAGCCCTGTTTCCAGATGCTCTCTAGCCTCACACACACACACACACACACACACACACACACACACACACTGCTTCATGTGAAAAATCACTGTCCTGTGTTGGGGGAAACAAACAGAGGTTTTATGGTGACTAACTGGAATACAAATTTTGCACGTGTGCATTCTTGTGTTAGAGGGTTGCAGATGAGAAATGATATTAAAATGCATCACAGTGCAGTTTGGATTTCTACAAGGCTCTCTGCTGCGCACACAATATGAGACACATTCCAAGGAGCTTTTGCTCTTTTGGCCAGGTGCATCTATTAAAATACAATACACGGACACGAAAGATGTAATGTTAAAAAAAAAAAAGAAGTATGTGTAGATATTTTGATAACATGTTGTATTTTCCTTTGTGAGTGAGTTTAAGACGCGTACAGATTTGGGGAGAAGTTATGGTGATAATGCGTGTATAATGATATAATGATGGTATTATAAAAAAAAAACCTCAAAAATAACAACAAAGAAGAAAATACTGTTTCAACACAATTTCAACACCAAATACACTTATAGCCATGCACTTCTTTTGTTCCTTTACTTTAAAACCTCACAAAATAAGGTGGTGGTCGGGTTTGTTTACAGAGATGGGGATAGGGGAGAATTTACACAAGTCAGTGAGAAAGTGGGTGTGGAACATGAGAGAACATGAGCGAGAGACAGAGAGAGAGAGAGAGTGGGAGAGAGAGAGAGAGAGAGAGAGAGAGAGGTGGGGAAGAGGGGCAGTGGTGGGGCCATATAAAACCACCAGAGCACAAACCATGCTTTATCCTGCCAGTGTGTCCTGTGCAGAACATATTCAGTCACAGGAAACCCCTAAGCTCTCCACCAGCACTCTAACATACGCTCTCTCACACACTCACACACTCACACACTGCAGCATGCTCACAAAGAGGATGGCCATGAGGAGAATGAATGAGATGTGCAGAAGGATGGCTCTAACTTTAGTCTTCTATGCTCTGCTGTTTCACAGTAAGTACATGCCGAACTCTGCAGGAAATACTGATGAGAAATGATGATTTTTTTTTTTTTTTTTTTATTCCCACATGCTATATTTTGCTGTTTCTGATTAAGGCATTTCCTTTTGTTTCTCAAGGTTCTAATTTGAGCTTGTTCTACATTAGTTTTACAACCATTTAATTTATTCAAGTTAAGCAAAAACAATTGGAAGAGTACAATTCAGCCAGGATGGCTATATTTTTTTTAAGAACTCATAAGACAGAATGATTTAATTTCACTAGGACGGTCTGTAACTTTACATAGTGCTTTCAAAGGTACAGTCATTAATGAGAAGAAGTAGCTCGTAAAATATTTAAACGGAGTAGGCTGGTTTAAAAAAGTAGCGGGAAGTTGAAACAAAGAGGGCTGGCTCAGAGTGGAAACTTGCCGTTGAACATAATTATGGAGTTTATCCTACTCATGGACTGGGTGGAGCCGGGCAGGCATGTGTGTAGAAAAAGGTGTGTGTGTGTGTAAATATAGAAGACAGTAGGCAGTATACAGCCATTTTCTTCTCTTATTAACAAGCCATTTCAAAAGGAATACTTCTTAGCGTCTTTGTTGTTGCTGCACAAAGGATGCAGTCGTTCCTGTATTTACTTTATGCTCATCCAAAGGAAACGAGTGTTTACATTACCAGTCACTGTGATGGATGAGGTTGTGTGTATGTTTTGTAACAGAGCAAGTGACTGCATGTCTTTTGATTGATTGGATTCAAATACCTGAAACTGACACTCGATTTAGTAGCAGGCATGCTCGGTGGTGCGTAGGGTGATTTCTAGCCTCTCCTACCCAGCCCATGTCTACTGAAGGTGAGAGCAGGATAGCTAGCAGTGCTACTGGTAATTGCAGGGTGAGGTCTGACTTGGACGCTGCTTTACATGTCAGGGCCCAAGTGTTTTTTATTTATTTATTTTTTTTCTTAGTTCAATGGAACAACTTCTCTAAAGTTTGGTGGCAGCACAAGGTAGTCTTTCCCAGGAAAGTAGCCCTGGCAACAATAAGTTCATGGAAACACACCACTACACTGCCATTAGTGAGGAAAACGCAGCAATGGGTTTAAGCAGCACAAACACGCTTACAAGACACGCACTAATTTGATATTTATGCTAAAAAGGAAACTAAACTACACAATCTGGCTCTTCACTCAGAGTGTGGCTTAGGTCATCTATGTCATGTCATTTAAAGATTACAGGTACCAAATTCTTCAGGATGACCTTTGTGTATTCAAAATACTGCTTTTTTTTTTTAAAAGGGGGGGGCGGGGGGGCTAAACGTATTTATTCTACAGCAGTAAGCCTAATTCAGCCTAAATTTCAGGCTGAAAAGTTTACCAATTAATTAACCTTCAAAAAAACTGCCCCTCCCTTGCATGAAACACAGACTAACACATATGATCATTCCCACCAGTGTGTTACATTGTTGACACTGGTGTGCAATTGACACTAATGTGACGGATTCTGCTCGGGGGTGGTCAATATTCACTTTCCAGTGAAACATGGAAAGCTCGTTGGATTAGCTAGGTTGGCTCAACTGTAGAGAACTGTAGTAATTTTCTAAATTCTCAGCCTCACTTTTAAAAACACAATATTTTTAGACCGTATCTACTATGAATAAGGTTTAATCAGTGCCGCAGTGCATGGTGTGTGGGTGAAGTCATTGGCCCTAACAGCACAACTGCAGTTATACTGGGCTTTCTTTCTGTTGATTGAGCCAACGATGATGTTGTGATCTGCATTACTCTTTGGATTAACTGATGGCCCGTGTTTCACTCAGTAAGCATCCAATTTATACATTTGTACAAGTCGTGCAGTACATATAAAGTATTTTCGGAAGGTCAGGACAGCAAGCAGGTTCATCAAAGTTTACATGTATCATAAAGAAGATGTCAGGAGTAGCTCCACCGCTGAATTAGCTAACAAAAAAATAACGAATGAGTGGAAAAGGCAGTTTCACTATTCCTTGGACAGTTTCACAAAAAAAAAGATCTCTCCACTGACAGTTTGAAAACCTACATTAGAGAGACATTAGCTCCCAGCTGTAAGTAAAGCAGGTAGAAGAGAGAAGAACATGGACTGATCTTAAAATTGTAGGCAGAGTGAAGAGGCATGTGTGAACAGATAAAATTCTTCTCACACTTGCATCAATACAATTTCAGGACTGGAATCGAGCCTGAACCTGAATTTTTCAGTCAGGTGGCAGAGTGGCAGCGGTCTAACTGAAGTGACATTTAGTGCTATCCAGGCTTTATTGTGGAATTATTTATAAGGAAAGCCAGACTGTATTTGGATTTGACATCAGGCAAATGCTTTCACATTTTAATTTGACTTGCCATACTACATACCTATGCAATCCATGCTTTGTCGCGCCTGTGTTTTGGGTCACTCGCTTGTTTCTAAGTGACCATCTGGCTGTTTCGGCCTTCTTTTTGGATTTAGTGCAATTTGACTCTATCTAGTACACTCACTTGCTTATAAATAGAAGCATTATAAAAATGGTAAGTAGGAAGTCAATGCTATTTCTGTTGATCTTTTCTCATAATTATTGTTTAGGGAGTAAGGGGAGAAAGTGTATGTTTTTTTTTTTTTGGGTAAGTCACTTTGTTTATTCTGTGTATAGTTAGTTTTGGTTTGTTTATTGTTTTGGCGTTGTCGGCTTCTGAAGATCATATCCACACCCTGTGTGATCAGGAAGTAGTGTGTTTCCATTGCTAATGTTGTTATTGCAACACATGAGGAGAAAGTCCAGTCCAGAGCTCCAGTTACATACACAACACCCTTGGCAACAGCTGGGCCAGTCTGGAGAAACATTGAGGAGCACAGCACTTAATCCACGCCCAAGCAACCAGCTTTCCTGAAGTTTATTAGCCAGCTTAGCATCGTCAAAATATAGATTAGTCCTAACTGACATTTTTATAGGCCCCACCAACACAGTTCAGCTATTCAGTGAAGAGCAGATGCTAACTTTCACAAGCTTTTTGTCACACAAAAAGCACACTATCTTGGCAAAAGTGAAAGCGAAGTCCTTGGCTGCAAGTGTCCATGTACATTACTGTGTCACCTTTCTGTAATAAAAGCAAGACAGGTGGCAAATCTCAATACAAAAAACATCCCGTGAGGAACAGCGAGATCATTATGCAGCCCCATATCACTCTGCCTCACATCTGGAACATTCTCTGTGACAGACAGTCAAGTCCCTTGCCAACATAAATATGAGCCAAAAATTGCCATTCACTTTCTCATGGCCTTCAGCTATTCATTTCTGCAGTCTTTTCATTCTGGCAAAACACATTTAACATCACGTACTTTCAGTAGAGGAACTGTTATGTAAAAAAGAAGTACATTATGTCACTCTCTTTGGGTGTGCTTTATCTCAAGCGACCTGACAAATCAAGATATAGAGTAATTACTGATGTGAGATGGCAATTTGTTTGGTTTTCATTCATTTATTCATTCATTTTCACCAATCGCTGTATGGTTGTGTTGGATCTTGAGTCTAACCAGGGAGCACACGCTGTGAGGTGGGAACACACCCTGGAGAGAACGCAGGTCCAAAGCAGGGCACCATGCACACACACACGCACACTTTTTCACACCTTGGGGTAATTTTGAGTTACCAGTCCACCTATTGGCGTGTTTCTCAGAGGAAGCACCTGGAGTAAACCCATTTAGGAATGGAGAGAACATGAAAAACTCCACACAGACAGTAACTGAAGCTCAGGATTGAATTAAGGACCCTTAAGCTATTAGGCGGCAACTCTACCCACTGCGCCACTGTGCCGCCCCAGACATTATTAGTTATAATCAGATTATTATTAGAACTCTGGATGAGAAGGAGATTGCTCAATGAGTTCTGTATTTTTATACAATAAAACAAACAGCACCACACCCTATATTCAACAACATTACATAATTCGCAATACTGATACATGTTAGCAACAGAATGCACAACTTCAAAATATCAAGTGCACAGATATTACTAAGAGGCCATATCATAAATTTTTGTTTGTTTAAACAACAGCATGTGGTAGTAAGAGAAAACATTTCTTCTGTTTCAGTAATTGCTGTTCTCGTAATCCTTTGTTCCCTTCTTTTTTGGCAGAGTGATACAATTTTACAGTTGCTAGGCGTTTAACAGAACACATGCTTGCTCCCAACACTGCACATTCATTTTGAATGAGAAACTCTGGCAACGTGCACATCCAAAGACCTAAGTCAAAACATTAGAGTGTAATTAGCCCAAAGATACACGCAGCTCTGCTAGCAATGGAAAATCACAAGCCATCAGAGTCTAGTGCTTGCACCAAATCTAGTACTTCTACAGCTATGGAAGTTTGTAGATTTACCTCAGTGAATCCCCAAAACATTACAACCAGCTTATGTAACAACAAATGATTTGTAATTCTGAGGAATATTAAAACCACAGGAATATACTAATCACATAAATGTATTTTTCTTTGCTTGTCATCACATTTGTATTTTTTTTTTCTTCTAATAACTGCCTCATGCTTGTTAATAAAGAGAGATGACTAAACAACGTTGGTACAAGCGTCATGTTTGCATGAGGAATAAGCACGTAAAGGCCCTTTAGGTCCTGCAGTAATTGCCCCAGGTTGTTAATGTTGAACAAACAACACAGGGGCTATTTGATCTAATGCTCCCTAATTTAAAACATAAGATTGCATCCTTTTCCTGCCTCTGAGAGCACCAGGGCTTTCTCATGGCTGCCCCCCCTCCCCGTAACCACAATTTTAAAGAACCCAGGGGATTTGTTATGGTTAGCCAAAAGGAGGGAGGGTGCAAACCTCAATCTCAGTTTTCTTTTGTGGAAAAAGTTTTCTTGAAGCCCCACAAATCGTCTGTTACAGCTTTCTCCAAAAGCATTGTGTAGGCTCAGCTTGCAGTGAACCAAACGTTTAGATATCCAGTTAGCCGATGCCTGGGTGAATTTGTATACGTATGCCAGGGAACAAGAGCTTGAATACAATCCATGCTCATGAGTGTGTGCTGTTAAGAGCAATGGGGTGTGGGGTGTTGGGGGTTGTAGCTAGTATTCTGACTAAGAGTAAGCCCATATCTGGATTATAAATGGGGGTCCTGCATAGGAAAGGGGTTTGAGGTACAACTTTGAATTATTTTAATGAGATCATGAGCACATAAGAAAAACCCACCTATTTATCAAACTCACAGATTGTGCATTCCATCCTAGGTGCTTACAGGAAGCCTGGCATATCATAACAGTCCAAATATTCTAAAAACTGCATGTCTGGGGGTTTACATATGATTAACTGAATGTGCTCTGTAAAGGTTTTAAGACAAAGCATTGGATGGTTAAATTTATAGGGTTGTGTTGGAATATGGGGAGTGCCCCAGTTCACTCCCACATGGCCTGGTCTGAGAATACCCAAAAGCGTTGATGTCATAGCTTGTTTGAGGACCCAAGGGGCTTAGATAACATTCCTTGACCGATAGTAATTTAATTCCTTTACTCTGTTTTTTTTTTTTTTTAAACTGTTGGAGTATAGATTCCAAACCTTCACAGTTAGCCTGTCCAGGTATAGAAATAGTTCTCTCACACCTGATGGAGAGAATAACCAATGTGCAGCTAACATTTCAGGCAAAAAGTAGATGTAGATAAATGTAACCTTACTTTGCGGAATTTGGGCTGGCATTTCAAGCCACTGGTTCCTGATGGGACAAAAGGAAGCTGCTGGACTGCTGCACAAACATCTGGAAGTAGGGGTTGACAGCAAGGATGAGGAAAACCGATGTTCTTTCTCAGATCCTGGGTGGAGCAGCTGTGTGAGCCCCAGGCTTAGGGCCAAGTCCAGGATTTTAGTGCAGAGTACACAAGGAGGAGAAAAGCTCCATGGAGACCTCTACATCTGCCGCAATGGAGAAACCCCTCCCTGCCGGATACCACATGTTTAGCTCTCTCTGAGTGAAACATAGAGCTAGTCTTCCTAATGATTCCCTCACCATGACCTTTAATTCCTCTCTGCCCTAGGTCATTTGTTTGTGTGGCTTACACAATTAGACTACTGAAACGGGACACCAAAGGCATGGCACGTAGAGAGGGAATATGATTAGAAGCCAATCTTAATCCATTTCACGAGAGAGAGAGAGAGAGAGAGAGAGAGAGAGAGAGAGAGAGAGAGAGTGACAGTGCAAAAGTGGGGGCCTCAATAACACAATATCATATTGATTATAAATGAGGAATTTATATGATTTAGTTACATTTGCTTCTTAGGTAATAATCTACAATGAAAAGGCTCCCTTTGAATTTTGAATCACTATATTAATACAAGTTTAATTAGAACCATATATACCTACTGTGAGATGCTGTAGTTTAAATCTTTTTTCTTTTTTCAAAGGCTAATCAAACTATATGTTCAATTGAAATTTTATGAGGACAGAGCACATGTTTTTATCAGAGTTGTCTTCATTGAGTTGTCTACTTGCTCTGGATACCATCAGACATCATTTCAAATTCCTCCTGGGGCTGTTGTAAATTCCTGGGAATAGTTTCAGTACTTTCAAGGGACCTCTTCATGTCTTTGGCAGGATATATAATAACATGGGTGGAACAAGTATATTTTTCAACATCACACTGACTCCCCCCAGTGTGCTGTTTCCAATGTGGAAAACACATTTAGATGTAGCATCTCTCAGAGTTTCTGAGGAACAGGGAGGCTCTTTGGGTAGTGTCATTATGTCACATATTAGACACGGAACAATGCATACTATAGGGAGTACAGTTGTACTTGAACTTGCAAAATGATCTCTCCTGTATGATAGCTGATTTTTAACATCAGCGGATCTGATTATGTGATGTAAAAAATGATAAAAACTTAATCTGAATTAGAAATTTAATCTGAATGAAAAATCTTGTATTGACAATCCAGGACACAGAGTGACACAAGCTCAGGCTGGTAGACAAGTTAAATTGGACTAAGATGAACACTTCTGTCATTGGAAATGATCAAATTGTGTTTATTATTTTTATTATTAATATTATTATACAGAAAACACTGACATGCAAGCTAACTATATTTTGGAGTGACTATGAGAACCACAGCAACTCAACAATTTGCGTCTCATTCACACTCAGGGTGTGGATAGAGAGCTAGAGATCAAGTCTTGAAAAGAAGTCGTTTTTTTTTTTTATTTCATTTATCAGAGAACATAAAGATCCCAAATTGGGAGGGCTTTTGGTTAGATTTCTCTTTCAGCCATTCAAAGGACCAAGAAGGTGCATTATATGTACACATGGGTGCCAAATCAAAGGAAAAACAGAAGGCTCTGTTATGCTATGAATAACATTTTGCTGAATCCACTTCTTCTCTTACCGGGAAAGGTGACTTCAAATTATTCTGACTCATCACCTATACTGTGATGAAATATTTCTATCCTGATAGGAGTGGTCTCTTCCAGGATGACCATGATCCCATCCACAGCGCATCAGTGCTCACTGAATGATTTGATGAGTATGAAAATGATGTTAATCATATCCTATAGCCCTCATAGTCACCGGATCTCAACCAGTGGACCATGTTAGATAGGGGAGAGAAGTTCTTTTGGGGAATTGATGTTCATCTCTCCAGTAGAGTTCCAGAGATTCATAGAATCTATGCCAAAACACATTGAAGCTGTTATGGTAACTTGTAGTGACCCAAAAACCTAAGACTCTTTATGTTGTTTTTTTCTCCATTTAATTTGGTAAGTCTGTCTGTATGTGTATGTTGTCACGATTTTTTATGATATCATGATGTAGAGTTGCTAATGAATTTTGATGGCCCACACTAATACTCAGAATGTGACTAGTGTGTGCTGTGCACTTACGAGGTAACAGAAGCACTCGCTTGTTTGTCAGAGACTTGCAAGAGTGTGTGCGTATTTCTTAAAAGTTATAGCTTCAATAAACATGCCAGCTTCTGGCCTACATGAGTTAGTGTGCGGTGTTATGAACAGTAGGAGTTAGGTTCAGTCCAGCCAGTATCACACTGTGATTTTTCCATGAGTAGGGCCACAAACGTACACAAGGAACATATTGTTTTAGGATGCTCAAACAATCTTTTAAACATGTAGTAATTTTTTTTTTTTTGGCCTTCATTCTTGAAGAATGGTCTGTGGTTTATTAAAGATGTTTTGATTATTGTAATGTGGTATATGAACTCTAAAATATACTCTACGTGGTCTAATCTACAAATTCAAGATTAATAGTTAAGCTTAAAGAGAGCAGCAAGGTTAACAATTTTCAATTTTTATGACATTATTTATATCAAATCACTTTTACTTTTGAGAGTTTTGCACTCAAAAGTTTTATATAAGTTTGGGCTGAAAAATCCACTAAATATGGACTGAGACTGTTAAGCCCAACTGATTCCCGCAGTGGAGATTTTAAGAGCTGGAAAGCTATGGGTGTGGCAGTATGTTCTCTGATATTAATAAGAGAAAGGCAAGCCACCCAGCATGTGTCCTAATCAGCATTCTGAAGCTTAGGTGACAATGAGTTTGAGGATTAGGGAATGCCATCAGGAATGTCTTCAGCAAGGCTTTTCCTTTCAGAAGGCTCAGGGTCAGCAGTGCACATGATCTGCTGATGAATGCATTAGATATCTTTTGGTTTTTATCATTAATCATTGGATTAAAGTTACAGGCAAAGGTAAATGTCACATTTGTGGCATTTATTTTAATAACATCTAGGCCTCATTATTATATGCGACATTGAGAACATTAACAGATTGCAGCTTAATATTTAAAGTTCATGTCCTTATTTCAGAGCTGGAAAAGGTTTTAATATATTACACTTCTGTTACAGTTTTCATGTTGCCAAAAGCAGGGAGTAAATCACAAAAACACAAACAGGATAATCCAAGAGCAATGTAGTCATCACAAGCATGACTGCTTTACTGCATTCATGTTTTAGTGATAAATGTACTGAGACAATGTACGAGGGTTAGTCAAATGAAAACCTGAAATGTCACAAAAGCATATAATTTCTCTATATAATCCTCATTTCATTCAATGCCAGTGTTCCAGCACTTAACAAGTGTCCGGATTCCACTAGAACAAAAACAAACAAAAAAAACAGTTCAGTTCAATTCTAATCTATGTCGCATTTTTAAGGTTTTCATTTGACTCACCCTTGTAGTTTGAGCTGAAAGGGAAAATCTTGCCCAAAGATGCATTGTTGGGGGTGGCAAAGCTACAGGTCACGACTTTTTCAGGCTAATGTTGATTTCCCCAGGTCAAGATAAGAATGTTGTCTACACATTACTGAGGGTCCTTGAAAAAAAAAAAAAAAACATGCCACATTGCTGTCTTTCACCTCAGCCACTAAGTAAACATGCCACCCTTGTGAAAGAAACACTATGGGTGCGTTTTAAAAGCACAACAGCTCGTTAGCCTGCTTTGTTTGCAGATGCTTTGTGTGTGGGGCCATTCCTTCATGTGAAATTTCAATGTTGTGTTACATTTAAAAGGTTGTGCTGAGAGATAGAAGATGAAGTCAAATAATGGATTAATGACTTAAAAGAAGCTCGGGGTATGGGGCTGAAAAAATACATTTTATTATCTTTGGAACAAACATGGGTGGGTCATCCCTTGTCCCCCCATGTGACACTTATTATGTTAAAGAAGATGAGCTAAGTTAATGAAAACTAGTTGAATTCAGTAATTATCTCCCACACTCAAGTAAGCAGGTTGAATAATACTGTAAAGAAATCAGTATTATTTTCCATTAAGATTCCCTTAACTGACATTACAGTATTTAACACAACAGTTGAATGAACATGAACAAACCACGACCTTCGGCATTAATATACATTAAAAAATATACCAGCAAAGTAACTAACACTTCATTAATAACTGATGTGCTGAGATAATAAACCAAATAATACCGTCAATGAGTAAAATTAAACCGGCAATGATCAACACAGTATGAACTAACACCTTAATGAACTTGTTTGGGTTTGTTAATTGGAGAAATTCAGAACGTAGGCTGAAAAGCAGCGTTTAATATTTGCACCCGGAGACCAGAGATCAGTAAGTTATCAACATTTAAGAACATTCTGATATATTATGTTGTGATTTTTAGATGTATAACAGATAATAAGGCTTTGTATCCCCTGATTTCACAATACTTCTCATTTCTAAAATGTTCAAATCACGATTATCTGCCTAGGTGATTATCATTTTCATATTCAGCATTTTCTGTTTAGCTTGCCAGGGACAGGATGAGACTACAGGGGCAGTAAGTACACCTCAAAGTGCGATCATAAATTATATGAGCAATCGGACGTTCTCTGGAGGCCCAACTGATCCAAGTATCACAAACTCCACAAGCAGCCCAGAGGGTAAGAACTCTCCTAAACACACGTTCCATGTGCACTTTCCATGTGTCTTTTACTATGCTCATACAAATTCAGTCATACTATTTTAGTGTGGGCATATTAACCATCATTATAAACTTATTCAATAAGACATATGCACTATATATATTTAGTATAAAGCAATTGTGAATATAGTGCAGAAAATTGTCCATTAAAAAGAGAAAGGATAAATAATAAAGGAGTCAATACTGTTTATGCACCTCTGTGTACCTGTGTCTACACTAAGTCACCTAGTCTTGCTCTGAGAGAATACAGTAAGCAGGATTATCAATCACATTTGCTCATTGCTAATCGTAAATTAGGCTACTTCCTAATATCTTTATTCATAACCACTACAATGTTATCTTTTTACAGATAATCAAGTTACTGATCATCCTAACTCTTCAAGCCAGGATACACTCCCACCGTCCACAGGATTGCAGACAGACACAGCCGTCACCGATGAACATACTCCTGAAATGCTAGCTAATCCTGAGTCAACCACATCACAAGCTGTGGTGCACAGCACTGCACAGGATTACCTTTCCAAAAGCAGCGAATACCACAGTGTCGACCACACAGAACATGATGATCAAATTCCACAAGAGGTGAGTGACTCTCACATGCACTGTGTTTGTGAGAATAATTCTAAAATTCTTTTTTTTTTTTTTTTAAAAAAATTCAAGAAACCACAAAAACAAAATGTATATAAAAACAATATAATAATATTCTCACATTTATACAATTTTTCTCAGAATGGTACATGTGTGAACAAGGAGGTAGTGAATGTTAAGCTGTGTTGTGTCAGTAACTTTAAGCTTACAGCTTCTCTTAAACATCAACAGCTTAGTGTGAGGCAACAGGAAGTAGATAAATTGTTTTAATTTCTTGCAAGCTGAAAATAGATGTAAGTATGGGCTGTTTTCAGTTGCAATCTACGTCTTTGCACACTGTCAGGGAAGGAAGCTTCAGTTAGGAAAGATTAATGTGTGGGCTAAGGCGGTTTGGGGTGATTTAGTGTATGGGGCTAGAAAATGGAGATCCTGTTCCACTTGCCACTTTATGTCAGCACTAAATTACCTTTTCACACAACAGTTTAGCCAGTGAAGAAACAGGTGCTTCCACTCCCAGTGGCCTTGGGTTATGACCACCAAGGCACAGGAAGTGGAGTGAAGGTCTGTGGAGTAAGATGTGGAATCTGTAAAATAGATTGTCCCATTGGTAGGGATGGTGAGAATAATAGCAAAGAAAAGAACTGTTTTCTCTCTAGGCGTAAAATTGCCTACTATAATACATGAAACCTTTACATCAAGTCCAGCTGACTATATCGTTCATTGTGACAGATGTTGAATATTCTATCAGAGTGAGTTTTTTTTTTTTTTCCTAAAAATAAGGCTTTCCTCTGACCGCTTTGAAAGCCACACCCATGTCCTTGTGGAGGACTGGCAGAGGATCTTCATATGGAATGTAATACCTGCTTGTTAAGGAGAGGAATCAGCGGCGATTTCTATTATTGTATCTCATACTTCATTCGCCAGCTAGGAACCACATTACAGACAGACCTACATTACAATAATGTTTGGACACAAGCTGCTTCACACATAGTGATGAACTGTGTGAATAGCCTAAAAACCTTTACCTATGTGCTGCGTGCACTACTCAGCAAGAACTGGAAATAGCAGTAGCAGAAAAATATGGTGCTTTTTAGGAAAAGGGGTGGTCAGAAGTATTCTGATGATAGGAATGTATGAGGCTATGTCATGAGAGTTACCCTCATCTCAGCTAAACACTAAAGAGAATACACATGAGTAGAACCTGGTGGCTCTGTTTTATAAAATACCTGGCGGCATTTTGCCGGCATTGTCCGGATCTACTTGTTCTCTTAGAGAGAAGAGTCACTGCAATCAAAACAAGGTCAATACAGTCACAATCAATACAAGGTTCTTCTGTCTGCTCACGTTTATCCAATGACGAAACATTTCTGTCCTAACAGGAGTGATCTCTTCTAAGATAACTGTTGCCCCGATTCACAGGGCAGGAGGGCCCACTGAATGATGAGTGTGAAATTCATCGTAGACCATAAACCGTAGGCTATGGCATTCACACTCACCAGATCTCAACAGAATTGAACACTTCTGGGAGATTTTGGACTGATTTTTCCATCTGTCTGGCTCTCCACCAACAACATCAAAACACCAGTATGCACATGAATAAGAGGGCTTTGGCTCAATGCGTGTTGTGATGACGTTACACGATGCGTTTGGCCCAAATCTGCGGAAAGTCTGCGGCAATTTTGAAAAATTGCAAGCTCCTCCGAATATTGCGGCGTTTGCTTGATTTTGCGTTAATTTCTGCAATCTGCGATGAGGAATATCTTTTGCAAGAATGGTGTTCATGACTCTGGTCGAGTTTTAGAGATACCTTACTATTTATATTATTGTTTGACACACATCTGTATTTTGTGTGCAACTATTGAGGTTGTAGATAATTCAGCGACACTAAAATATTTATAGGAAGATTTAATAAAGCAAGAGCAGAACAGTTATTAATGTGTAAACACAAATACACACAAGTATTGCACAGATTTGACTATGCACTGATCAAGGCCAGGCAAGTCACAGATGCTTACAAACTGTAGTTTACAAGGTAGGGAATGGGTTTGGACTGTAGTCTGCTCTGTCCCACCCTGTGACTAAAGGAATATGTGTCAAAAATGGATTCGCTGTGAAGCTCTGGAACCGTTTGCAGGGTTTTCATACAGATTCATGCACACACTGCTGTTTTCGAGCCCATATTTTCTTGAGCATGGTCCTGGGAATAAAAGAGAAGAAGAAGGACCTATAATCTAGCCCTATAATCCCCAACATTTATGACTTCAAAATGAGGGAGTGATTCATAAATGCTTCCAGAGGCATGTCAGCCCTGATATCCAAATCTGGATCATATTAGCTCTTATTCTCTTATACCACATTTTTACCACATTATAGTAGTTAGTCCATATTAAATATTGGTAGTGCACATTTGAAGTGTCATTGCATACTGATGCCAATCTAAACACATTGCATTCCTAATTATGACATTATAGGTTATTCAGTACCACTTTATTTTCCACTGTAGACACTCTATAAACAGTCAGCAAACCTGTGCAGACTGTCAAAAGTCTGTCAGGTGACTTTCATCTACCAATCTATTAACTAATTCTAAACAATATGTCAATATTTTATGGTTGTTTATATTTAATACAGTAGAGAATGTGTACACTCTTGGGCAAAAAAATGGGGCCAAGCCCAAAATGGCAAAATATTAACCTTTTAATGATCTTAACAACAAATCATTGGTCAGGAAATTAGCAAGAATTAAACAAATAAATAAAGGAACTTTGTATGAGATAGCGTTTCCTTTTGATTTCTTTAAATATGTGAGCCTTGGGGCCTTGATGGGCTGCATCAGGTGTGGCAGATAACCAATTATGACTAATAAGAAGAAACATCCCAGAAGATATTTTTGGAAAAATGTGGACACCTAGACATGGGTTAGTTTGAATTTTACATCAAACATTTTAATCATTATCATGATTTTACCTTTGTGTTCGAGAAGACTATATTAAGTTAATTTCTCTGTTTCTAGCTTTTCCCCAAACAAACAGTTCACTGCAGCAAAATGAGCAAATGGAGGCACAGGAGCTCTCAGGAGTGCATTTGTTTAATTCTTGCTCATTTTCTGACGAATGATTTGTTGTAAAGACCATTAAAAGCTTAATATTTGCCATTTTGGGCTTGGCCCTATTTTGCCCAGGAGTGTACACTATCACATTGTCCCTTTTATATATTTAATGACACGTTGAAAAACAGATAAATATCATTGGTTTAAATTTGTTATTGTTTAAATTTGTCAGTTGATAGGATGGTTCTTGACAGTCTGTAGGTGGTTTGTAGAGTGTCTAAAATGTAGAGTGTCTACCCAAAGCAGGTGATACTGTGTATTCATAGGCTGCTGCAGTTTTTATTTAATGAACATAAATGCAGCATTATGGCAAAAACACAATGCAGTTTTTTTCCCCAGTTTCAGTTTTATTCTAAAAGCTAAGGAATAGTAATTGCAGAATATGATGGGACGGTGATTGTCCAGAGAACCAATCCCCACTGCTGTTGAAAATGGTGATCTAGGGCTGCCTTCAAATGAACTGAACTGTGGTGCAGTCCGCATCAAGGGCCTTATATATGAACACTGAAAAAAAAAAATAATAATTCAGTGGTTCAGTATATATGACAAAACAAATCTGTGATTTTTACACAAAAAAGCAAATTATTAGAATTACTTAAATGCTTTAAGTTCTGTATTAAATTAATTTACATAAATATGTGGCTAAAACCCAAAGTGTATATATTTACTTACTTTACTGAGTTAAATTTACTATTATTTTGCAAGTGCTCACAAAACTAGAAAAAAAAAAGAAGTAATGTTTATGTGAAACGATTGCAAACTAAAGTGGGGACGTGTTTTTTTTGGGTTTTTTTTGCTCAATTTGCATACATGTTCACAGAAATTTAAACTGATTTAATTTTGCCTGTTATGGATGGATTGTTTTCAATATTTCTTGTTTTGTCAGCTTTAAGGCCTAAGGCTGTTATATAATGAAATGTTCTGAAAGATCAAGTGTTTCAGTAAAGTTTTCTTGGTTCACCCTCTTGGCGTTTCTCAGTCAGGTGTATGGTGTGCGCGTGCACATGCCTTTGTTAATTAATCATTTTGCATGCTCTCAGTTCTATGCTTATGAAGGCTGATGTGACTGTATTTACTCATTGGTATACCACTTCTGTTTGGAACCATTAAACATGTTAGTGACCATTAAGTAGCCATTACCTTATTTAGTTAGTGTGTTCTTTATACAGAGGTTTATGTAGCTCATTTAACTCAACCTGAAGAAAAATGTGCTTTTAGAGCAAGAAAATTGCTAGTTAACTTTGCTTGTGTTTTTGTGGAAATTGTTACCACACTTTTCCTGAGTAAATGTCATTCTTTTTTCACCCCATGGTGCCATCTCTTCCCCAGGAACGCGACAGGCACGCACTCAGCATTCCACATGATGAGATTCATCAGACCAGGCCACTTTCTTCCATTGCTCCTGATGCTCACGTAGGTGTTTTTCACCAGTTTCAATTTTATTCTAAAAGCTAAGGAATAGTAATTGCAGAACATGATGGGAAGGTGTATATCAAACTTAAAAATGAGTAACACTTACAGCAAAAGGTGTGTGTTGAGACACACAGAAGTATGATCTCTTAGGTCATTTTCACACTACAATATTTTGGTTCTTTAAAGCCCAGAGTTCAGTACAACTGATGAAGTGTGAATGCTGGTTTTTTTTTTTTTTTTACCTGGGAATTGTCCAGAGAACCAATCCCCGCTGCTCTTGAAAATGGTGTTCTAGGGTTTGCTTCAACTGAACTGAACTGAACAGTGGTGCGAGCCACATCAGGGGCCTCATTTATCAACACTGAAAGAAAATGATTCAGTGCTTCAGTATATATGACAAAACAAATCTATGATTTTTACCCAAAAAAAGCTAATTATTAGAATTGCTTAAATGCTTTAAGTTCTGTACTAAATTAATTCATATAAATATGTGGCTAATAACCAAAGTGTATATTTTACTTAACGTTACTGTGTTAAATTTACTATTTTACGAGTGCAAATATTGCAGTATTTGCAAGTGCCCCATGATCACAAAGCCACTTGTCAAAGTCACTCAGATCATTATGCTTGCCCACTTTTCCTGCTTCCAACACATCAACTTCGAGAACTAACTGTTAATTGCTGCCACCCCTTGACAGATGCCATTAAAAAACTCCTAAAAAGTAAATTTAACTAGGAACTTTCTTGTTTTAAAAGTATATTTTACTCAAATTTGAGTTAAATGAACTACATAAATCTCAACACTATATATATTTAATAGAAAAACTACTTGTAAATGTGCCAAATGTAAAAGTGCCATTTTTTTGCTTTTTAAAGGGAAGTTGTTTACTGTATATGGCGATTTTTAGGCTTTTATTTATGCAAATGAGTGTGTCTGAGCACGAGCATACCAATCTGGAATGTGTGGGATTTATCAATGGCCATTGCTTACAGCTGTGCGTACACAAGTGTGATAAATACCAATTTTCTTGTACATACAGGCGGCTCTTAAGCACAAATTTAGTACTTGTTTTACTCACTCTTTGATAAATGAGACCCCAGGTGTGGAAGCTATCTGTGCTCAGCGGTACATGGCAAGTAACACGATTGGTTCAACTTTATGTTGAGTATTACTTCCTGTTTCTTCCTGTATTACTTTTTGATGCTGGGGACAGGGTTATTATGTTATTAATAACTTACTAATAATACCTCGTTAGTAATTATTAGGTTATTATTAAATAATTATCATATACAGTATAAGTAGCTATAGCATATAAGTACAGGTACTGTAAATGCTTCCTAGGTGAGCACTCATGGTAGAGTTTAGCTATTCCTAGCAAAGACATAGTAACTCAATACAGATAAGTGGACATGGATAAAGCCTTATTAGCCTTTCATGTTATATAAAAGCACATAGCTGTACTCATTTCAATTCAAGAAATTCCGCCCTGACAAGGATTATGGATTACACCGTATATTTATTATTACAGTCTCCAGAACAGATTAAACAAAAAGCAGCAGTCATAGTAGTGTTATTAACAGTAAACCTTTCAACAATGTTATGTATTACTATTAACCGTCTCTTAAAAAAAAAAAAGCAATGGCTAGGTTTCTTTTTAATTGTAAAAAAAATTACTTATGAAACAAGTTTCCGATAATATTTACAAAGCAAGGACATGTTAGTTTAACCTCTAATTCTCAGGTAAGAATGTGAAGACAATCCAAAACATTACTGATAATATAGAGACTGAGATTGTGCCATCAGATAAACCCTGCTTTATTGTATTATGAAACCTGGAGGAAAGTAATGACATGATATGTGTATTCACTGTGGTGAAGATTCTCAGTGAGAACCCCTGGATGAACTTTCTCCACCCAAAGGCCCATTACTGACATTAATTGCACCCAACATATGCACCCATCCTTACTTTATCCATTTCTCTCGCCATATTCCCTTTCACTCTTGACCTTGCTTTCATTCTCTCAGAACTGGAAGTCATCTTCTGCCTGAGGCAGAGTAGCAATTACACTCATACAAGCATAAATGCACACAATGGGCCTCGGTTAGCAATCTTTTAGTCAAGTGTTAGTTAAATAAACCAAAACTAAGAGTAAAGCCTGAAAAACAGAAGGTCAATAATATAAAACAATTGGTTTTACCACATTTTCTTGATTGTGTTCTTAGCCCCTGACCAAGTGAACTAGCATGAGGATGTGTTTTTGATAGAGACTACAAAGCACTTCTATAAGTTGCTCTGGATAAGAGCATCTGCTAAATGCTGTAAACGTAATAAAAATAAGCAATTATACTCAATTATACTGTCTTATGGGTAAATTTATACACACTCGGGAGCATGAGTAGGATACGAACATTTTACCAAATTTACAGGATTTTCATGAATACCAAATTTCTTGTGTAAATGCTTGTACTAACAATTTATACATAAATCCATTCGTATGCTTGATAAATGAAGCCCAATGTTTTGCCAAGCAATATAAGTGGGCTCTGGATGGTCTCCATACCCCAGTGCTTGTGCCTGGTATTTAACTTTGAGAGAAACTACAAAGAGAACATAACAGTAGTTAAAGAGCTCTCTGTACAACTCAGTGTCAGTAACAGTCCTTCTGCACCTAACCTCGAAGGCATACTTACGGTGGCATAAAAGCAATCTGTGCTGATATATAAGGTTATGATCACCAGCAAAGCGTCACTAAGTTCCTATAACTGCTATAAATATCTGCAGCTAATTCATTTGTCATTTTGTGTGCAGTCTGAACAAACGCAGGTGTTTGTGCCCATACTGGTGTGTGGGTTAATCCTTGCTGCTGCCCTGATCGGAGGATATGTAGGGAGGAGGCACTGGCGCAGAAAGGACAGTGGCATGAAACTAGTGAGTACAAATCACACACAAACACAAAATCTTCTTTCAACTCCAATAAATCAAATCCTTTCTTCTCTCCAGTGACCATATGACACACAGTGGTGGACCGCTTTTCACTTACATAGTAGTGTGTGTTGCACTGGTCTAAGTGTATCAGGTACAGCAACATGGCTGTTTTTTCCCCTATCCAGCCAACTGTGGTCAGAGAATGATTGAAAGAAACTGTGATAATTAGATACACTACCATATCACCAATTGCCAGTGTCCCTGGTGTGCAAACAGTTTCAAAAATTGAATGCTTTTAACTGAATTTAAATGTACTCAAATATGGTAAAATAAAATGGAATGATTTTGACTGAAATTAGAAGTTATGATCTTTTTCTACAAAAGGACTCACACTTACAATTTCATGACAATTCATATTAAAAAAAAGTTACAAAGGGGCTAGGTTAGTATTTGTAACCTTTGTTCATTTAAATTAATGAGAATTTTAATGGGACCCATTTTTTTTCTTTAAAAACATTTTTCCTAAAGTACATTTTTAAAGTAACTTCCATTTCTTTAAATGCAACTATAAAAAAAATGAAGAACAGGAGAGATCGATAGGCAGTAACAGTACTAAGATGATCGGTAGTGGAAACGATACAAATTGGTATAGATTTTAATTGAATATTCTGAATATACTTATAAAATAAAAAGATTAACAACTGATACTCCAGGCAGAAGAAAATATTATTCAAGTAATGAAGTTCAAAATTTGTAACAAGTACATTACAAGGTGTAAATAAAAATCTAATGAATAAACGGCATTTTATTTTTCATGTAGAGGTTCTTGAGTAGGGCTGCTACTTCATTTTCTTTTATAATTAGGCAAAGTACTAACCTCCAAAAAGACTACAAGTGTTTTCCCCCACTACGCTCATAATGAGTATGATGTCCAACCATTTATAATCTAATGCTAGACTCTCTGTGTGTCAGTAAAAATCTCTACATCAGCTGGTGGGTGCTTTAATTAGAGCACACTCATTTGAGCTTTAAGTTATTTTCAAGTGGATTTTGGTGTAGAAGTGATATTTTCCTGGAGAAGTGTTACTAGGCTTGTGATTAAGTGGTGAGCATCTGACACCATATCAGAAGAAGTTTTTCTCAGCACACACCTCTATATCAGAGCGAATGCATTATCAGAGTGAAATATTACCATTTTTTTTTTTATATGCATGTCAAATTGGTACACGTTTATCAAGTAATGAAGCTCATTTTTAAAAAAGTGCAAGGCTCTTTGTGTGGCTGTAATTTTGCTGATTAATGGAGCTATTGGAAGTAATATAGCACACAATAAAAGAGGTTAAATGGGTGCTAACAGTTCATTTACTGGAACACATTCTTATTTATCATGGGTATGTTGCATGTGGAGAAATTATTCTTTACCCAGTGCTTGGTATGTGTTTTCCTCCAGGCAAACGAGTCATACATGACTGATGAAGATAACCAGGGCAACACTCTGGTATCTGTGGCTCCTCTGAACCCACCTGAGAGCCCGGAGAAGCCAAGCCAGAATGGCGAGTCCCTAGAAGCCGTGAAGATCCAAAATCCTCCTGCCGCCACCAATGGTCACTCTACCACCAAAGCTGACACTGAGCTGTGAGAGTCCGTCTGAACTACATGGGCTCTGGGTCAAAGTTCACCATCCCAGGCCTACAAACAACACTAGGGAACTGACAAAACAAATACTCTCTTTATCTCAATACAATTAATACATAATGAGGGTTACTGACAGTTATTATCGTGTAATTTGGAAATGGCTCTTAAGATGATGATGACCAGGGGTGGGTTTCCCAAAACATTTGTAATGCTAAGTACATCGTTATCTCGTTCATACGAATGTTCTTTTATTAACAAGCTTTTACCAAAACCTTTTACTAATGTACCATGTCAACTTGTCTGTAAATTAATGAGTAACCTGACCTATTCATTTTTCATGAAATACTTAGTTATTTGGAGCTTGCATGCAGTTCTACCTCAAAAAGGCAGAGGCCACTCATTTCTATACAAAAAGCCTCACAGTTGTATGGAGTGACTGTGATCTATTGCCCTGTGTTAACTTGCTTAATTAGCATCTGTGGTGTAGTGGGTAGCTTGGCCATCTCTGAGTGTTCAGAGTGTAGTAGGTTCAAACCACAGCTTTGTTCACTGTCTGTGTGGGGTTACACATTGTTCTTTATTTATCATATACACAAAAAGCTATACAAAACTGCATTTAAAACTGTGTCCATGTAAATCTATTCACATGGAACCAACAAGCGTAAGAAATATATTTATGCTGAAGTAACATATTTTGTTTGTGTAGGATTAATGTACAATTCAATTAACTTTGAAGTAAATTCAATTAGCTTTTTTAATGTAGCTTTTGTATTACCTTTGTCAGTGTTGTGTACACTGAGAAAAGTTCACCGAAATTTACTTGATTCAGATGTGTACATGTGTACACAGTTCCATGTGAATGAATTGATTTGCATTAACACAGGACTCTGGAGCTGAGAGGCAGTGACGCTACCCACTAGACTACCATACTGCATTTGATAATGGCTCACACTCATTCCACATAAGCAAAGCTAAAAGATTAGATCAAACCTAAGCAATATTTGCGTGATGAGTGAACATCTCTAAACAGCTGCACTGAAGAAAGAAAATTCAGAAATTCTAAGCATAATAACAAAAGATTTCCCCCCCCAAAAAAACGACAAAAACAGTTCTACAAGACATAATCATAAGCACCAAATAGCAAAAGTAAGTAAACAGTATAGACTACATAGAGATGGTAGATATCCCGGAATGCACTGCCATGAATAGTTAAGTGCTAAAAGCCAATCAGGCGCTTCCAGGACCACAATATGTAAACTATACATTTAATGTAAACGTTATATTTTCTCTTAAATCTTACAATAATATTGCATTTTTTCAGTGTTGCCCTTCCAGACAAACATAATTTCTGTCGTAAATTCTTATTTAATATTCTATTTAAAGTCACTTATTCATCTAATAAATTTACCCCCAGACTGTTAATCGAATGTTTGACTATTGACTCGTGCGGTGTGCAGACTTGACTCAGAGTGGGCGGAGCCAACAAAGAACTACTTACAACTCAATCTTTAAATCTCTGATAACGAAACCTCCCAGGAAACACTCGCTGAATAGGCTCATACTTAACATATGTCCTTCTTAAAGTTGTTCGTCATTCGCTAAGATTCATCGTTGTCGGGAAACCCACCCCAGTTTCTTGTCTTGTTATCTGGTTATATCCCTTACCCTTCCCACACACAATCAAACCTGTTAAGAATATCTAGTTGTTAACTTCCACATAAAAAAAATTAAGTTAAAAATAAAGTTAGGTTGTTTGGGTTATGATAAAAAAAACAGCAGTTAAAATATTATATAATGTTGTTATATTATATAGTATTATATAATGCTAGTTTATTATAATGTGAAGAGTGCAAGTGCTGTGGCTCTCTGAGCTGATGTTGAACAATGGTCTTGGGTGTGTGTCCTTCAATATGATTGATTGCTGGCTTCCATAAGTGTATACAGACTTGGACAGAGTCAGTCCCTGTTTGTGTCCCAATGTTCCACAGTTTCCTAACCCTCCACATGGCTCTCTGTTCAAGAGCACAATTCTTTGTGGGTCATCCAGTGAAGAAATGATCAAATTGAGTTCTGTTTGCTTGTTCTTTTTTATGCACATGTGTGAATTGTTTTTCTAAAGTTTCAGATGCCATGTGTGACTTATAAATATGAGTGATTCCATATTTCATTGGGTCGATATAAGAATGTGTGCCTATGTTAACAGTACTGCTCAACCTTTGTTTATTAAACAATGTGACAATGTGATGACTTGGAGAGTTAAGGTGATTGTACAGCATTTGTTTGGTGCTGGACTTCATTGGCTAACAATTACCATGAACTCCTTTTCATCACTGCAAACCACAGCTCACACCGGACTTCAAAATCCTGCAAAACAACCAGGGCTTATAGGTGATTGATGAAGATGACCTTTTCAATAGACCAAGACACATTTTGGAATTGTATATTTGTTCTAAACCAGTATTATGCTCTTTTGTAATATCTCTGGAATGGCATAATTGTTTAGATGTAGTGGGCTATCCTGAAACCTGTCCTTCTTCTGTTATTTTAATGCAATTATTGATTGTTAATTGCCAACCAGCCAAAGGCAAACAACGAAAAGAGCAGAGTCCCGCTTAACATGGACTCCCATTGCAATAGGCATAATGCTATCAATTGTTTTGGCATGGCAGCCATGACTAGTAGTGTTCTGTTCTTTTATTTAATTCATCCTCCTTCTATATTTAACATTCCACTGTTCTGGGTCTGTGGTCTGTGTACTACATTTCTTATAAGCTGAAGAACATGTTTTGGTGTAAGATTGGAATATGAATAAAGTTTTGGAAACTAAATTCAATTCATTTGAATTCAATTTTATTTGTATAGCACTATTAACTGTGGACATTGGCACAAAGCAGCTTTACAGAAATAAATACATTCAGGATATACATTTTCAATGTATGAATTTATCCCTACTGAGCAAGCCAGCGGTGACGGTGGCAAGGAAAAACTCCCTGAGAAGCTGCGAGGAAGAAAGTTTGAGAGGAATCGACTCAAAAGGGAACCCATCCTCATCTGGGTGACACTGGTTAAAGCAATTATAAACAATTTCCTTCTGTAACTAAGTACTACATGGTCAAATAGTGCAATTGTGTAACCAGGAAATTTATTACAGGTGAAGTCTGTTTTGTTGTCTTATGAACTTATCTACTGTTCACTCATGGAGACTTGAGTGCAAAACTGTTCGTGGCAGTTGCAGCTAAATGAGTATGCAAAGCTATATGACATTTTAAACTATTTGCTGCAAAATATATTTATGTGAGAGAATATAGGTTTAGATAGATTGCTTGCATGCAGACTTAAAAACATAACGAACACATGCTTATTCAACATAAAATGTAATAAAAATAAAATAGCTTGCAGATCTGGAAAGGCTCTATAGCTTAAGTGCCAACAGCTGGACTGTATAAGTATGAGTGATGACATCATGGTGAAGGGATTTATCTCTGCAATGAACTCCAGTAAGACCTCCTCAGCAAGATCAGCTATCCATGTGTGTTTTTATCTGACTTAACCTCTGGAATCTCTCCATTCTCAGAAAATGGATGGGGAAAAACATTTCAGCATCATTCATAATCTTTTCATTAATGATTTACACAACATCCATAAATTGTTCCCTGTTTTTAATCAGAATAAAGATCCTTTAATGATATGTAAGACATACGATTACACCCAAGCTGGAAAGAGAAATTATTAATCATTTAAGCCTCTACATGATCTCCAGATCCTCCGCAGCCTTTGGCATGCACCATAAATTTGCCACTCTCAACAACAAGAGCACATCACAAAAACTTCCCCAAGGCCATAAGTTCATTGCCTCAAGAATAAACATATATAAAATAAAACAAATTCCCAAAATTAGATCAAACTCACAGAAGTCAGCGGGGGGTTTCTAACTGGACCTGAGGCAATTATGTTGACATAGAATAATAACATTTAAATGCAATATGAAAAGACTTTTTTTTTTTTTTTTGTAAATTAACAGTCACTAGAGAGGGTTCCTGGAGGACTAGTGGTTAGGCCGTGGCGCTCTCACCCACTCAGCCACTGGGGTTGCACAAGACAGTGCACTCCCAGTGCCAGTCCCAAGCCCGGATAAAACTGGGGAGAGTTAATACATAAACATGGCATAAAAACTGTTCCAAATCAAATATGCGGACCAATGATCTCCTATGGTGACCCCTAGCAGGAGCAGCCAAAAGAGGAACAACAACAACAACAAACAGTCACTAGAGAATAAATGTGTTTTGTCAAGGTGAGGTTGTGGAATCAAGGGGTTTGCTTTCTAGAGGTTTGTATAAAGCAAGTCAACTGAAAACATGCAAGATGACTAGATAAAATGTTCGAGACGTCATTGATGAAATAAATGATCACTTTCATATCATTTAAAATATATTGCGTGCCTTATTTTGGCAAACTGACTTCGGTTTGATGGATTAAAATCACTGATAATAATCAGTGAAAAAAGAGTGTTGTCTGTATGCTTCTCTTACTATATTGCCTCCCCAGCAGAGTTTTTCAGACTGATGGTATTCTTAGTCTGTGACCTAGTGAACCAGTATCAGGATGTATTTTTTGATAAGAGACTTCAAAGCACTTCTGCAAGTTGTAAAGTAAAGCTGTCTTCCAAATGCCATAAATTTTAATCAGAGTGATAATCTTACTGATAATCATAATGGTTGGTGTCCATAGAAGTGATATAAAACCATTTAGAGCTTTGGGGCCGCATGTGTGGAGGTCATAGTAGGAGTGGGGGATTAAACACACACACACACACCAGGAGGGAGTTTTCTCATAGGGTGGGGGCCATTGTATGTTGTTGCAGCTGTGAGACCTGTCGTGTTTTCTTTCACTCTTCACAGATTGCCACAGGAATGGAAGGAGAGAACTGGTTGTGTCAGGGTTCAGACCATGCCGGATGAGCTTGGAACTGAGATGGATAAAGGGACCAATGGCTTGGAATCACAGGGATGTTGACTGTGCCTAGGAGAAGCAGGGATGGTAATTTTATCCAGTGGTATTTTGACTTGAACGCTCTGGATAAACATAAACCCTACCCCAGGGATCATGGATAATGTTATACAAGTATAGTATTGCCTCCAGCAGCTGATTCTCTGTCAGCTATCATCATAACTCTCAGTAGCGGAATGTGAATTACCTCACCTGATGTTCACGCTCCAGTCTGAACCCAGTGCAGGACAATGCACTAGTTTTACAATACTGTAACAAAGGGTACAATATCACACCCAAGACATACAGTATGTCACATCTATCACATCTGTCTGTCAATAACCTGCAATTCTAGGACACTGGATATTTTCCTATATAACAACACAGTCCATCATATTTTATTCCTTAAAATAATTCCTATAAATAAGAATAATAACTGTACACTAACTCTAAATAGAGAGATAATGTACATATTTTATAGCACAACATACATGTACAAAGCAGTGAGCATTCTGTATGCTTTGAGCATTTATAGTATTGCTATAGAATTAATTTGCCAGTTATAGGCTTCATTAAAGTAGCATGGATGGGCTGAACTCACAGAAATGTCCCACTGATCTCCCAACACTTACAAACTTCCTGTGTATACCAGGCATTCCAGCTGCATAGTCCTTATCTGTGCACTCAGGAAAAGGTCAAATATCTAGCCTTAGACACATAAGCAGGAAAGTGTCTGGAAGGTTGGTTTCCTCTCCCATGGGTCAAAAGCTATCTCAAGTGGGCACTCCTTTTTTGAATAACAGGGAAGCAACAACTTCTTCCAAAGTTATAATTCAGTTTGGCCCTAAGAGTATGGCTACACAAATAATTAAGCAAAGAAATATCCATGGAACTTGCCTCGACAATGAGTGTAATATTCATTGACTTGGAATCTCCATGGGTTGACACTCATGATTAATTTTCCTTCTAAATAGCAAAAGGATTTAATCAATTAGAACCATTTCTTGTCTTTAACAGAAATAACTAAAAGGCCCCAGTGGTGATTATCATAACACAGCTTTGTCGTTACATGTGTTCATCTCTCATTTACACAGCTATTTACTAATGTGAGTCATTTCATAAGACAAAATTGCAAACTACTTGTTCAAGCTGATACACAATAAAGAAACATCATCACAATTATAGCTGCAATAATTGGAGCATCAGTTGTGATCAAAAAAGCAATCTGACTTTGTATGACACTTTCACAAGGTTCTATAGACATTTAAATTGGTCAGGTAAGGCAATAATAATATTTCAAAATAATATATACATGAGCATAGTACACACAGGTTTCCAGAGAAAGAGGCCACTGTGGACAAATATCTTTATATCGCTCTTTGGTGATGAGAGATTTTAGCCTCAGATATCTGTTCTTGACTGACAGGAGTGGAACATGCTGTGTTCTTCTGCTGTAGACCATCCGCTTCAAGGTTCGAGGTGCAGTGCATTCTGGGAAACGTTTCTGTTCACCATGATTGTAAAGAGTGGCTATTTGACTTAGCCTTCCTGTCTGCTTGAGCCACTCTGACCATTCTCCTCTGATCACTCTTATCAACAAGAACTGCCTCTTACAGGGTTTTTTTTGTTTTGCTTGTGATTCAGTGTAAATTCTAGACTGTTTTATGTGAAAATCCCAGGAGATCAGTGGTTTCTGAAATACTCAAAGCAGCCCACGGAGACTGAAACTGTTCAGGACTGTTCTTTTTAAGCTGAGCAGAAACCTGTCCTGTTCTCTAAACACTTTCATCTTTCTCATCTATTAATTTGCTGGAGGGTTTCTCTTTGATACAGTATCTCAGGAGATTTAATAGTGATTCTCACTTTTTTTTTTTTTTATTTAGGTATCAAATGTTTCTCCTAAAATTCCTTCGGCGAAATAGAATAAGGTGAAAGTAGACATGAGATTTCAACAGAGTCACAACAGAGAGAAAGGCCACATTTGGCATCAGTAGGATTCATATACAATCTCCTGATCACAGGGCAAACACTTTATTTCTGGAAACGTATTTTTTTTTCCTTCGATTGTTGTTCACTGGTTAATTCATTGAGTCGAGTTATTTTTCAAGGTTTGGCTGTAGAGCTTCTCCAAATATAATTAATGCTTGATAAAATTTAAATTGTAACTAGATCTGAGGATTTAGCATACTTTAATACTCTTCATAACTGTATTACTAAAACTAAAATAATGCTGTATTTAACACCTAGTGTACTTCTCTTCTACTTTGCCTCAAGAGAAAAACTGGAGAGAAAAGAGGCAGAAACAGAAATCTTCCTTTTCTTTTCATTTGATCTCAGTGATGTCTAGGAGAAACTAGAGATAATAGAGATGATCAGCCACTTTAATAGGGACACCTGTACTCCAGCTTATTCATGTAATTGTCTAATCAGCCAATGACGTCACAGGAGCACAATACATACATTCATGCAGTTACAGAAGCTTCAGTTAATGTTTACATCAAATAAGAATATGGGGAAAAATGTGATTTCAGTGACTTTGACTGTGGTATGCTTGTTGGTGCCATATGGACTGGTTTAAGTAATTCAGAAACCACTGATCTCCTGGGATTGTTACATAAAACAGTCAAGACTTTACACAGAATGGTGTGAAAAACAAAACATCCTGTAAAAGACAGTTCTTAATGATAAGAGAGCAGAGGAAAATGGCCTGATTAGTTCAAGCTGACAGGAAGACTATGCTAAGTCAAAAGTCCACTCTTTACAACCATGGTGAGCAGAAAAGCATCCCAGAAATTTTGGGAGAATTATTTGATATCTAAAAAAAACAAGTGAGAATCACTATTAAATCTCCTGAGACACTGTATCAAAGAGAAACCCTCAAGCAAATTAATTTGCATTTAGCAAGGTGAGGACAAAAACACTAAATAGATGAGAAAGATGAAGGTGTTCAGAGAGACCATCCGTTTCAAGGTTCGAGGTGCTGTGCATTCTGGGATGCTGTTCTGCTCACCATGGTTGTAAAGAGTGGCTATTTGACTTAGCATAGTCTTCCTGGCAGCTTGAACTAGTCAGGTCATTTTTCTCTGACCTCTCTCTCTTTATCAGGAACTGCCTCTTACAGGCGGATGTTTTGTTTTTCACACTGTTTTGTGTAAAGTTTTGGCTGTTTTATAGAGCTTCTGAAGGTGTTCAGAGAACAGGACAGGTTTCTGCTCAGCTTTAAAAGAACAGTCCTGAACAGTTTCAACAGTTGAAAAGAAGCTAGCAAGCCAGACAAACTTAAATTAGGGTCAACCAGGAGTCGAGTGTCAGAGGACCTGAAAGTATGCACATGTGTGTAGGGTTGGAGAAGCTCAGAAAGGCTGAGATAAGCAAGAGTTTGCATTAGATGCAGGTTGAACCTAGTAGCCATTGTAGCATATAGATTATAGGATGACAAATATATAATGTTTAAATATACTTAAAGTGGTCAATAAGCATATTTAACATGTAGGTAAAAGATGCCATGCAATAAATATCCTTATAGCTATCCATGTAGTGGAACATTTGTGCATTTCTGTAGAGCATCCATCTGTGGTAGCCCGTAGTCTAGATGTTCCTGCTTCACAAATTCACATGTCAGGATCCACATGTGTAATTTCACACACACACACACACACACACACACACGTGCGCAGTGGTTTCTGATGTCCCTACTGGCACATTAATGGAGGTTGTGAGCAGCCATTAGTTTTACAGACAAATCAGTCATGGGTGATCTCAGTGTACATGGGTGTGTCGTTAACAAGAATTGGCTACACACACAAAAACACAAACACATCTGATCCAGTAAACATACATGCACACAAGGTGCTGTGTGACACCTGCTGGTCCACTCTGGGCTTTCAGTTTCACTGTGTGTAAAATTTTATATATCTAGTTTAATAGACATCCATTGCCACATAGACGTATACACTCCATACCCCATCTTTCATGATTTTCGTAAGACACATTCACATGATCCTTTCATCTTGTTTAAGTGAGATCATTCGTTGCAGCCTCTTAGCTGGATGGTTAAATCTTTTTGCATGTTGGGTTTCTGTTTTGCCACATAACACTTAAGTAAAATATTAATGGTGGAGTTTGGCTGTTGGCGTTTTCTACCAGTTAGTGTCTGTTATTTTGTACACAGAAAACCCACCAGTGTAATTTTTAGTCCATGTTTGCATTGCATGCCATGCATACCAACATATATCTAGAAGAAAATATATTTGTTATGCTTTAAATATTATTTACTGTAATACTGTACTACACTGCAAACGTTGCTAATTAGGATGAGGTTAAACTACTATTTCAGTTATATATATATATTTTAGTGCAATAGCACTGTGAGGTTTTAGTGGTTGTCATAATACTGTTTCCCAAAAGTATAGTTTAAGTTCGCTGCAAGGCATTCTCCATTCCTGTTCCCCTTTTCAAACACAAACTGTCTGATGTCATTAAACTAACAGAAAGTACAGCCAAGTGTGTGTGCATCAAATGTGGGAGCCAGAGGAATCTGGAAAACATGGTCTCTCCCACATTTTCACCATGATGCAATGTTCTTTCATTTCCTGTTCGCTGCAACACCCTCAAGTCAAACGTCACTTCAGCCCAGTCCTCCACTGCTCCCAAGTCCATTTACGTAATTCATAATGTTTCTGCTTTTCCAGACATTATCAATCAAATCAGTTGGAACAATGTGTACTATTTATTCATGGGACATAAGACATTTCAGCTGCCAAACAGAGAAAAACTTGCATAGAGACATATGAGTGTGTAACAGATCAATGACTGGATTTTTCTAAATTAACAATGGAACAGACTAAACTATTTACACTCAACTTGTAGCACTGACCCATGAGGAATTTGATGAAATATAGGTAAGAAATGCATTTGCTAAATGTCACCCTCTGCTGAAGGACACATTTTCTTGGCTGACAGAAGAGTCACATGGGTACCATGTGCATTCCTTTTTTTAATGAAGTTGAATTATTTAAGCTTTTCTTATCTTTGATAATAAGGTGGCATGATGTTATGGTTGGTAGTGTTGCTTCCTCACAGGTTCAGTGTCCCCAGTTGATCCTGAGCTTGGGTTATTGGCTGTGCAGAGTTTCACATGTTCTCCAAGTAGTTAAAGTCAGATTAAGTGATGTTAACAGCAACTTGAGGCAGGACCATCCGTCTTCTAAAAGGGCAGTCCCAGTGGACTCAGGGCACAAAGCAAGTGCCAACCCCTCACAGAGCACAATCACACACAATTTGGAAATGCCAATCAGCATCTTTTGATTAGGGACAGAAACCTCAGAAGCACGGGGAGAATACTACGCAAGCTCCACACACACACACCTCCACACACACACACACCTCCACACACAGTGGGGAAGTGGGATTTGAACCCCCATCCCTAGAGAGGCAAGGCAACAGTGCTAACCACTAAGCCACCATGTCCCCTGAAGGCAGGTCTGTAAGGAAGAATCAGTCCAGAAATCTGCGCATTACCAAAACTCCCCTTCATAACCTGATGTACAGCTTTTACGACAAAATGACTAATATTATAAAATGCATTGGGATATTTATAAGTAACATCATGCGTTTTTAACAAAGCAATATTAAAACACTCTTCTTCAACATTTCTTCAAAAGTTTCTGTCATGGACGTCCTAAAAGATTCATATATTATTAATATATTATTGTCACAAATGAAGATTAGCATTAATAGTTTACATTACCAGCACTTAGTAGATGCTTCCTTATCCAGAGCGACTTACCCTGAAACACTGAAGTCTCTGGTGAAATAGGCTATGGCCTACCAAAAGGCTAAAATAGATGGCAGACCCACAACCATCCAGGGTCCAGAGTTTGAATTGGAAAGGAAAATGGTTAAAAACTGATACTGATGTTGAAATGTTTTTTTGGGGGGTCTGTAGATCAGAGAAAAACCTTGTTGAGTGATGATCAAAAACTGCATTACAAGTTTAATCAGGTGAAAAGGTAAAGGTGCCCAACAGAGAAATAAACTACGAAACTTCATTTTACAAACTGCACTGATTTAATCACATGAGGCAAAATAAACAGTGATACAGAGTAAAAAAACTTAAACAAATTCAGTCCTGTTTGTGTGCATATGTGTGTTCATGCACAGTGACAATGTGTAGTCACGATGGCATCTGCATTGCAAATGTGTATGCTGCACTTGTTTGGGGTGCAGTGGTGGCGACAAAATTATGACCAGGGTTGCCAGGTCTGAAAAATTTCCAGAAAAAGTAAAACTGCACAAAGAGCTCCAATCTAGCCCTAAAGAAATCTGCCACTGAAAAAGGGAGAAAATGTTTTCTCTTTTTTCTTAGTTTGTGTATGGGAAATAGGTTCACCATGATGCACACAAATATTTGATTTGTAGTATCTGCAATATGCTTTTTTTTTTTCTTTTCTTTTCATTGCCTAGTGCAGAGTATCCATGGTATATTCCCCATTTTTCTCTCTTTCAATTTTTTTACAATATCATTTACAACAGAATTTATTCGGTACATCAGAGATAGACTGCCCATGCTCACCTTTTCAAAGGTTTCCATAACCCTATTCCTGGCTCTAAATGTGACTATATCAACTGCACAATTACTGTTAAGTGTCAAGGAAAAACTTCCTGTATATCATGATGTCATAATGAAGTGCTTCTTGTTCTCATTCAGTTGACCAGCAATTAAACAGAGTTAAAGCTTTGCTATGGTTAATGTTTGGTTAAGTGTAGGATTTGTTTAGGGCTCGATATGAGCTATGGTTAGAGTTTGAACCTATTATGTCCCTCCTCTCTCAATAAAGCAGAGCACAATGTTAAGCACAACCTTACCCTGAGCCAGACTACTAGTTCCCAATCTTTCATAGATATAGTCTTGTCTTTGATTGCTTGCTGTGCTATGTGTCTTGGAATTGTTTGTTTGTTACTGTGAATATAATTAACTGTGGTGTCTCCTCTTATCTTATTTAATATATTGTAAGACCTCTATATCATGATATTATAATAAAGTGCTTCTTTTTCATTTCATTGACCAGCAATTACATAGGGATAGATATTTGATAGGGTTAATGTTTGGTTAGGTGTAGGATTTGCTTCGGGTTAGATATGGGCTGTAGTCCTCTTTCAATAAGTAGGGCACAAAATTTACGATTTGCATCTGTTCCACTTTGTTGCTGTTTTTTTTTTTTGCCTTCCCACCATTTTTTAAAATTGTAATTTAACCTACATTGCTTTGTGCAGTAGGTTGCAATATCTATGAAAGATATCAAGGTGAAGCCACCTTACCATGAGCTAGATTACTAACTCTTAATCATCCCTTAACCATTAATCATTGTCTCATGCACTTACTGTATGAGATCTCCTGTTGTATAAGTTGTGTTTTTCTGGTCCCTCAAGTTGCATGTTGTACTTCTTTCTTTGTGATGCTCTTCTATTTCTTTTAGAATTTACTGTTCACAGGTTTTCTCTTATCTGTGTAATATTTTATACTTTCTTTTTTATGGTGGCATAATGAAGTGCTTATTGTTCTCATTCAGCTGAATAGCTATCACATGGGTTTAGAGCTTAATGTTTGGTTACATGTCAGATTTGCTTAGGGTTAAACATGGGCTATAGTTAGGGTTTGAACCTGTTATGTCCCCTTATCTTGCAATAGGTAGCACACAAAGTTAGAGCAACCTTACCCTGAGCCAGATTACTAGTTCCCAGTCATCCATAGATATAGCATTAGCTTCTAGTTATAGTGGTATAGCTTAGATGCTCAATTTTTTAAAATCCAATTCAGCGCTCCTTTCTCAGTGATACTATTCTCTGAGATTTTGTTTGATATGTTTTGTTCTTTCTTTATATCATGTCATAATTAAGTACTTCTTGTTCTCATGCAGTTGGCCAGAAATTACATAGGGTTAGTTACTTGCTATGGTTAATGTTGGGTTAGATGTAGAATTTGTTTAGGGTTAGATATCGGCTATAGTTTTGTTGGAACCTGTTTTAAATTACAATTCACATGTTGCCCACTTTGGCCTTTTTGTTTTCTCTTGTAGAAGCAAAAACCTATGGCCATTTGATTATGATTAAGTGCAGTATCTCCTCTGTTTACAGTTCACATGGTCCACTTTGTGTTTCCTTCCCTTTTTCTTTTTCTTTTAACTGCAATTTAACTTACATTTTCTCCCCTCCTCTTTCAGCTGCTCCTATTCAGGGTGGCTACAGCAGATCACACATCCGCTATTTTAATTCTAGCACGTGTTTTGCGCCTGATGCCCTTCCTGACACAACCCTCCCCTTTTTCCGGGCTTGGGACCTGCACTGAGAGTGCATTGGCTCGTGCAACCCTCCAGTGGCTGGGGTTGGTTCCCTGACCAGGAAATGAACCCAGGCTGTTGCAGTGAGAACGCTGCATGCTAGCCACTAGCACACCAGGGAACCTGCAAGCTAGCTTACATTGCTCATTCTTTTGCAGTATCTATAAACGATATCAGAGTAGAGGGGGTCGGCTCATGCCACATTTCCCTGAGCCAGATTACTAGTTCCCAGTCAACTATAGACATAGTCATCGACTTCAGTGTCTTACATTGTAATGTTTCTTGGGATTGTTTGTCCTTGGTGTGTTTATATCATTTAGTTTTCCCCAGCTAAACCCATTTCTCTGGCCTTTGTGATATCTTTTTTTTTTTTCTATTAGAACTTACTGCTCACATTTTCTGCTGTTAGAAGCCAAAACCTATTATAGCCCATTGTCTAAGATGATCTCTTATCAATTTAATGCTTTACACATTGTTCTCATTCAGTTCTCATTCATTTCCTGGTCTGTGTTTCATGCTCTTGCTTCTGTTAGAATATACTGTTTGCCAATTTTCTGCTGAGAGAACCTAGTCATATCCGTTTTGCTATGATTAAGTGTACTATCTACTCTTATCTGTTAAGTCTCTTTTAAGGTTTCTCTATCATGATGCCAGAATGAAGTGCTTCTTATATTCATTTAGCAATTGCATACGGTTAGATATTTTCTATGGTTAATGTTAGGTGTAGGATATGCATAGGGTTAGTAAGTAGTAAGTAGATAACAATCTAAATCTGTTCCATTTTGTTAGTTTTTGTTTTCCCGCTTTTTAAAAATATAATTAACTCTAATTTAACTTTCATTGCTATGTTCTTTTGCAAGATCTATGACACATATCAAGGTGGAGGGGGCTGTCATAAGCCACTTTACCCTTAGCCAGATTACTAATGCCCAACCAACCATTTCTTTATCTTCAATTGCTTGCTATTGTAGTTGCACCATAGTAATTCTGCTTCTTTTAGGTTTTATGGTTCATAGGTTTTTTTTCTGCCAGAAGCAGAAGTCTATGGCTATTATAACTATTTGACTGTGATTGTGTTTTGTGTGTACTTGCTCTAATCAGTTTTTTCTAAGTCTTATATATCAAGAAATCATAACAAAGTGTCCTGTAAATCTGCCCTCAAGGTATTCAAGGTATTGGTTATGTTGGCCTGACTGAGCAGTGAACCAACCAATAACAGCTAAGCTGCACGGGCCTGAATCAGAATGAACGCATTGCATGGTCAGTGACAGTTTTATCTAAAGATAATGACTTTCATGTAATGTATTGACAGAATGCATTCCTAAAGTAGAAAGCAGCCTGGGCTTGACAAGAAAGTACACTGGTACCTGTCAAGGGGTGGGAAATATTAGGCAGCAAGTGGACAGTCAGTTCTTGAAGCAGGAAAAATGGGCAAGCGTAAGGATCATTGGTGTTCATGGGGAGCAAAGTCTAGCCCGTCTGGTCTGATCCCACAGAAAAGCTACTGTAGCACACATTGCTGAAAAAGTTAATGCTGGCTATGATAGAGAGGTGTCAGAACACACAGTGCATCACAGTGTATGGGGCTCCATAGCTGCAGACCAGTCAGAGTGCCCATGCTGACCCCTGTCCATCGCCAAAAGTGCCTACACTGGGCATCAGAACTGGACCATGGAGCAATGGAAGGAGAAGGCCTGGTCTGATGAATCACGTTTTCTTTTACATCAGCTGTTTTGGTGGCGCAAGGGGGAACTACACGATATTACGCAGGTGGTTTTAATGTTACAAGTGATCGGTATATGGGTGGCCATCCTGACAGGGATTCAGAAGTGAACCCAAAATGTCTCTGAGGTCCTCTAGTGGCTGGCTGCAGGACAATTTCTAGCCCCAGCCATTCCCATGTTAGTGAATGGAAAAAGACCCAAACTTGCATTTGAAGTTAGATCTTAACAAATTATTTTCAGGAATAGTGTTCTGTCATTTTTACAAATTCAGTTGTCCTCATAAGCACATCTCCCTCTCTATTTTTCCTTATAATTTAACCCCTTTTACAGGAGTTATTTGATAATTAAAATGGCATGGTTGTTGAGGCAATGGCAGTTCTGGACATGGGAGTCAAGACTTATGAACATGCATCTAAAGCTTTTGACAGCTTTGCAGTAAAGCTATGTCTTGCTTCTTTTACAGCATTTCTAACAGGCAAGAGTATAAACATAGCACTGCATACACAAAAATAAAACAATCCAGAACACCCTCTCTTGGGGAACATACAATAGCAAGGACAGGAAAAGGGGTCCTGACCTTGAGAAAACCACTTTCTTGATCAAGGTAGTTATTGATTCTTTTGCTTGTTTGAGAGGAGCCCTTGCTGAGTCAGACTACTAATTCCCAATCTTTCATCACAGGATTGTCTTAGGGTTAGATATTGGCTGTAGTTAGTATTTGAATTTGTGTCCCCTCCTATCTCAATAAGCAGAGCACAAAGTTTACAATTTGCATCTGTTCTACTTAAATTTAAAACTGTAATTTAACTTACATTGTGCTGTTCTTTTGAAATATCTGTGAAAGTTATCAAGGTGAAGTGGTCTGGCTCAAGCTACCTTACCCTGAGCTAGATTACTAGCTCTTAATCATCCATAGACATTGTCTTATCCTTCATTACTCACTGTATGAGAGCTGTTGGTTTTCCCTCTAGTGGTATAGTTTTATTATTTGGGTCTCTCATGTTGTATGTAGTACGTATTTGTCTGTGATGCTTTTCTGTTAGAATTTCTTCCCAAGAAAAGCAAAGTATGTTGAGGCTTATTACTAGATTTATTTCATTTGTTTAAGCTAAAGCATATCTCCATATTTTCCCTAATGATTGAAGTATTTTAGAGTCATTTGATAACTAAAAAGGCATGAGGCAAAGACAGTCCTGGACATGATTCAAGCTTTACAACCATGCATCTAAAGCTATGTTTGGGCACCCTGTTAACTGTTTTATCAGAACCTCAGCAGAGCATTTGGTGAAAATACAAACACAGAAAAAGGTGCACTAGTCAGAGTCTCACCTTGAGAGAACCACTTTCTTGATCATGGTAAGTAGTAATGCTTTTGCATGTTTGAGTCCTTGCTCCTAGGTGAGCAGGGGAATGCTGCAGCCCTTGAGAACTAGTGGGTGGGCACATGGGTGGGGATCTGTCAATCATTTTTGCATCCACCAATAGAGTAACTGCTTATGACCGTCTTTCACAGTTTGCATTTTTTGCAGGAGCCAAACAGAAATTCAGATGAAGTTACCATCCAGTTACAGGGTATCCCCAATACAAATGCTGTATTTTTTTTTAACTGGAAATATACAAGTAGGTTGCCTTTATTTTCTTTGAAAGAACATTTCTTAAGTCGCAGAGTTATGTCTCCTGCATCCTTGTCTTTGAATTACTGTACTTTGTAACTGAATGCTGTGGTAGGATCACAATGCTAGCTATGTAGCTAACCAGTTAACTAAACAGGTGTATATTTTTTTAAATTACAAGCTGCCAAACACACCAGATCATTACTTTGCTGATTTTTGGCTTTATATAAATTTAATATCACAAAATGACCAGTTCTCAATTCAATGTTATATAAAATTTCTAATTTATCTCTAATGAGCAGGTCAGAGGTGAAGGTGGCAAGAAAAACTTCCTGTATATCATGATGTCATAATGAAGTGCTTCTTGTTCTCATTCAGTTGGCCAGCAATTAAATAGAGTTAAAGCTTTGCTGTGGTTAATGTTTGGTTAAGTGTAGGATTTGTTTAGGGCTCGATAGGAGCTATAGTTAGTGTTTGAACCTTTTATGTCCCTCCTCTCTCAATAAAGCAGAGCACGATGTTAAGCACAACCTTACCCTGAGCCAGACTACTAGTTCCCAGTCATTTCTCATAGGTTTTACTGAGGCTTAGATATAGACTGTAGTAAGTATTTGAACTCTGTTTATTTCAATAGGCAAATTACATAGTTTAGGTTTAAAACTGTATCTTATCTTATATTGTGTTGTTCTTTTTAAGATTGCAAAGTGGAGGGGTTTAGCTTAAGCCCCCTTACCCTGAGTCAGACTACTAGTTCCCCATCATTCATCACAGGATTTACTTAGGGTTAGATATTGGCTGTAGTTAGTATTTGAATTTGTATCTCCTCCTGTCTCAATAAGCAGAGCACAAAGTTTACAATTTGCATCTGTTCTACTTTAAATTTAAAACTGTAATTTAACTTGCATTGTGCTGTTCTTTTGAAATATCTGTGAAAGTTATCAAGGTGAAGTGGTCTGGCTCAGGCTACCTTACCCTGAGCTAGATTACTAGCTCTTAATCATCCATAGACATTGTCTTCTCTTACAATACTCACTGTATGAGTGTATCTAGTGGTATGGTTTTATTACTTAGGTCTCACAAGGTGCATGTGGTACTTCTTTGTCTGTGATGCTTTTCTGTTAGAATTTCTTCCCAAAAAAAAAAGCAAAGTAAGTGGGGGCTTATTCCTAGATTCATTTCATTTGCTTAGGATAAAGCCTCTGCCTCTATTTTTTTCCTTATGAATAAAGTATTTTATAGTTATTTGATCATTAAAAAGGCATGATAAATCATTGATAAGGAAAAGATAGCTTTAGACATGACAATCAAGCTTCATATATACACATGCACCTTCTAACATGCATTTAAAGCTCTTGACAACTTTAGAGCAAAGCCATGTTTTAAGTGTTAACTGATCTATCAGACTCTCAGCAGAGCACTTGAGGAAAATACAAACACAGGAAAAGGGGCACTGTCAGAGTCTCACCTCAAGAGAACCACTTTCTTGATCATGGTAAGTAGTAATGCTTTTGCTTGTTTGAGTCCTTGCTCCTAGGTGAGCAGGGAAATGCTGCAGCCCTTGAGAACTAGTGGGTGGGAACATGGGTGGGGCTCAAACACACCAGATCATTATTTTGCTGATTGGGGCTTTCTATAAATATAATATCACAAAACAACCAACATCTCAATTCAAAGTTATTTATAAAGCTCTTCTAACAAGGGACATATTTAATTTATTCCTCTCTCTCTCAATAAAGCAGAGCACAATGTTAAGCACAACCTTACCCTGAGCCAGACTACTAGTTCCCAGTCATTTCTCATAAGATTTGCTTAGGGTTGAGTATAGGCTGTAGTTAGTGTTTGGACTTGTGTTTTTTTTCTATCTCAATAAGTAGTGTGCAAAATTTGTAGTTGTTCTACTTTAAATTTAAAACTGTAATTTAACTTACAATCTATTGCTCTTTTGCAATATTTATCCTAACATCTATCAGATTTATCATCCATTGACATTTAAATTGAGTAAATTACTCACTGTATGAGAGCTATTGGTTTTCCCTATAGTGGAATAGTTATTATTTAGGTCTCTTAAGTTGCATGTAGTACTTCTTTATCTGTGATGCTTTTCTGTTAGAATTTACTGTTTGTCTATAATTAAGTGTAGTATCTGCTGTTACCTTTTAATATTTTATACTTTCTTTATATCATGATGTCATAATGAAATGCCCCTTGTTGACCAGAAAATACATAGGGTTAGGTATTTGTTATGGTTAATGTTTGGTTAGATGTAGAATTTGCTTAGGGTTAGATATGGACTATGG
>CM075018.1:17215222-17233195 GCA_037576675.1 Pangasius sanitwongsei
TGTGGTGGTGTATAGAGCCAAAAATGTTAGAATTGTGTCGATGTCCCAATATTTATGGACCTGACTGTAGCTAGCTATAACTAGTAATGGAACAATGGGTACGTTTTGGAAGAAAGCACCTTGGAAAACCACCACAGAAATAATCCAGCATACGTACAGTATAGGAATATGAGAAGGCAAACTGTGTAGGTGCGTTCAAGCCCTCTCTTCCCATTAGTGAGACTATGTACAGACACGCACACGCATTGTACAATAGTAATGACAAAGATAATTGTTGCATGTAATAATACATGAGAAGTTAAATGAACAATAAAAAGTTTTGAAAGAAAGAAAATTTAACATGTTAAATAGATGGCAGTGATATTTTATAATAATAAAACAAGTTATTTGAAATGTAAATTATGATATATTTTCTGAATCATTTTATAATTATTTTAAAATAAGTAAATACATCAAAAAGGTATATGCTTGATATTTGCTGAAGTAATGTAAATGTTTCGCAACAGGCGCCCTGTTTAAAGGCCAGTGCTATCTGGGGGTTCTCAGCATGGCAAAGTTTGGGAACCCCTGCACTATAATGGCCAACAGTTGGTTGTGTCAAAATGCTTGTGACACCCGATCACAAGCACCAGTATGGGCTTGTTGAACATCCACTTCAAAACTATGGGCATTAACACAGATTTGTTCCCCTCTTTGCTGTTATAGAAGCCGCCACTCTTCTGGGAAGGCTTTCCACTAGATTTTTGAGCATGGCTGTGGAGATTTGTGCTCATTCAGCCACAAGACCATTAGTGAGGTTGGGCAGGGATGGTGAGTGAGGAGGCCTGATGCTGAGTGAGAAAGGTGTTCAGTGGGGTTGAGATCAGGGCTCTGTGCAGGACACTCGAGTTCTTCTACTCCAACCTTTTGAAACCATGTCACTATGGAGCTCGCTTTGTGCACAGGAGCATTATCATGCTGGAACAGGTTTGAGCTAGGACCATTATTATCAGTTAAGGGAAATCTTATGTTACAGCATACAAAGACTTTTTGTGGCAACTGTTTGGGGAAGGTTCTCATATAGGTGTGATGGTCAGGTGTCCACATAATTTTGGCATATAGTGTATTTCTTATTTATATGGCATTATTCTTTGGATCTAATGTAGCCCTATGCTGTAATATGAGTTTATTGAGTTTCATTTATTCACTTATGCTTTATCCTGGTCAGGGCGAATCAGTGGAGGATTGTCACTGTATGGGAGCCTATAGCTTACTGGCATGTTTCTGGGAGGTGAGAGGAAACCTCCCCAGACAGTAAGCTGAGCTCAGGATCGAAGCAGGGACCCAGAAGCTGTGAGGAGACACCGCTACCTGCTGTGATGCGCTTTCTCTTTTTTTTTTTTTCGTTTCTTTTTTTGTTTGTTTGGTTTTTTTGGACAAATGAAGTAGTGCTGAGTTTTCTTCCCAGTCTGCCCGTGAGGATGGGTTCCTTTTTGAGTCTGGTTCCTGTCAGGTTTTCTTCCTCATAGTGTCTCGGGGAGTTTTTCTTTCTGGTTTGCTCAACAGAGATCTTACTGAACCCCTGAAAAGGTCACAATGAGATTTCCTTTTTTTTAATACTACTTTTGCATTCGTTCGCAATATTGTTGCGTCCTCTTGCAATAGTTATGGGTTCTTTCACAATAGTTTTGCGTTCCCTCAAAAATATTGTTTGCATCTTCTTACAGTAGTTTTGAGTTACCTCAGAGTAATTGTTTTCCCTTGCAATAATTCTGAGTTCCCCTGACAGGTTTGCGTTAATCCCTCCATGCATTACATTGTCATGGTGTGCACCCTACAATGTCCTATACACGATGGATACACTTACTAAATTTTACTTTGAAGCTGGATTAAAATATTGAGCTCTACAATCATTCTTTAGTACACATGGATATGTAAAAAGTGCAGTCTGCAACGTAAGGGACTTTTTTAAACAAAAAAAGAAAAAAATCTTGAGGATGCAGTCACTGAAGCTGAGTGCTGAAGTGTGTAGTGTGTGAAAATCAACTACTCTCCGTTGCATCACTCACTACAGAGTTCCAAACTGCCTCTGGAAGCAACATCAGCCAGCACAAAAACTGTGTGACAGGAGCTTCATGAAATGGGTTTCTGTGGTTGAGCAGCTGCACACAAGCCGAACATCACTATGCGCAATGCCAGGCGTAAGCTGGAGTGGTGTAAAGCACGCCACCACTGGACTCTGGAGCAGTCGAAACATGTTCTCTGGAGTGATGAATCATTCTTCTCTATCTGGCATTCTGAGGGACGAATCTGGGAATCTGATACCTACTGGAATGCACAGCGCCAACAGTTATGTCAAGCTGGTGGAGGAGGGATAATGGTCTGGGGCTGTTTTTCAAGGTTTGGGGTAGGGCCCTTATTTCCAGTGAAGGGAAATGTTAATGCTACAGCATACAAAGACATTTTAGGCAATTGTATGCTTCCAACTTTGTGGCAACAGTTTGGGGAAGGCCCTTTCCTGTTCCAGCATGACTGTTCACAAATCAGAATTCACAAAACTCCATAAAGACATGGTTTGACGAGTGTGGTGTGGAGGAACTCCAGGGGCCTGGACAGAGCCCTGACCTCAACCCCACTGAACACCTTTGGGATGAATTGGAGCATCATTTGCAAGCCAGGCTTCTCACCAATATCAGTGCCTGACCTCACAAATGCTTTTTTTGACTGAATTGGCACAATGTCCCACAAACCAAAATCTTGTAGAAAGCCTTCCCAGAAGAGTGGAGGCTGTAATAGCCGCAAATGAGGGGCCAACTCCATATTAATGCCCATGGTTTTGGAATGGGCCATCCAACAAGCTCATATAGGTGTGATGGTCAGGTGTGCACATACAGTACTTTTGGTTATATAGTGTATGTTTGATTATCAATGAGTTAGATCCAAGAGGGGGTTTACAATTTTAATTTTTTAAGACCCTTGTCTTCTACACTCACCATCCAGTTTATTAGGAACACCTGTACAACTGCACATTCATGCAGTTATCTAATCAGCCAATCATGTGGCAACAGTGAAATGCAGATACAGGTGAAGAGCTTCAGTCAATTTTCACATCAAATTTCAACATGAAGGAAAAGGTGTGATATCTGTAACACACAACAGTCTCTAGAGTTTATACAGAATGGTGTGAAAAATAAAACCTGAGTGAGTGACAGTTCTGTGGGTGGAGATGCCTTCTTTATAAGAGAGGTCAAAGGAAAATGGCCAGAATCATTCGAGCTGCCAGGAAGGATATAGTAACTCAAATAATCACTCTTTACACCCATGGTGAGCAGAAAAGCATCTCCACATACACAAAACATCAAAGTCCTGACACAGGTCAGGAGCTTCAGTTAATGTTCACATCAAACATCAGAATGAAGAAAAAGTGTGATCTCTGTAACGACAACAGTCTCTAGAGTTTATGCAGAATGGTGTGAAAGCCAAAAAACAGTAAGTGAGTGATGGTTCTGTAGATGGAAACGCCTTGTTGATGAGAGAGGTCAGAAGAAAATGGCCAGATTTGTTGCCAGGAAGGATATAGTAACTCAAATAATCACTCTTTACAACCATGGTGAAGAGAAAAGCATCTCTGCATGCACAACACATCAGATCTTGAGATGGATGGGTTACGCTCGTGTCAGCCAAGAACAAGAATGATTTTTGCATTGCACTGCTGTTACATGATTGGCTCATTAGATAACTGCATGAATGTGCAGGTGTTCCTAATAAAGTGGACGGTGAGCGTAGCTCTACAACCACATATCCTTATAGCTGATTTGTGGCAAAGTCTATTATTAAAAACGCTGTAGAAATAAAATTGAACTGAACTTGATTTAGTGTACTAGCATGCACTTCAGCACAGTGAAAACCATCATATGCGTCTCGTTGGCTCACGCATGTCAAAATGGCTCCGCGACACGTGACCCAGTGGAGTGTTTGTAAACACGCGTCCAAAGCATGTGATTGCGATGACGCAAAAAGGCGGCGACGAATAGGAAGCTGGGGGTGTGTGAAAGCGGGGCGGGGTTCAAATGTGGCGCTGTGGAAATTCTGATGCGCTCTCACAAGGTGTTTCGGACATCTCGGAAACGCTGAACGGACACTGAACCAGCGGCGCGACGACGCTCTAGAAGTAAATAAACAAGTGAAATGACTCTGGAAGTGCGTAGAATACGAATAACACGGTTATTCAGGTGAGTGAAATGTTGCTGTGAGAAACAAACACACGATATTACAATATTATGTCGTGTTCAAGAGGAAAGACCATCCGCCGTAGTGACACATGGGGGAAAGTTTGGCTTGTCCAGTAATCTGTTTGTAATTTTATGTTATTATATATGGGTTTTTTTAAAAAAAAATAAAATAAAACAAAAAAAAAAAACGTTTCATATATATAAGTTATACGGCGTTTACTGTTAAATGTAGCCTGCTCTCATTATCCGCATCAGAGTCAGTGCAGAAATGCTGTATAGGTGTGGAAAGGAATGCACGTGCTTGTGCTAGTATTACCGAGCTAATGCTTTTAAGGAGGAAACTGAGTAAGGTTAAGTTCTTCATTTTCTTTTTCTGGTTAGCGGGAAAAACAGGGCTATAGGTGGGGTTTGCCTCTGCGACATAGGTGTGTGTGTGCGTGTGTGTGTGTGTGTGTGTGTGTGTGCGCGCGCGCTTGTCGCGGCTTTGATGGCGTGTTACGCAGTTCATATTTCCCCTTCTCCTCTCCTCACTGGAGCATTTCCCGCATTTTCCTTGCTTCATCAATTCAACAATAAAGCAAATGCTGCTAAATCCTTAAAAAAAAAAAAAAAAAAAGCAGAAGCTGCTTGAAAAACCTCCACGGTGTTGATTTTCCTTGTCTATGATAGATAATGCCGTTTTATTAGGTTCTATATAGGCTATGTGTGGTTTATGTAATGTATTTGTATGTACTTTGAAACAAGCTTGCATTTATTTCTTTTATTTATTTATTTATTTTTTTACACCATATGCTATTTATTTCACCCTGCAGCGATGTCATGACGATACACCGTATTGTTTACTGCTCCTTCCAGGCCACTCTGTTAGCCCAAGTGCGCACCTTGTATTTCCGACGTAAACAAAGCTGGAGCTAAGAGACGGCGCGCCGCTAGGGGTCGCTGCAGCGCGTCACCTCTGACCCACATCGCGTGACGTCAGCATTCATGTGATGGACTGAAGCGTATAAAAACATCCCAGCTGTACGTTTTCTGTGAAAGATGTTATTTGCTCTTCCACACAGGGTGATGGAGTGTGTCGTGAGCTTGTGTGTTCTGCATGGCAAATACTATATTCCCAAACACAGATTTGCTAAATGTATACCAAAATTGAATTTATTATTATTATTATTATTATTATTATTATTATTTACTAGAAATGGAATTACTGAAGAAGTCCTTGATGCTTATTATAAAAAAAAAAAAAAAGAGAGAATCACTATCAAATTTTATGGAGAAGTACGCTGCAAAGTAACGCCCTGACTCTACATGCCCAAATATATATGGATCTTGAATTTGCATTAATTAAACCAAGTCATCTGATTTCTAAAGTAATAATTGGACAAACAAACAAAAACAGAGTCTCCTGTCTCAACTTGTTTGTCTGCTTTTATAATATGGAGAGAAAAAATGAGAAGTCTTTCATATGCTATTTATTTTTCTCCCTACGTCCATTCATTCACACATTCATTTTTAATGACATGCATATATTTTTAAACAGTATTAAGATTTCCTGTTAAAAAGGCTAAATAATTCAATATTTATTGCTTATGAGAGAATAGATTCTCAGAAGGGATTTTAGGCTCAGTCTGGGTTGAGACAATTGACTGAAAAGTATTACGCTGCTGTCTACCAAACCTGTAACAAGACCATTCGAAACATTAGGGCAACATCAGCCAAAAACAAAAAGAGGTTAAACATTTTTAAATGAGCAAAAGAAAAATTGTCCTCTCAGTCTCCAGACCTGAGCTGAAGAAGGCAGTTTGTGACAGCTGGCAGAGATCTTACAGATGTGTCGGGAAGAAGGAGACAGTATCCCAGACAATGTTACAGAAAAGGCTGCAAAACCCCTGAACTCTGATTTGTTCAGTATTAAAATCTCAACAGTATTCTTATACAGCAACTATTTTTACATTCCCTCTAATAATGAGAGGAAATCTGTGAAACTAAATAAATGAAAAGTTTTGTTGGTATAAATGACATTTCTAAACGTCTTTGTCCTTTTTTTTTGTTTTATTTCAGGGGCATGGAAACGATTGCACTCATCAGTCCTTCTTCCAGGTCTGTCTATCTTCAGTTTCTGTGCTATTGTTGAAAAACAGGTGTACAGAAAGGATATGCATACTAATGTAATGGCCGAATCAGAGTTGGAACAAATCCACAAGCCTGCAGTTTCATATTTCAAAGAACCTGGACATCTATTAGTTGTGTTTCGGAATGTATCCATAGAGTTGAACATTGTTGCCCTAGGTAATGTCAGTACATTACACTTCAGAAGCTACACTTCTGAGCTAAATATCGATGATACAAAATGTGTGTGTGTGTGTGTTTGGGGGGGCATGAAGAGGAAAGAAATGAAATGTGCATGCATAATCTGTTCAAAGAAGGAATAAATAAAACAAAGCCGTTAATAGAGTATTGGAATTAGTCTGGTGACATTTTTAACTTCACAACATTAGTAATGAATAGAACAGGAAAGAACAAAGCAGACCGTCCGGTCACGTCTTATGAAAGCTCGTTGCTTCCTCTGTTGTTTGACGCATTTCATGTTTTACAGTTAATCAAGAGTGGAGAGCGCTCCCAGGCACACGGGGTAAGTGTGCTTTTCTAATGCGCATACTTCAACTGCAGTAACTCATCGAGTAAACGTCTCTGCTTCGAAGCTTCTTTTTATACGATGCGTACGTGATTGATCTGTACAACAGAGCGCACCGAATCTTATTACTGTTGTACAGAGAGCTGATGCTTTCTATTTGACCACGCATAAGTACAAAGATGATTGACGAAGAAACAACCGTGGAGGGAGGCGCTAAACTAGGACAGATGTTATCAGTAATTTCGAATCATTTCAAAACTAAATTAAAAAAAAAAAATACAGCGTGTATTCTGCAAACTGGAGCTAGCGTACCGCAACGGCACGATGTGTATGCATCAGCGCTTATGCATAGTGATTTAGATCACTAAAACAAGGCAGAGGCTTATAGAAGGTACGACACAGAGCAGCCAGTCAACACTAAGACCATAAACCGAGTTATGACTAATTAGCCGGCTGTTCAGTAAGCAGGATTGTCTCGTCGTCCTGGCTTGAGTCTAAATCTGTTACGCCGTCAGCCACAGCCGGAAAGTTTGTCGCAGTCAATTTGTGAGAGCACAATTGCTAACTTTGTGAGATACGCCGACGTGAGAGTTTTCATTCCGTAACGACGCTGTAATGATTTTGTTCTATATGTGGCGTGAGATGTAATCGAAATCCGTTCATCAATCTGACATTCTGTGGCTTGAAATGGAGCATGAAAGCGCGAGTCTCATGGCGAAACACTGGAGAGAAATCTTGAGCCCAATTCTTCTTAGTTATTATGACAACACAGAGGCACACTCACATTTGTTCAAGAATGTGCACCCTCTCCTACACATGTGCGCACACACACTCCAAAATATATACATTTTAAAACACACACGCACACTCCAAAATATATACGTTTACACACACACACACGCACACTCCAAAATATATACATTTACACACACGCACACTCCAAAATATATACAGAAGCATAATGTAAGGTGGAGAAAGTAGCAGTTAGAGCTTAAAATGCACCAATCTAACCCTAAGGCATATTTATTATTATTTGTATTATTTGTTTCAGCGTTTCTGGGGTAAAATAGTTTTGAAATGTGCTATGCATGAAATCGAATTGCTTACCATGTAACACGATTTTTAAAAATCAAATTACTCAATTATTTGAACACATCATACAGAATAAAATACAGATAAAACAGATCATTCATCGAGTACTGGATTACTGAAGTGATCGATAGTCGCAGCACTAGCACAGCTATTTTATCATGCCAAAGTGCAGAGCAGTTAAGTTTTGCAGTATGAACTTGTTGAGTGTGCCATTTTTTTCTTTCCAGTTTCATCATTTTTAAGCCTAATAAGCCTGGATCTCACAATTTGGAATGATTTAAATTTGACTGTGTAATTTTAAATGTTGATTTAAAAACTTGACGTTCCATGGCTTTTGTGAATGGCCGAGGCAGAGACGGTTCATGTGCGTCACTGGGGGCCTGGGCTTTTAGTGAGGCAGCAGAGAACTGCCTTTCTTTCACCAGGCCCCGAGGCTCCTCAACTGCTGACGAATTGAGCTGCAGGAAGTGGAACTCACAGGAGAGATGACACAGCTAAAATTAACTGGCCTGTCACCTCCTGCTGAATGACCGAGTATAGAAATAGCAGAAAGGAAGGACCTGGGTTAACATGCCTCATTAGCTACCATGAGCTGCACCAAAAAACCCAGCACAGAGTGGGAAATGACCCACTGGAAAGGGGAAATAACATGCGTGTAATGAGTGTTTTATTGACAAGGCACTCAATAGAGGAAATAATGGTCCATGTGTGACCTCATTATTATAGATATTGTTATTTCAGATGGAGGGTAAATTTCCTGTTTCTAAATAGCTTTTGTTGGATTAAAGCTCCTTGAAGGAAGCCTCCATTGTTTGAAGTAAACAGTTTCATGTCTGTATGGTCTGCGATGGAAGTAAATGAAACGGGCTTGGCTCTTTATTTGGATGTCTGTCATGTCAGTGATTCCTCCGTGCGGAATAGGCTTACGAATGACGACATTGCCCAGTTGTTTATTAACTCTCATAAAATAAGCCATAACCTCGTGTCAACGCCTCCTTCGATTCCAAGCTTTATTCCGATTCTCTGTAATTACACTGCTTCTCATGGACATATCAGAAATGTCTCCTGATCAACATTGCGCCTGTCGCAGGATGGCACGATCACTACGGCAGTTCATCTCCTATCCCGCTACTATGTTAAGCGTGTCTGAGCATGTTTTCACCATAATGCTTGTGATTGCTTCAGCCATACTTGAATTTATGCCATGTTACATGCCTTTAGAGATTCAGTATTATGAAGCGTTAGCTCATATAGTAAGGTGTTTTCCATTCTTGCATATTCCATATGTACCACCCTTTTTTTTTTTTTTTTTCCTAAAAGAAAGAAATTTTCTTAACCAGGCAGAGAAAGAATGCTCATGCAAACATGCAGCTAATATTCTTGCACCCATCAAGACCTTGGTTATTTTAACTTCAAGTTATTTTATCTTCGGGAAATATTACAAAACACTCCTATGAAAGAAGCTTCTGGATGAAATGGGCACAGTATTATTTATGGGCAGTATTGTGTTGGTTTCACACATTCACCAGTAAAAGGATACATTGAAGATTGTCCGATCAAGATTGGTGTTCAGAGCTTTTTTTGTATTAGTCCCTTAGTGTTATGGACATCAGTATGATCGCATTATAATAGTTTTGTGGAGACATTCTTGTTTTCTTTTCATAGGATGGCACCTGTACTCATGCTCATCTTGTGATCTTCCAATAAATATATGTCCTTCCCCCGGGGATGAGTCTTGCTCTACAGTAGCAGCTTGTTAGCAGCAAACATGGTTCATCTGTATGTTTCTCTGCTGTCTTGGTGTCTTACCACAAACCCTTCCGGTTTCCGGCCACCCTCTCACTGGAGAATAAATTATTAGAGTTTATGAGTTTCAAAGAAGACAGAATTAGGCAATAGCTCTTCGGGAATAGCGTTTTTTTTTTTTTTTTTTTAAACTTTTCCACCAACAGCCCGTTCACTGCCCGAATGCCTCGCTGCCCCAGGCCGATCGAGAGCACAGTTCTGTCAGGGCTTCTCCGTCAGTAAGAGTAAGTAATATCATTTTATCAAGTGGCGTAATATTTAAAACGAGTGAAAAGAATTCGCCAGATGCCTCCTGACGATGATGCTGTGATCACCATCGGCGCTGCAGATGGTTGACCTCGGCTCAACACGTGTGGCATAGCTCCAAAACCACACGGCATGTCATCGTCTAGGATATCATCCTCATTAATGTCGACAAGCGTGAAGGCGGCAGTGGAAATCCTCCACAGTTTAAAAAAAAAAAAAAAAAAAAAGCCTCTCGCTAAACTCTTTGCTGTTCCATATTTAGTTAGTTTAATTAAGCTGATATATACTTCTAGAAAAAATGTTTCACCATGAACCCTGAAAGCTTCTTCCATGTAAGAGATATTTTTGTAAAGCTAGACTCATTAACTTTCAAAAGAACTCTTCAGGAACGCTTTTTTTTTTTTTAACAGCATAGTGTAACAGACAAGTTTAATCTTGTTTAATCAGTCTCTTTTAAGCATCAGATAACTAAATCACAACAAAAGTCAGTATTACAGCAGAGGCACAGTTTTGGTGTTCCTGCTTCAACACACAGCAGACAGCACACTTCTGGCAATGCTTCCTGTAACACTGGCAGAAGTTATTTCTCAATTCACTGATGTGACATTGTGGTAATGAGCCCTCGGTGTGCTGCTTGCAGTGCCGTACTTAAATTGAGCACTAAGAGGCTTATTGGTGTGTGATCTGCCTGCTGCTTGCCATACTTGCTGACCTGCTCCTGCTAGCCCTGCCTCCTCCCTGAGCATAACGTCGCAGAGAGTAGCATGCTGGGAAATGTAGTCATGCCAAAAGTGTCGGCCTCAGTGTCGGGAGGGGTTTGTTTTCATTATGCTTTATACGATTGTATTATATTATATTGTATTACATTACGTATTTGAATTTCTTTCTTGAGGCTTACCAAGTCTTCAACGAAACAGATTGTTTAGTTGTTTTTGCCTGTTTAACAAATTAGCATACTCGTCACCTGTCAAACCAAAACCGTGAAATAACTCGTGGTAGTTCTACCTAACTGGCAACGTACGTGACTAATATGTTGTGCTGTTGAGTCAACCATTACCTCAAGAAAACAATACTAACAAAGCTATTCTGTAGAAAATTACTACAGGTAAACATGTTGATATCCTTATGCAGTCCTTTGCCATGCAACAGTTAAGGCTTTTCATGGTCTGAGGAGAGGAAGAGGAAGTCTATGAAAAGTTCACGGGATGTCCCATGGTAGCAGAGCTTCCCTGGTATTGACTCTCAGTGGCCCTCTGTTTCACTGCCTGTGGCAGAATGTCAAAACTGATACCTCCTATGTCCCTTTCAGTATAATACCCATCTATTTCCTGTTTTTAGGCACATTACATGAATGAAGACGTTTTGTTCAAGGACGGGAGTTACATTACTTTTCATTGTTATTATTAGCCTACAGAGCGTTGCTTGTTACTGACGTGCAGTTTTGCAATGGTTCATTTCCCTCTATTTGCAGTGACTAAAGTGAGCATTTGTTGATTTCCACCCTCCTTGTTTCCTCTTACGTTAGTTATTAATGACAAATGGCGGGTCCGACAATAACAGATTGTGTCTGTCCTTCAAGGATGTGGCCCAAGAGAGTGAAAAAACAAACAGAGCAGCCTAGCTGTTACGTAATGGATGCTCAGCTTAGCTATGTGCCTTTAAAAGCTGTGGGTTGTCAGGTGATCGGGCAAGCGCAGTCATCTCAATTCACCGAGACGTGAGTGTGTAATCACACAAAAAGATGAGACACTGGACTACTGGAGGAAGAGAGGGAAGAAGAGAGAAAGAGGGAGATAGATGGGCAGAGACCCAAGTAAAGGAGGGCAGAGGGAAGAAGAGGACATGAAAGCGGAAGGAAGAGAGAGCAAGAGAGGAGAGAACGGAGATGGCCGTGTTAATTGTAAACAAGCGACTGCGCTCTCATTTTAACTTTCTCATTTCTGACACTGTAGCACGAGCGCCGTTGTGATGCTGGGTTGAGTTTCTCATGAAGACTGGCTTGTGTAGCCATAACAGAGAGGGGAGAAAAACCTGGAGAATTAAATGCTGCGTCACACTGTGTGCACAAGAGAGAAACAGTGAGAGAGAGAAAGAGACACAGAGCAGGGGAGAAAGGCATTGTGGGAGCATGAGTGTTTGCAGCAGATATTCAATTGTTTGCTTGCAAAGTCTTTGACATCTATTTGTATGGATGTGTATCAGTTAAAAAAAAAAAAAAAAAAAACACAGCAATTTATTCTGCTGTTACAAGCCAATGAAAATAGAGTGAGCACGAGAGGGAGGAGTGATTGTGGAAGGAGGGAGGGTGACGGAGAGAGCAGGAGAGAGAGACAGGGAGGGCAAGATTTTTGGATTAGTTGCTACGTCACTTTTTCACATCGAGAGGAAAGCAGCAGCTAGGAGGACAGGAGTCCGAGTCGCATGCTTTTCTCCTGCCCAAGAGCGGCCGTGAGTGAGCCTCAGCCCTCTGTCTACTTGTTCGCCTCTCATCCTACTCTTTCTTCCTCTCCATCCTCATTCTCAACCACCCTTTTCTCTCTCTGCCTCTGACGCCCGAGTCCGTATTTCGGAATCGCAGCTTTGGGTTCCAACACCGCTGCTGAGGAAGCTGACATACTTTTTGTTTTTTATATATATATATATAAAATATATATGTGGGTGTGTGTGTGTGTGTGTGTACGTACGTGATGGCGTCGAAGGCGTATTAGCAAGCAACTGGGCAGGGGAAGGGTTAAAGACAGAGCTCTTGTTCTGGAAGGTTCCTATATTCGAGGAGAAAGGTGATGGACATCCTTCACAAAGACAGATAACAATGTACAAAATAGTATCGCAACACCCAATCTCTCACCATTATTTGGACCAATGAGGAAACAGGTGCTTACACCTTGAGCACTGTGTGTAAGTCTGTTGTAGGTGTGTAGGCTATTAGCGAAATGTATAAAAATAGGTATTCTTAGTAACAGCTGAGCTGTACTTCATCACAGCCCAGTGACAGTCCAAGCCTGTTGAGGAAGAAGCACTTCATACTGCATTTGGCCTTGCCATGCAGATCATACCCATGGGGGGGCTGTGGCATTAATATCTTCGCTGGGGATCAGGTATAGGGTAGATGATGATGTTTGGTGGGGATGTAATGTAATGGGTTAAATGTGTGAGTGTCAGGATTGTGACCAAGAACCAAGCTTGTGAGGGATACATTTGTGATCTCCTGGCACGCACAGGAGGGCAGAATGTGCTGGTAAATCGGGGCGGTTTCACCAGAATCGGACTGCGGCTCGTTCTGTTAGCACGGCTCTCAACTGCACCCGTTTCTGCATAGCTACTGAAAGCAGTGCGTGTGACTCAGCCATATCTGCTGCCTTCAGACTCCAGTGCATGGTGTGTATTTTCCTCTGTCAGTTTTCTTTCTCTCTGTCTCTGTCTCTCTCTCTCTCTCTCTCTCTCTCTCTACCCTGAAATGCAAGGATGCCTTGAGAAAACAGGGCTGTGCTGAAAAGCCTCTAAATGTCACGCCAGAAGATCAGGAAGAGAGAAAGAAAGAGCGAGAGAGAAATTGTTTACCTTGCTCTCTTGGTGACTGTGTCCTGGCTGGTGGCCAGTTCACATGCGCTAGACCTCTGAAAGCAGCCACGTCAGGCAGCTGAGTGACAGCTCTCTCGTCCTATAAGGTTGCCTAAGCGCTTTTGCAGAGGGAACTCTATTGGACAAGCTCAAAGAGACAGGTGGAGGGATGCCTCTCATTGGCTAGAAGGTAATGTTATCCTTTAGTTTTTTTGTTTACTGGTTAGATGGAGAATTAAACAGAATTTCATGCTGAATAAACTGGTCTGACATGTGCGTATGGTTTTTAAAATGCTTTTTGTTATAGGTTGGAGATTATAATTAGATTTGCATGATATTAAATGTAACGTGGTTGATATGATATGCCATTTGTGTGTGATGTTACTTGGAAGAAGTTTCTGACATTGTGTGGATATCTTATGGCCGGTTTGATAAGAGCATAAGTACAACGCAGTACTGTTTTTTTTGTGTTGCCAGTCACATGGCTGTGTGTGTGTGTGTGTGTGTGAGACAGTGAGAAGTGTGACGCAGTTGATCTGTGCCTGTTGCTCTGGTGTTTATCAGCTCCCCTCTTCCTCCGCTGGCTGACCACTGTGTTTCCTGTTTAGAGCGACTGAATGCTTGCACCTTGATTTTTGAGAATGGTGTCTCTTTGTCACTTTGCCTGTTTGTTTCGCAGACTTTTAGAGCATCACTGTGTCGTCTGCATCTTTGATTTTGAAGGAAAGCAGAGAGATTCTCCCCTCCCTTCACCCTTGGCCACAGGAGTTTCTAGATGCTTCCTTGCAGTCTCAGTCTTCTGACCTGTTTATGCTTTCTTCCAACCAGTAAATAAAATACTAATATAAAAAAACGAGTGGCGATTGTAAAAAAAAAAAAAAAAAGCCCCCCCAAGAAGCTGGGTGTTCCATTAGGAAAGCCGTAGTGCCACGCGCAGCTCTGTCTGCAGGTAGGACACAGGTCTGCGTGGACGCCAGTGGCCCGCAGTGCAGCTGTTGCTGCAGTCAACGCCACAGCCTGGCATGCCGGCTTGATGTGGTGGCACCATGGGCAATGGAGGTGAGTCATGCCTTATAGATGGGGCCAGCCGCAGAGGAGAATTAACCAGTGGGTGGTGTGCTAAGGACTTTGGCCTCTAATGTACATAGGAATGAAAGCTGGTAATTTTCATTAGTCTGCTAGGGTTGTTCATCCTGCCCATGATGTGTGTGTGCTTGTGTGCTTTTGTCGGGATTTTATGTTTGCCTTAAAATTGTTTGAAGATTAAAGGTGACATGGGAACTTGGTGAAGTAGGAAAGATAAACAGTATCAGTAAACTGCCAACTGATTCCAAAAAGTAATGTTTGCCAACATCTATTATTTTCTTGATCCCTGGTAAGAGCTGTTTGTTTACAGTAGTTTCAAGTAATATATGTTATCTCCTACCTAGAATGTTTAGATATATAGCATTCTTAGTGTAGAATATATTTAAGTTTCAATTCAGCTCAATGTTTTTAGCTTCTTAATGAGCTGTTATGTTTTCCACATCCTGGTCCCGCGGATTTATTATTATTTTTTCTAATGCACAAAAAAACAGCACTGTTTCTTTAATTCCATTTTAACATTTAAGATTTAATTTTCTTTCAGATTTTTAGCTTCTTAATGACCTTTTAGGTTTTCTACATCCTGGTCCCATTAAAAAAACAACAACAACAACAACAAAAAACACACTGTTCCTTTAAATCATTTATAAACATTACATAACACACTGAGGGCCAGGCTACAACAAACAAACCCAGCAGTGAGAAGGCAAGAGGGGGGCTAAGCTCCAGAAGCAACCAGATACCTCCAAACAGCAACTGTCACCAAGCTCCTCTATGCTCTGAGCCCGGGAAACTCCCTTGAACATTGGCCCATCCAGCAGATAAAGCCTTCAGTGTGCCTCTCTGTCCTTCCTCCTATTGTAGTGCCCAAAGCAAACACGTAGTGTTTGAACAGATCAGAGAAGGGAGGGGAAATATTTTTTGGCAACTTATACCACTTCCTTCAATCTCCTTTAATCAGATAGAGCAGAAATTGTGTTCTAAGCAGGCACCGTACTGAGCGAGGGGGGTGGAAATGCTAGGAGGAAATCAATGGCTTGGGGAGTGGTAAGACAAGTGTTCATTTACCTGCCAGAGTATTTGGCACTATGGACGTGCTGTATCGTGAGATTTGGCATTCCAAAGCATTCAGGTAAATCATTTTGGCTCCGGTGCACGAGGCAGTACCTGTCACCACGCCTCTACAGTGTGCTGGCATCTACCAGAATTCTCCATTTCCCTAGTTGACTCCATTTTAGGAAGAACACATTGGACGCCGAAGAAAAAAATGCATAAGAGCCAGAATGAAATTGCACAACAGCTTTTAGTGCACGGTGCTTCAGGTGAGCTGAACTAATCTTTTCACCTGTTGGGGTTAGCATTCTCTTGCAGTCTGATATGTAGGACATTTTCTATGTTGCATGCTGAGAAACACTTGCCTTCAGTGGTATGTTGTCAGCTAGGAGCCAAAGGTGCTGCAGTAATACAGCCTTGCATTTCAGGCCTTGCCACAATGCTGTCCCGCTTTGCTGCCAATGTGAAACAGATTATAACACAGCCGATGCTGCTATGTGTATGATTGCTTACAGGGGTTTTAAGATATGACACTTTAGGGCCTGGCAGGACCTGGCTTTCAACTGTATTGTAATTTATCTCTTTGGTGCTTTTTTTAGGACACTAATTGTATAATTCTGACCTATTAATAACAATCATGGTAAGAGCATGTCCTCAGAAGAAGTCTGTTGTTTGGGTTATTAACTCCATCATGATTTGTCAGTTGTAATTATTTTTGTTGTTTACAACTAGTGGCCATTCAGAAACTGCATTGTATGCCCTTTTTCTGTGCCACCTTGATCCAATTCTGTTTTCATATTCATTGAAAGCTCATTAGTGAAAGGAGCTGCTTTCGTTGCTTTGCTGGAAAGTATTCCTATAGACTCTAGGGCCTAGTGTTGTTGAATACTCACAATACAGTATTAGGTTTGGTGTGTTTGATTAAAAAAAAACATTTTAGTTCAAGATTAGGTTTATCTTAAAGAAAGACAGATGCAGAAACTATGCCTTGAAATTAAATTTTTGGGCCTTCCATGTGGTGCAACTAGAAAAGCATTTGTCCTGTTGTCAGGAGGTTGTGAGTTCGAATTCGTGGCTGGGAGTCCACCAGAGCAAAATTGGCCATATTTTGAAAAATTGTTCATACTCTCTGGGTGAGAGGGACTCTCTGTCCCTCCACTGTTAATCAGAGTGACACTAGCCAATCTGTGGGCATCATGTATGTAGAAGAGGATAGATAGCGTTGTGAGTGTGTGATCCAGCACGATAATGAAAAGTGTCAGTGGTCGGTTTCACTTGACTCAAAGGAAGCACTTTTTGCCCTCAACCTCCCTGGTTGGTAGCTAGCTGGTGGGTGGGAATTGGTAAATGACCAAATTGGGGACAAAATATCCTAAATCCATCAGTTTGGGAATTTACACAGGAATGTTCCATTAGATGCTCATTGTACAGTGCTTCTTTATGTAACCCTGTCCATATTAAATTTGGAATTGAGCAGAGTATGATTTTGGCTAAACCAGTGCACCATGATTTGCATCACAGAGAATAATCATTTTTCAAAGTATTTCCTTTTATCCAATTAACATCATAAACCTGCCTCTCAGCTCTTGTGGGAGGCCATTATCGATGTCTGGTAGGGGAGATGAATAAGATTAAACTGCCCTGTCTGATAATTGTAGTAGTCCGCAGAGGGAGGACTGGTGTTGGGTTTCCTTATGAAAGGGGTGGTGTGTGTGGGTGTGGGTGTGTGTTTCTTTGTGTTGCCTAAATCACTTGGTTAGGATGTGGGTTTGGGGATGACCTTCAGTTTAAAAGGAACAACTACGAACGAAAATTCACAAAATGGGGGCAGAGCAATCAGGGTGGAAAGAAAATGTGTAGCAGCAATGGGCAGATTGGCAATTTAACTTTCTAAGGATATACCAGGGTTTCTTTGTTCATTAGCATTTCATTCCAGCACTCTTTGTCAGAATGAAAATCTGTGTTACAGTCTATGAAATGTTATTTAAAGTTATGTGGCTGAGACTGCACAAACATAATCTTTTATGACAATATTTTGTTTAAAAAAATTAGAGGCATTCTTTATAGAATTTAATAAAATTGTAAAATGACAATTATTTTAAATACTTAAATAATATATATATATATATATATATATATATATATATATATATGTGTATATATATATATATGTGTGTGTGTGTTTGAGCAGTGTATATATATATATATACATTGCTCAAAAAAATTAAAGGAACACTTTTTAATCAGAGTATAGCATCAGGTCAGTTAAACTCCTGGGATATTGATCTG
>CM075018.1:17233295-17251003 GCA_037576675.1 Pangasius sanitwongsei
CCAAACAAAATGCGATATTATATGTGTGTCTATATATATATATCTGGGTGTGTGTGTCTCTTTGTGTGTGTGTGTGTGTGTGTATATATATATATATATATATATAGATATATATATATATATATATATATATATATATATATATATATATACTCCAAACTCAAGAAAGCCATCCCAGAGGAGTGGAGATTATTTTATCAGCAATGTGGGGACTAAATCTGGAAGGGGGTGTTCAAAAAGTACATATGGGTGTGATGGTCAGGTGTCAACAAACTTTTGCCTATATAGTGTGTGTGTGTGTGTGTATGTTTGTGTGTATATATATATATAATACACCGATCAGCCATAACACTAAAATCACCTGCCTAATATTGTGTAGGTCCCCATGAGCTACCAAAACAGCTCTGACCCGTTGAGGCGTGGACTCCATAATAGGTGTGCTGAAGGTGTGCTGTCGTATCTGGCACCAAGACAATAGCAGCAAATCCTGTCAAGTCCTGTAAGTTGCAAGGTGGGGCCTCCATGGTTCGGCCTTGTTTGTCCAGCTCATCCTACAGATGCTCGATTGGTTTGAGATCTGGGGAAATTGGAGGCCAAGTCAACAACTTGATCTCTTCGTTATGCTCCTCAAACCATTCCTGAACTATTTTTGCAGTGTGGCAGGGCGCATTATCCTGCTGAAAGAGGCCAGCATTAACCTTTTCAGCAGTATGTGCTACAGTAGCTCTTCTGTGGGATCGGATCAGACAGGCTTGCCTTTGCTCCACCACGCACATTAATGAGCCTTGGGCGCCCATGACCCTGTCACCAGTTCACCGGTTTTCCTTCCTTGTACCAATTTTGGTAGGTACTAACCAGTGCATGCTGGGAACACCCCACAAGATCTGGAGATGCTCTGACCCAGTCGTCTAGCCATCACAGTTTGGCCCTTGTCAAAGTCGCTCAGGTCCTTACGCTTGCCCATTTTTCCTGCTTCCAACATATCAACTTTGAGATGTGACTGAAGAACTGACTGTTTACTTGCTGCCTAATATATCCCACCCCTTTACTTGTTATCCACTTCAATTGTCAGTGGTTTTAATGTTACGGCTGATCGGTGTGTGTGTGTGTGTGTGTATACAATATGATACAATATAAACAAAGATATTGGGCCACATGTGAAAGAGAAAAAAAATGATATTGCATTTTTTTAACCAAGTATTCAATAATTGTGCTATATAGTAAATTATAGAGAGCAGTAGGCCTGAGAAATCCCATTTTAATTGTATTTGAATTAGAATTATTGCGTTGAATTGGATGAATTGAATTTCAATATTTAGTATTTCAGTGCATATTAATATAAATTATTCTGTAATTTTATACTCAACATTAGCGGTAGTTCTACATAATTTATGATTTTGTATTGCATAAAAATGTGAAAATTGTCACAATGTTGTCAGTAGTACTAGATTTCCAGCCACCATGTACCTTCTAAAAGTCCATGTCCTAAAAACTCACGTTTATGATTATGGCCATCAGTAATTTTTAGAAATTGGCAAATGTAACACAGGTTTAATGACATCGGAAACATTAGTGCTACTCAGTAGCATATGCCAGGGCACTGGCCCTAGGACCTCAGCGTCATGTGGTGTGAGCAGTAACAGAAGCGTGGGAAGCGGGCTGGTATCCAAACTAGGCTAAAGGCTAACCCAAGCACACTGGCCATCCCTACCATTCTACTTGCCAGTGTCTATTCACTTGACAACAAAATGGATTATCTCCGACTAGGATAAACTACTGAGCACAGAATGAGGGGTTTTTGCTTTTTTATTTTCACAGAAATGTGGCTTTGTGACAACATACCTGTCTTGGCTATTCAGCTAGATGGACTAACCTGCTATTGCACCAACATAGATGCTGTAAGACTTTGCAGTGGTGGTTTATGTATCATTGCTCACCAGTGGTGGAGTTTTTAATGGTAAAATGTCAGGCATTCTGTCTGCCACGTGAGTGTGACTGTGTCACTGTTGCTGTGTACATTCAATTAAATTCAATTTTATTTACATAGCAATTTCAACAATTGACATTGTCAGAAAGCAGCTTTACAGAAATCCAGATATAGACATAGATCCCCATTGCGCAAACCTGAGGCAACAATGGCAAGGAAAATCTCCCCGAGATGACATGAGGAAGAAACTTTTAGAGGAACCAGACTCAAAAGTGAGCCCACCCTCTTCTGGGTGACACCGGATAGTGCGATTATGAGCCATTACTCTCTCCCAGCTGTATGCTATAAAGTCAAACAGTACAATAACTCTAATACAAAGGAAGCACTTGGGGAAATCTGTGAGTCTGTGAGCAAATTATAAACTGCACACCCAGATTCTTCATCATTGCTGGGGATGTTAATCAGCAAACCTCAGATTGGTTCTGCCAAAATTTTTCCAAAACATCAAGTTTGCAACCAGAAGAAGAGCTACATCGGACCTACATACAGACGTTGAAACTTGTGTATATGGCTAGACCCCACCCCAACCTTGGCCCACCTCAGTCCATATCTCCATTGTGCTAAATCCCGCATGTCAGAATATGGCCAACCTCAGCACTACAGGACTGCTTTGATTATACAAAGTGTTCTGTCTTCAAAGAAACAACTGCCTGTGTCAGTACCTCCGATTTTCAGGAGTTCACATCATCTGTTACTGGCTACTGTCACTGAGTACATTACTGTAAGAGCAAACCAAAATCCACGGTTAATGGCCAAGAAGTATTTTTTGCCTAGTGCTTGTGATGTTGCCTTCAGATCGGGTGACATGGCAGGACTCTGGAGGTCTAACCTGTCTCATGCAATCATTGTGGTAAAGTACACAAATGTTCAGAACATCTATGGCCACTTTCAAAACAGCAGGGATACACGGTGTATGTGACACAGCATTCAAGCCATCACGTACCACAAGGTCACACCATACACCTGCAGCAGTGAGGCATCCCTCCCGGATGTGTTGAATGAATTCTAGGCATAGTTTGAGACACAGAGCAGTGTACCTGCAAGGAAGACTACCCCCTCGCCTGGAGACCAGGTTCTTACTCTGTCTACAGCTGATCTAAAGAGAACTTTATCCAGGCTCAATCACACAAAGATGCTAGACTTAACATCATATCATATCCTTCATCCTGTCCTGTGGCCTATTCATACATCATACCATATTCACATCATGATATTATCATACCATATTTATAGACCATATATGTGAGCCAGCCCAGAAAAATGTTGGGTAAGGAGCCAGTTTAGTAAATGCAGGGGTAAATGTAGTCGGTCTATCTAAAAATGTCTTAGATCTTGCTAGATAGCTGTGCTTTTCTCATGATTTGATCAAGTTTTTGTATAGTTAAAGTCATAGCTAAATGGATATCGGCCTAAACAGTTCAGTCTCAGACAATGTTTTCTAAAAATTTATCTTTAAATGCAGTATTTCTTCTTTTTCACTTTTGTCAATACATTTCAGTCCAGGACTGTAAATTTTTAATCACTGAATACCTATATCACTATTACCTGTCCTACGAAAACTGCACAGTAGCCACTTTACTCATAACAGACTGTGTTGCTGTCTACTGCATGTACTATACGTTCTACATTGCCATGCCTCTAACTGTTGTGTTTACTGTACTGGGTCTACTTGAGCAGCGTGTATTTAATGTGTTGTAGTCTATTTGCACTGTAACTTTTCCTAATTTGCACTACATATTGTTCGGCCATTACCTTGTACTATATGGTTGTCACTTTTCTATATTATAGACCTTGGAGAATGCTATTTTGGTCTACTGTATACGTGTGTGTGTGTGTGTGTGTGTATAATGGATATAAAAAGGCTACACACCCCTGTTAAAATGGTTTTTGTGATGTAAAAAAAAATTAAACCAAGATAAACCAACATCAGAACATTTTCCACCCTCAATGTAAAATTAAAATGTATAAAAATTAAGTGAAAAAAAAAAATCTGAAACATTTTAGGGATAAATAAAAAAATTAGGGACAAAAAAACTTACAGTAACCTAGTTGCTTTTATTGCACCATTCAGTCTTTTTTGGGACTTGCCAATATTGTCCCACTCTTTCTTGCAAAAACCTTCTAGATCCATCAAATTCTGAGGGCATCTCCTGTGCACAGCCTGCTTCAGGTCTGCCCACAGATTCTTAGTTGGATTCAGGTCTGGGCTCTGGCTAGGCCATTCAGAAACATCGATGTTCTTGTGGTAAAGCCATTCCTTTGTTGATTTGGATGTATGCTTTGGGTCACTGTTGTGCTGAAAGTTCTCCTTCATCTTACTAGCAGATGCCTGAATGTTTTGCGCTAAAATCTACTGGTATTTGTAGCTATAAAATTGACTGATATTTGATTCCCTCCACCTTGATAAAAGCCCCAGTTCTGGCTGAAAAGACAGCCCTAAAGTGTGATGCTGCCACCACCATGCTGCACAGTGGGTATGGTGTTTTGCTGAGGTGTTTTTGTGGTGTTGTTTATTTAGTTTTTTGCACCAAACATACCTTTGTGAATTATGGAATTATTATACCTTTTGGAATTGGTCTCATCAGACCATAACACATTTTGCCACATGGTTTAGTTGAGCTTGGATGTTTTTTTGTGAGAGAGGGATTCCGTCTAGCCACCCTACCCCATAGCCCAGACATGTGAAGATTGAGTGATTGTTGTCACATGCAGAGAGTAATCAGCACTTGTCAGATATTCCTTCAGCTCCTTTAATGTTGCCGGGTGTAGGCAGCCTCCCTGGTAAGATTTTGTCTTAGCCTTTTATAAATTTTGGAGGGACATCCTGTTCATGGCGATGTCACTGTGGTGCTCCATTTTCTTTATTTGTTGAGCATGGCCTTTTATGGTTTGTCGATAATCCCCAATTATAAAAGGCTGTGCACACTTATGTAACCAGTTTATTGTACATTTTTTATTTTTAATATTTTTCCCTAAAATGTTTTTCAATTAATTTTTATACGTTGTAATCTCACAATGAGGGTGGGAAAAGTTCTGACATCATTGTTCTTGGTTTCATTTTTCAACATCACAAAAACTTGCCATTTTAACAGGGGTGTGTAAACTTTTTATATGCATTGTATAAAGCCATTCAGTGTTTTTACATATTTGGCAGGGACTGGTTAGGGGCCTCATGTATAAATCTTTCATACACATTAATATACTGTTTTCATACACATGTTGCGATATAGGCATATACAATAGGCATTGCTGCATATGTGTGCCTCTGCAAAATTTTAGACCATGTATGCGTGTTTAGCTGGGTTTTGGCCATCAGTGATCACAAACAGCAATGTAGTGAAATGAGCTAAGTTCTTGTAAATTTGTTTTGAGTTTGGATCTGGTTTGGAAAGGTAAACCATGAGAAATTTACCTTTACTTACCCTTTTAACAGAGCTGACTGGTCAGGTGTCTCCCGTTTGTCCTTGTTTTGTGCCAAACCTGCCAAATGAGAGGTTATAAACCTTAAGTCACATGCTGATTTCCTTACGCTATCAGTGAACAGGCTGACATGATTTGCAGAACAACTGGTTTTGCAAATGTAATCGGAGCAATGAACTGTACTCACATTTCAATAAAGAGGCTGTCTGAAAATTAATGTGTTTACGTTAACACAGAAATAAAGGTACCAAACTGTACTTTTCCTTGTAACTGGGGTGGTACCATCAGGGGTACATAGTATGTACCTGTAGTATGTATATTTTACATGTATAGACATAAATGGACCTTAAGGACCCCTCTAAAAGCTAATTAAAGGTACACCACATGTACTGTCCTAGGTAGAAATGCATACTAAAGGTATAAAATATGCACTCTTTATTGTATTTACTCTTTATTTACCACCACAGCAACAAGAAAAAGTAAACTTTGGTACCTTTATTACTAGGGTGCAGAAAGCTTTTTCATTCCATTATCATGCAAATCATGCACAAATAATTTGTTGCAAAATGGCCTGGCTCACCTGATTAATTTGTTTTTGGAAGCAGTGTTGGTTCAGGCTGGAGGCGTGCCTGATATCTGGCTTAGGCCTATACATATTATACACTCACCCGCCACTTCAACAAGAACAGCTATAGCCCTGCTCATTCATGCAGTCAACCAATCATGTGGCAGCAGCACACTGCATAAAATCCTGCAGATAGAGTTCAAGAGATACAGTTCATGTTCACTTCAAACGTCAGAATGGGGAAAAATATGATCTCAGTGACTTCACACAGATTTTCACACAACAGTCTGTAAAATTTACATAGAATGTTGCACAAAACAAAAAAATATCCAGTGAGCAACAGATAATTGATGATAGTATTGTGAATCGCTGATAGTCACCACAATAGTTGGAATCTCTCAAGTCGGATGATTTAACTGTCCCTATTTTGTGGTCCTGTTTGAATTTTAATAACCAGCTGTCTGACTTTGGAGCAAAGCAACAAAACATCATTTTTTGATGTAACTTAGCTTCCCTTGTCCTTGCCACGAATCTACCCACAGTATAATAACATGATCATACGTCATGCCACAACGCACAAGTCATCTCAAACTGGTTCCATGGACATGACCGTGAGTTCAGTGTACTTCAGTGAGTGAGTAAAAGTATATTTAAATGTGTGTTAGTATTAGAACTTGACAATATGCGTACTGTTAGTACCTTTAGGTGGCTGTGAACGCCTATTTAGGACAGCATTTCTCAGTTCTGATCTTGGAGAACCTCAATCTATATGTTTTTCCCCCCTGTTTCCAACACACCTGGTGGAATGAGCTGTAGGGCAGCTGAAAAGCTGTTGGTGTTCATGGACAATAGTGGTAAGGGGATCTTTTTTTTTTTTTTTTTTTTTTTTTGAGTTTGTGATCACTGTGGTTTAAAATGGGTATTTCTTTATTTATTGGACTAAGTTCATAAAAAAATATCACAAGTGTGATTGGTAAATCTTTCTGCTTTAGCGAGTCAAGAGGATGCAGGAGTGAGCAGCATTAGTCAGAATTTCTTTGGAAGTGGGCGGGAAGTTAAAAAAGACTTTGATGTCTTTGGCTCTCTTGCACTGCTTGTGAGGACACATCCAGTCTACTGCCACTCATCCAGTGAAGAATGGGACTCAAGTCTGATTTTTTACATTACAAAATAATAACAAAGACAAACTGGACATTGTAAATTGAAATGTCAGATCTTATGGGTTCCCTATTTTGAATTCCCCGGTAATTAAGGTGACTCACATGATTCTTTGTTTAACATCTATATTGATGGCAGTCAATTTGTTTGTAACTTCAGGTGTTATAAATACAGGTATTTGTAAATTATCTGGAGTGGCTTTTGCTGACACAACTACATTCTGCCACCCCATTAATTTGTGTTTATCACAAATGTCAGATGCCGAAACCACCAAATAACATATTTTGATAACACCTTATTTGAAAAGTACGTACATATTTATACACATTTATAACATATAACCATTGCTTCAATCCTTTCTAAAGCAATGTTGGATAATTTATGAAAAACTTAGGTTATATACTAGTCAGCCAGTCAGCCTTAACATTAAAACCACCGACAGGTGAAGTGAATAACATTGATTATCTCATTATAATGGCACCTGTCAAGGGGTGGGATATATTAGGCAGCAAGCAATCAGTCAGTTCTCAAAGTTGATGTGCTGGAAGCAGGAAAAATGGGCAAGCGTAAGGATCTGAGCAACTTTGAAAAGGGGCAAATTATGATAGCTAGACGACTGGCATCTCCAAAATGGCAGATCTTGTGGGGTGTTCCCAGTATGCACTGGTTATTACCTAACAACAGTGGTCCAAGGAAGGACAACCAGTGAACTGGTGAAAGGGTCATGGGCACACAAGGATCATTGATGCATGTGGGGAGCGAAGGTTAGCCCATCTGGTCCAGTCCCACAGAAGAGCTACTGTAGCACAAATTGCTGAAGAAGTTAATGCTGGCTATGATAGAATGGGGTCAGAACACATAGTGCATTGCAGCTTGCCGCGTATGGGGCTGCGTAGCAGCAGACCAGACAGAGTGCCCATACTGACCCCTGTCCACCAAAGAAAGCAGCTACAATGGGCACATGAGCATCAGAACTGGACCATGGAGCAATGGAAGAAGGTGACCTGGTCTGATGAATCACATTTTCTTTTACTTCATGTGGATGGCCAGGTGCATGTGCGTTGCTTACCTGGGGAACAGATGGCACCAGGATGCACTATGGGAAGAAGGCAAGTCAGCAGAGGCAGTATGGTGCTCTGGGCAATGTTCTGATGGGAAACCTTGGATCCTGACATTCATGTGGATGTTACTTTGACACGTACCACCTACCTAAACATTGTTGCAGACCAAGTACACCCCTTCAGGCCATTGGTACTCCCTAAAGGCAGTGGCCTCTTTAGCAGTATAATGCGCCCTGCCACACTGCAAAAATGGTTCAGGAATGGTTTGAGGAACATGACAAAGAGTTCAAGGTGTTGACTTGGCCTCCAAATTCCCCAGATCTCAATCCGATCGCGCATTTGTGGGATATGCTGGACAAAGAAGTCCGATCCATGGAGGCCCCACCTCGCAAGGTACAGGACTAAAAGGATCTGCTGCTAACATTGACGGGTCAGAGCTGTTTTTTGCAGCACAAGGGGGACCTACGCAATATCAGACAGGTGGTTTTAATGTTATGGCTGATCGGTGCCCGTGACCTTCAGTTATTCATTATCATTATGGGTCAACTGATCAAGATAAAAAAAATGTTTATCCTGGCCTGTAGTTATTATAAACTATTACAGTATGGTTTTAGTAATTACAAATGAAAGTTATCAGTTTATTTTAACTTCTAAAACTTTTACATTCTATTTTAACAGCACGTTGATGACGCTTTGAGAACGTTTTGAAGGTATATTTAAATAATTTGTTTGCCTGGCATATGGGATTCATAAATATGAGAAGTTGTGTTGAATTGGTGCTTTATAATAGTTTTGAATGCAAATTGACCACCGGCACTTAAGTTGGAGATTAGCTGAATATTCAATTCCATGCTCCTGTATATGCAGAAACAGTAAATAAATCATCTAAAAAATATCACTTTATAGAAGATTTCTTACTAATTAATAAATCTGCTGTTAGTAAAGACAAACTACCTGCTCCCGTGTGGCACGACCGAAAAGCGTTCACCCTGGATATCATGAGTTCGATTATCTGGATATCATGAGTTCGAATGATGCCAAAGCCATCTGTGACCAGGAGTCCAAGAGAGCAAAATTGGCCTTGCTCTCAGGGACAGTGTCACTAGCCAGTCATTGGCATCTGTGAGCTCATGCATGTGGAAGTGGGAGGATAGCACCTTCTTCCAAGTGTGTTGTGCTACCCCGTGACGTTGCGTGGGATGTGGTCGGCCTTCAGCCTCCTTGGTTGGCAGCTGTTGTATGATAGGGGAAAGCTGCCTGATGGGAGGGAATTGGCCATGACTATATTAGACAAGGTTATTGAGGGTTCTTCTTTACATTAGTCTTCTAGTGTTGCTCTAATAAATATTGATGAAGGCCCAGTATACAGTTAAAGTGTTGGCAATAGTTATCCTGGCCTCTACTTCATTAGTCAGCACCTACATCTGATAGTAAATAATTAGGGGTCAAAGCACAAATTAGTTTTAAGCAGGCATTTGTTAGCAATAGCCATTTGTTATGAAATTTGAACGGTTTGTCTATCCACTCATCTAGCTAGTACTGGGCGCTACTTGCCAAGGAGTGCTTGGACCCCAATGATTGCCATTTATATACCTATATAGCTGTATTTTTACTTCTCTTTATCACTGTTTTTTTGCAGAATGTTTTGCATATTCCAGAAGAATCATTTCTGGGTGGAGACAAGAGAAATGTGTAGGTTTGTACATGTCCACACAATGGAATGTATATAGGAAATGTGCGCAAGCTAGGTTGACAAAACAAGTATCTATTGTCTGGTCAAAAATGTAAGCTAAGGCTGTTGGAACTGTAGTCATAAGTGTGAATTAATGTTTTATGCACTTGTTTGACATGTAAAAGTTACAATATGTTGCTGGTGAAACATTGTGTAGAAAGTTAATAAATGTGTCTTACATTCATTTTTCTGTTTTATGTTTGTTTCAGCAAACAGATGAGCAGGAGGATATAAAGAGGAAGTGGAGAAATGGGACTCCTCTTGGAAGCTGGTTTCAGATGGTGGCTTAGAGTGTTTCTGTCAGTGATCTAGCACCATTTGAAATCAGTGTTCTTGGGGTGGGAGAAACATCCTTCTGTTTGTAAAAACCTTCTGTGTTGTTTCTGTGTTTTCTCTAAATTCTGATACATGAATTTGAAGAGTCAAGTTTAATTTTACTACCATGCTATGAATCCTGTGCCTAAACGTCAAGATCATGTCCTGTCACCAAGGCTGACCGATTTCTTCTGGTGTTCAGAGTCTTTTGGGGTTTCTAGCACCATTTGAAATCGGTTACAATGAAGGACAGAAACCAGCGTTTGAAGGAGCGACATGAATCTCATGAATTTCTGCTGCCTACTACCTTACTGAAGAGATGTTTATGCAAAGTGGTAAGTTGTAAAACCATTAGTTGGATCAATAAATGCCACAGGTAGGAAGAAATTTTTAATTTATCAAATCAGATTAGCATTCAGATATACGTTAATTTACATGCTATTATATGAACATGTGTCAAACGTTTCTCAATCATATCTCTTCATGTCATCCCACAGTTTTAAAGTTGACTTAAGATTCTCACAGGGACTTTAACAAATATTCAATAAGTTCTATAATTGATCTGAAAGCTGCAAAATAATTATTGATTCTTATTATTTAAAACTCTGCTTCCATAGACCTACCTCGTTTCAAAACAGCATCGCGCCAGTTCCACACAGCACTCAAGTTTATATATTCCACTGTACCTAAGTAGCTACAGTATATGGACAAACATAGATGGGCACCTGACCATCACACCTGTATGAGCTCGTTGGACATCCTACTCCCAAACCATGGGCATTAATAAGGAGTTAGGCCCCCATTTGTGGCAAGAGCAGCCTTAACTGTTCTGGGAAGGCTTTCTACAAGATTTCGAAGTGTGTCGATGGGACTTTGTGGTCATTCAGTCAAAAGAGCATTTGTGTTGTTAGGCACTGATGTTGGACGAGAAGGCCTGGCTTGCAGTCGACATTCCAATTCATCCCTAAGGTGTTCGGTGGAGTTGAGGTCATGGCACTGTGCAGGCCACTCGAGTTCCTCCACACCAGATTCATCAATCACACAGTCCAGTCCCACAGTCCACACTGCACAGTCCTGCTGGAATAGGAAAGCCATGGATACCCAGTTCATGATGCTCCCAAAGCACAGTTCTTATGCTGACAATGCTTCCAGAGGCAGTTTGGAACTCTGTAGTGAGTGATGCAACAGAGGATAGGCGATTTTTTTTTATTTTTTACACACTACGTGCTTCAGCACTCGACAGCCCCTCTCTGTGCATTTGCGTGGTCTATTGCTTTGTGGCTGAGCTGTTGTTGTTCTAAGGCGCTTCCACTTCACAGTTAAAACTTACAGTTGACCGGGGAAGACAGGTGGCATCCTATGACAGTGCTATGTTTAAAGTTACTGAGCTCTTCAATACAACCCATTCTACTGCCAGTGTCTCTCTATGGAGATTGCATGGCTATGTTCTTGATTTTATGCACCTGATAGCAACGGGTGTGGCTGAAACTTAATAATTAGGTGGGCTGTCCACATACTTTTGCCCATATAGTGTACAGCCAGCTGAAAACCTGAGCCATATCTGCAAAATTCTGACAGTTGGCAAAACCACATGAAAAACAGAGATGTTTTTCATGAAAAAAAAAAAAAAGGAAAAAGAAAAGCCGCATCTGGTAGTATTTTGATGCAGAGAGCAGGATTGTTGTGGTGTCCGAGTTGGTGGCAAAAGGACTAAAAAAACATCTCAGGAGAGGTCTGTTTTTACTTTCACGCAGGACAGAGCATCATGCAGTACAACTCCGTTTAACGCCTCAAAGTACACAAATGTGGTACTTCCAGTTTGCAGATAAACCCTATTTTATACCATAAACAAGACTGCGAGATTGTATTGATAATATTTTTTCTTACAATTTAAACACTGTATTGCATATGCTAGGTTTACACTGTACAACTTGAACATCATATTAAGACATAATTCCCCAGAGCTTTGCCTCAGATTTTGACTCTAGGAACTAAGTATTGCATAAGACAATCAATGGAAAGTAAGTGGAGAGCAAGTAGCTTTATCCTAGATATTGTCTAAAGAGTTCAGGAGAAGATAGGTCTGGCATTTAAAATTGAATTTAATCTCATTTGTGTAGTGCTTTATACAAGATATTGTCAGAATGCAACTTAACAGAAATCTCAGTGTAGATCTAGCCCAAACTTTTACCAGGATGATACTGCCCCTGTGTACAAAGCAAGTTCCATAAAGTCCTGGTTTGCCAAGGTAGGTGTGCACGAACATGAGTCAACCAAACTGAATGGGATGAACTGGAACTCCGACTGCACACCATGCCTTCTGACTGACATCGGAGCCTTCCCTCAATTATGCTGTTGTGGCTGAATGGGCAATAGCCACATTTTAAATCTAATGGAAAGCCTTTCCAAAAGAGTGGAGGCTGTTACAGCAGCAACAGGGGGACCAAGTCCATATTAATGCCCATGGTTTTGGAATGGGATGTTTAGAGACAGATTCAGGTGTTCACAAACTTTTGACCATGTAGAGTAAAGCCAAACATTACTGGGTGTTGAAAGAATGTTCAGTATGAGCATATTGCGAATACGAGTCCTGGAATGAACACAGGACAGTTTTAATTATTGCAAAATCACACCACGATTTCTAGCCATATGTGTCGTTAACAGATATCAACAGTGTCAATGGTGATTCATTCATCCAGTATCCAAGAGTTCTGTTTTGTAAAGATTATGTTTCTGATGATGATGAGTCTTCATCCAGGAAGGGATCTGAAAGAGAATGTTCTTCTGAAACACTTAGGAGATGGAAGAAGGAAAAGAAGCAAAGCATGACAGTGATGTGGATCACAGTCATGTGATCAGATCACTGACCCCAGACATGTAGTTTATAATGTTAAAAAGAAGATAGGCTTCACATCCGTAACCCTAACCAAGATAAAGCAGAAGACACATTGATGCACATTGAGCATTGATGCAAAGAAATGGTCTGAGATGTCAAGTGGTCGAGTGGAATAGTCTGTGAAAACAAGGGCGAGAATGTTGCCAGCTTTATGGATTGGCCAGGACAGGATCTACAATGGGGGATTACAGTAGTTTCTCTACCTAATGATTTATGACAGTGGACCTTTAGGGTGTGCCCCCTTTATTATTTGTGTCAAGTAACAAAAAGTGTGCATGCATAAAGCAAGAGGATCTTTTACAGTTGTCAGTCAACTCGAACCCTACCTATCAGTTGCCTCATCAGCCATGCTTGGAGGAAACCTATAAGGACACGGGAAGAACAAGCAACACTCTGCATGCCGTTAATGGACTTTGAGATCAAACCCAGGACCCTAACGCGAGGTAAACCCTTAATGAGCAAGGTAAACAATTCCACATGAAATATTCGGTTTCTCAAAAAACCCAAGTTATCCGGATCCTGGTGACATTTTATTGACACTAAGAGAACGGCTTCAGCAAGGGCATTTGTAAATTTTGAAAATATCTGACTCTTAAGCCAAATTGCCATGGGCCTTGTGGTCTGAATTTTGTTACTTTTCAACTTATCATATATCTTAAAATAATAATAATAATAAACATCCTGCAGTTTGCAAGGGGTCCGTGTCACAAGACATATATTATGTATTTTGCGACTACATAAGACTGCTCTTTGTGGATAATATAGAAATCTTAGAAAGAAATGGAAAAAAAAACTCCAATGCTTTCTCTAGGGCTCTGCCATTATACTATTTCTTGACCTACCTTCCTGTGTGTGTGTTAAGGTTGCATGACTATTAATTTTTACTAGTTGACAAGTAAAAAAAAAAACCAGCCATACACATGCTACAAAAATGTCTTATTTGCACAAATGGACTCTGGAGCAGTGGAAGCATGTTCTCTTGAGTGATGAATCCCCCTTCACTATCTGGCAGTCTGATCTGGGTTTGGCATATGCGAGGAGAACGCTACCTACCGGAGTGCATATTACCACCAGCAAAGTTTGGTGGAGGAGGCATAATGGTCTGGGGCTGTTTGTTCAGGGTTTGGGCTAGGCCCCTTAGTTCCAATAAAGGATAATGTTAATACTACAGCATACAAAGACATTTTAGATAATTGTATGCTTCCAACTTTGTAGCAACAGTTTGAGGAAGGCCCTTTCCTGTTCCAGCATGACTGTGCCGTGGTGCACCCAGCAAACGAGTCTGGTGTGGAGGAACTCCAGTGGCCTGCACAGAGCCCTGACCTCAGTCTAATTAATGAACACCTTTGGGATGAATTGGAGCATCGAATGCAAGCCGGGCCTTCCTGTCCAACAGCAGTACCTCAAAAAAGCTCATTTGACTGAATGGGCACAATTTCGCAAAGACACACTCCAAACTCTTGTAGATAGCCTTCCCAGAAGAGTGGAGGCTGTCAGCCTGCTGCTGAACAACCATGTTCAAGTCTAGCCTCAGTAGCATCTGAAAAGGAGTCTGGTTCAGCCTCTGTCAGTCAGCTGACTGTAGAATTGGCTTCTTCTATTCTGGAGTATTTGCATTTAGCCTGCTTTCTTTCTATATTCCTGCATTTGTACTGTTTTTTTTTTCCTCACCATCTCAACTAGTTGAGAGCTCCCCACAGTGGTAAGAGAGAGAGAGTGAGTCAGCTCTGTTCTCTCTTTAAGACCTACAAGACAATGTATCATCCTGCACATTAAACCCACACATTAAACCAAACTTCTATCAATAAATCTAATGGGTTTGACTTAAAACTAGCTAAATGACAAACTTTCAACTTTTTGTAATGCGATCTCTCTCGCAGACAGGAAGCACCTAAAAGCCCTCAGACGAGAGCTGTTTTGCAAGTAGTAAAAATTATTTCTCTAAAATGTGGAAACTTTAAAGCATATTAATTATTCATCACTTAATCAGTGCAGATAAATGTAGGACCAAATCACACACCAGACTGTAAGAAGCATTTTATACACAGGAACATTAAAAAAAAACAACAACAAAAACACACACACACGCACACACTCTCCTTTGACCACCAGGTGTCAGCAATAGGCACCTTAAAGAAAAGCTCTGAGTAATACAAAAAGCCAATGAACTGACCTCTGCCATCATACATACATACATAAAAGTGGCTTATGGGTCGCCCCAACAGCCTATACATAAGGGGCATCACCTAGGGACATAAACTAACATAAAAAAAATGCCTGCTTTTTGATATCTGATTATCTGAATTGATAACATATCTCTTAGGTCCTGCTATGAGCTGTATTTGTTTTCAGTGATATGTACACTTATTGACATTAGTCACATTAACACATTATTGTAATAATTCTAAACTGTCAGTTGATTAAGAGTTCAGTGCAGTAGAAATGAAGAAACAATGAGACCATAAAATGACACTTTAATGTCCCTTTGCTCTTTTCCGATTACAGCCACTCCCCTGAGTACAGACTGCGATCGAACAGTGATTGCATTTCAGGGTGGCACAGATGTAACACGGAGGTGAAAGGGAAATGCAATGCAACGGGGAATTCCATTCGTTTCTGAGAGAAGAGAAATCTTTCGCTTTTCAGTGTGGAATGCTTTCCGTATGTCACTAATGAAAAGCAATGTGTGTGTCTTGTATTTCGCACAAACAGAATCACACAGCGAAAAAGCAACGCAGCAGTGTGGATTGCTTTTAACGGTGGATAATATCACTTCTGACGCATATTCAGCATTTAGTTCTTCAAAAGCAGTCCCCTGCTGATTGTTTTTCATTGCCGTGCTACAGCAAGATAAGAAGAGTGCATTGAGGGTTTGCTTTTTGGTGTGGCACATTGTCCTTGCATCACAAATGAAAAGTGTGGTCATGCGCCTGCTCTAATGACTGATGGCACTAAGCCATTCTTTCATGTGCATTTCCTTTTTATCTGCCTAGTTTAGCCACTTTGCTGATCACCTGATTCTCTGCTTGTACACTGACTACAGTTATTGCCCTGCTCCCAGACTGTTAGCCATACCCAGACACAACTGAAGGTGAGAAAGTGATCAGAGGCTCTTTATAGACATGTGGACAACCTGATGCCAGATATGGCTCAGCTGAAATCATTGATCCTGGACCTGAAGCCTTCACCTTCCTCCTCATAGCCTGAGTGTCATTTCTCCTTCTCTACACTGTCATTAGCCACTTCTGGGAGACATTTTCAGTACGACAGTGAACCATCAGCTTAACTGAAATGTTCAACTCCAGCTTCTTTCACTATACACTTCACCATATCAGATAATGTGCCGTTCTCTGAACTGCATCTCGTCTTTGCACATTGGGGTGAGAAGCTCGTGCATTTGCATTTTACATAATATAAAAGAAAAGGTTCATGGAACCTTTCATACAAGTAGTTTTATAAATCTGATTTTTCTGTGCATCTGCAATGTCCAAGTTTGTGTCTTGGCGACATCTGTTAAAATCTACAAAAGCTTTTACATATATAAGATGTTTGCAAACTAGCTTTAGAAATAAGTAGCTATCATCTCGTTAAAAACCACAAGATATTGCTAAAGAGTCTATGCTTATAAATGTTTTCGTTAATGTCTTCATGTTTAATGGTCTTATTGTATGCCATTTTTAACAAGAAACAATTGTTGCTGCAACATTGTGTATGAAGTTGATCAAAGGTTTTGTGCTTATTTTCAGTGATGAACAGGAGGACATAACGAGAATGTGGATAGTGGTGACTTCTCTTGGAATCTGATTGCAAATGGTGGCTTGGAGTGTTTCTGTAAATTATCTAGCACCATTTGAAATCAGTGTTCTCGGGGTTGGAGAAACATCCTCCTGTTTGCGGAATTCTGCATTTCCCAGCTTTTATGGAAATTCACATGGAAATTCAGAAGTGCGTAAATCCTGACCTGACCTATTTTAGTGTCCTTTGGTTTGTATGGATTGTGTTACAGTGAAGGCCAGACATTAACAACTGAAGGTGGTACCCTTACGCTGCCTGCCACCTGTTTCAAGAGATGTTTATGTGAAATAAAGTGAAGTGATATTTATTCATCAAATTCTGCTCGTCAGGAATTTATTTTTCTAATAAACTATTTGGTACTAGTTTGGTACTAGTTATCACACATATATAAAATCAGTGGCATGTGGTGATGTTTTAAAATAAGGAGGCAGTATATATATACATTATATAGTGTATATATATATATATATATATATATATATATATATATATATATATATATATAAACATTACGTAAAAAAAGAGAACAAATATAATCCTATTTTGTATTTTTTTTTTTTTTAAATTTTATTTAACATTATTAATACTAATTATATATTTCATTGTGTTTTTATGCATTTTTACATTTATTCCAAAATAATAACTAAAGTAACAGTTATTGCAGTAACAATTTGAACAATATTTTGGAAACACTTTACAATAAGTTAACATTAGTTAACTACTTTAGTTAACATGAACTAAGAATGAACAATACTTCTACAGCATTTATTAATCTTATT
>CM075018.1:17254729-17268323 GCA_037576675.1 Pangasius sanitwongsei
AGAACTAAAAAGCTACACACTTCATCTTTTAAGATTAAAAGAACTGGTGCCAAACATATAACATGCTAGAAACATTAGAATCACTCTAATAATGATCCATTCATAGACTCTCATGTATTTGCCTATTAAAATCTAAACAGCGACTTTTTTTTGGCCGGGCAGTGTGTGTGTGTGTGTGTGTGTATATATATATATGTATATATATATATGTATGTATAGTAAATAATCATATACGCCTGTAAACGCCTCAGTGATGCGATTTTCATCGTCGCATCGAATAACATCGTCATACATTTAGTGCTGGCCAATTAAAAACCACTACAGCAGCGCATGCATCATTCTGATTGGTCGGAAGCTCATTGGCGTTAAATTGAAAGATAACATGTAAGTATTTGGGAAATGAATCGAATAAGCAGCGTCTTTTCGTCGGACATGAATCTAATACACAGAGCTTTTTCTTCGACGCTGCAGAAAGTTAATGGCTTGTTATCTGAGCCGTTGTACCATTGTTTTCCCACAGTCACCTGGTTACCATAGTTACTGCAAAACAGGAAGTCAATGGCGGCGCGCAGCAAAGGTAAAAATCGGATTAATCACTTTTTTAAACTTTTAATTCACTGGTGTGCAGTTTTATTCGTACAGGGCCAGCCAGTGTGTCTGCAGGTTTTCATCCAAAGCTGGAGCTACGCCGGATTTCACTTTTAATCTCCGTCTCCACACACTGATGAACCGGATCAGTGTGAACCAGGGGCGGGTCTAGACCCATTTATGCAAACATAATATTATTTTCTAGATAGCAAGAGACAAAATGCAATGTGTAGGCTCTGTAGGCCCGTGAATGCCGTGAGTCCACATTGTGTATGTACAGTATGTACACTCACCGACCACTTTATTAGGAACACCTGTAGACACACTCATTTCCTGTATGCAATTATCCAATCAGCCAATCATGTGGCAGCAGCAATGCATAACAACATGCAGATACAGGTCAGGAGCTTCAGTTAATGTTCAACTCAAGCAAACAAACCAAAAAATGATCTCAGTGACTTTGACTGTGGAATGTTTTTATTTATTTATTTATGGTGCCAGATGGGCAAGTTTGAATATTTCAGGAAATGCTGATGTCCTTGAGGTGGATGAGCTAGAACAGCACAAGACCACATCGAGTTTTACTCCTGTCAGCCAAGAACAGGAATCTGAGGTCAAAGTATTCACTGAGATCACATTTAACCCAAACGTCTCATATGTAATGTCAACATTTACTGAAGCTCTTGATATGTATCTGCATTTTATGCATTGTGCTGCTGATTAGTTAATTGTACATGTGTTCCTAATAAAGTGACCAGTGAGTGTACATTATTTTCTTAATCAAAGGGTAACATTTATCTATTTAAAAAAAAAAAAAGTTAAGTATTCCTGCTCTGCAATGCACTACCCAATTTGTTTTTGTTATCTCTAAGATGAAGAGGAGACTGTAATGTATTTGGTATTATCTTTTTAATAATTTTATATATATATATATATATATATATATATATATATATATATATAGAAATGATTCAAACCTATTAAATAATTACAACTGTTAACCAGAGTGTAGAACCTCCTGTGCTGTGCTCTTGCTTGGGTTTAATGGAAACCTGTAGCCATACTTTAATCCAATAAGCTTCATGTAAATTTATTTTTATGTCTCCAAATAATTTGCTAAAGCTACTGCGGTGGCCTTTGGGAGCTGCCAGGAGCGGAAGATGATTCCAACTCACGGTGCACCAAATCGCATGGGGAATGAGCTACTCACATTGCAACGTTCACCGACGCCTGGCCCTGGCTGCTATGACAACCATGTCGTATGTATAAAACGCTTGTCCTCGCCTTGGTCCCAAACTCAAGAATCCATGTCTAGTTAGTAACAAACATCCTAAACACTAGAACACATAGGGTACATTCTAATAAGTTTAAATATCCATAATTGTCCCTCCAATGTCATGTTGATGGCCTAAAAGAGACTAAATATAAAATATATCTTTACTACCATAATCACCAATATTGGTTTCTATAAAATTCAATTAAGTAATGTTCGTTACACTATCAGTGTCATACAGTGTCCCTGTGCCCACACTTTTATTAGCTGATTATTATATAAAACTTGCAAGACAGATCTCTAGAAGACCTCTTATGCAAGGCACTGAAGGTCCCAACACATGATCTGAGATCTTGGTTGAGTACCAAGAACCATGGTGGGTACTACTGAGTCACACAATGTGGCCAAAAATATGTGGACACCTGACCATCACACCCATATGTTGGCCTTCTCCAAACTGTTGCCACAAAGTATGAAGCATACAATTGCCTAGAATGTCTTTGTATGCTGTAGCATTAAGAATTTCTCCTTTACTGGAACTAAGGGGGCCAAACATATTCCAGCATGACAATGCCCCTGCGCACAAAGTAAGCTCCATGAAGACATGGTTTTCCAAGGCTGGAGTGAAAGAACTCGAGTGGCCTGCACAGAGCCCTGACCTCAACCCCTCTGAACACCTTTGGAATTCAATTCAATTCAGTGCAATATTATTTGTATAGCACTTTTAACAATGGACATTGTCACAAAGCAGCTTTCCAGAAATAAATACATTCAAATTAAATGGGATGAACTGGAACTCTGACCCCAGGCCTCCTCACTCAACATCAGTGCCTGACCTCACTAATGCACAGATCCCTACAGCCACACTCCAAAATCTAGTGGAAAGCCTTCCCAGAAGAGTGGAGGTTATTATAACAGCAGAGGTGGACTCAATCTATAATGGGATGTTTAACAAGCACATACGGATGTGATTGGTCAGATGTCTGCATACTTTTGGCCATATAATGTAGCTCTGGCTTATTAATGCTAACCCTAGCTATAGATACTGCTAAATGAGTCGAGTATCTCTGAAATGAGGCTTATATATCCCAAACACTTTGATAGAAAAATTCTTATTAGCATTTCTTCTAATACTAATGATTCAAACATCCTGCTCTTGCTTATATGAAATGTAATCCAGAAAGTAAGTGTCTGTAATTTCACACTGTAGTAATTGTTTTTCTGAATAGTTGTTTCCTTATTATGCACCATAAATAGGTAGATGGGTCAGTATAATCATAACCATAGCCATTCAAAGCCAGGAAAACAAAAGGAAACAAATAATTGTCTCCTTACTATGAACAAGACTATGCTACCCTGATAATTTTAGCATTTCTTTGGTCTGGTTTACCATCAACAGTAAAGTTTTTGTTCTCTCCAGATAGATGGTTTTTGTAAAAAAATACATCACCCTCAGTGTGTGATGGGCGTATTAATAATGCTCACTATAAGACTGTTCATTTCTGATATTTTTGTATGTAAGCTGGTTTATTCCTCAAGATAATGAGCACCAATGATTACATAATGATAACTGAAGGCAAAGTACATTTTCTACATTTCTTCCATTAATTTCAACAGGTGGGTACAATTGTTTATAACCTGGAAACAAGACCAGAGAGTAAGAAAGGCTATGCTTTAGCAGCCCGCACTTCTCCTCGCTTCCTCCCCACTTTCCAGGTACGAATGAATCCTAAAACATGGACCCAAAAACCCTTAGACTTATTTGAAAAATCACTGGCACAGTCAGATCAACAGTATTATCCTTTTTTTTCTGGTTGTTTTTGGTTATTTATATGAGACCTATTAAGACTTTTCAATAAGTTCTATAAACATTTATTTCCATACATTGTCAGTTTAATAACTACGTCGAGTTGGAAGCTTTATTCTGTTGACAGAAACATCAGTGGCATCAGCTGCATGCTATGATTTACCAATAAATGGCCTATAAAATGACATGAGATGGGACAGTATAACAAAAACAACCACATATGAACTGATTTGATTTCAGTCTGAAGGCCAAGTCAATTAATTAAATTCAGCTTTGTCAATATACATATACATGTGTGCAGTAAAATAAAATAAAAATAAAGGAATTAGTACTAATAGCAGGTTAAAGATTCAATGATAATTAAAAAAATCTCTACATAAAATAAATAAAAATCATAAATTCAAACCATAACATTCATTAATCGCATAATCAAGTAGACATTTGAATCAAAATAGAACCCACACTTAAGCAATCATGGCAGATGAAAACACTACTAGCCCCCAGAAAGATGCCATCCACTGTGCTGTGGTGCGCTGTGATAACTGCCACATACTAGATGAAGATTTCCCATCTAACAACCGTTGGACAAAGACATATTTATCTTTGGAACAGGGCAACGCACTGAGTCCGTTTGATAAGGTGTCTGTTTAAGGACATAGAAGGCCCATGTACAAGGGGCTCTTGCATTTAGTAGTGTTAAACAGGTGGGTTTGCACTCCTCAGCTGAAGATTACGAGGGGCTAGACACATAGACACAGATGACCTGGCTGAGGGTGCCAGAGCTCTCCATACATTTGTAACGGTGGACGTGTTATTGGAGAGAGCCACCAAGGTGTTCTGACCAGAGTGAAAGCAGTAATGGAAACCAAGGTCGTCAGTGATTTTGGGGGCCACAAGCAGGATTCTTGGGCTAGTTGCTCAATTTTGTACAACATGGAAAGAATCAGTGGTAGAGAAGGCAAAGAGTATAATATACAGGGCTGCCAGTCATGAGTCAGCACATCTTCTCCCAGTGGGCTTTCCCTTGGTCCTTGATTTAGATTACCACTAATGGGTAAGACGTTACTCCCCCCAGTCGAGTGTGCCATCTCTACAGTGTATCTGCTGCACCACTGTACAGGCTCTGCAGATTGATATCATTGGGGCTAACTGTGTATAAGCCCTCCTTTGGAGAGAGTGGAGAGAGCAGGTCGACTTCATACCACTCTGATGGCTTATAGAGCTGACTGCCTGAGTGAACCAATATCTGCCAACATCTCAGAACCATTAAGAAGAACTTGAGGGCCAGATAGACCACCCTTATTTCTAGCTGTTTGATGTATTTTCACCCTACACTATGAGGCCACATCCTGTTCTCCAGCCTGTCCATGGTGATTATTTTTCTCAGATAAGGCACTGCTCCCAAGTGGACTTTTTTTCCCCAGGAAGTTAGTGCTTGAGCTTCTCTCGCTGAGTGAAGGACACATTTCATCTGTGGCGTTTGGGGTCCAGCCTGCTTCTATGTTAGGGAGCTGTTTTTTTTTTTGTTTTTTTTGAGTTCACAGTGAAACAGAGCACTGAAATGTGTGTAAAGAGGGTGGACAACCAGATGAACTGTCCAGTTTTGGTGAATCTGTGCCCACTGTAGCCTCAGACACCTGTTCTTGGCTGACAGGAGTGGAACCCCATGTGATCTGCTGTTGTAGTCCATCTACCTCAAGGTTCAACATGTGTGTTCTGAGATGCTTTTCTGCTCACCATGGTTATACGGAGTGGTTATTTGAGATACTCGAGAGCATACAGGACATATGGTCCTGCATGATAACTAATGTTCAGTAGTGATATTAGCTTGCCAGCATTTTTAGGGCATAAAGGGGTGCTCTGAAGTCTGTACTGAACTGATCAATGTCTTTGTGTAAAGCACAGCTTTGTTCAATTGTCAGATTGAGCCACTGTGTTAAGTTTTCCAGTGGACTAAAATAGTTTTCTTGGCAATATCTAAAGCTATTAAACAAGATTTTTTTTTTTATCTTGAGCTGTGAGGCTATATCTAATTGTCGTGTCACCAAGAAAGCACATAATGAGGTATAATGGAATGCTACTATTCAAACATTGTGTTAGTTCTTAAGTGAGGTCTTTCCAAAAGCCAAGAACTGGAGGTCATGACCACAGTTTATGAATATAGTTGTTAGTAGTGTTCAATTGTACAAACGTGTATAATTTATGCATTTTCCTATGTTTATAAAACCCATAATATGCTTTGTGTGTTATGTAATGTGTGTTCTGTGAATAACCTAATAATAATTTTAGTCATGGAAAAAACTGGATTTGCATATCTGGGCCCAAAGGTCAAAGTCAGTCTTCATGTTGAACAAGGAAGTAAGCTGAGTAGAGCCCCTTGGTTTGAACTATGAAGTCTACCTTTTCATTCATGCCTCTGTCCAAGAGAGGTAGAAGCGTGGGTAACGAACGGAGCAAGAATGTCCAAAGCCTGCATGACACCAGTAAATAGCAAAAACAAGTATGAGTAATATATATCAGAGGACCGCAGAGGGCAGAGCACATCATGTGCTGCTCAGATACAGTTCCAGTTTCTGCACTCTATTTACTGACACTTTAAATTGTAACTTACATTTTGCTCCATTAAACCTTGTTTTTGAGCCCCGGTATTAAAGACAAGAAAGCTTCCATAATTGCAGACTCTGATGACTCCAGTCTGGCTTCTGAGCTTCTGTGTAGTTCTGTGATAATAAAAGTCTCATCTGAAGTTCATGAAACTTCACCAAAATGTGTTATATAGTGACAGATTGGTTTCTTATAAATCACTATACAAATAAGAGTTTGATCAGTTATTGGAGTAATTGTTTGCAGATGTCCTGCACTCTTAATGTGGACTAATTTCTTCAAAATTAAATGGTAGAGGTTTTTCTCTCAGACAGCCACTCCATCACCCCAGAAATACCAACAGGACTGGAGTGTTTCACAAATGTGCTCTCCTGGAAAAACATCATTCAACTCCACCACACCGAGGTTTATGTCCAAGTCTGCTACAGTCAGCTCCAACCCTGGGTGAGCTTCTTTTAACAGTTATACTTAACACATTCAGTTGTTTAGATTGTGTGCACCCAAACTATTACTTTGGTCACTTTGGTCTGCTTAAAAGGCGGAAGAAAATTTTCATATTGGATTAACAGCAATACATCACACTGTTAAGCATTCTTGCGATTGTACATCATCTGTAAAAGTTACTAAACATAGGGTCTGGCGTCTCGACAAATACCTTTGTCAGGTAAGGTGCTTGTCACGTATATATTAGAATTATGAGCAAAGGTTTGAAATGAGCCTTTTTGTTTTCGCTGTATTGGTCAGCTATATGTATTGGTCTTCTACAGTGTAGCAGTAGTGTAAAGACGCAGTCATACTATTGTAAATAGTTGCAATGGAGGTTGGACTATAGATTATAACACAGTTACATACATACAAGTCCAGCTGCCTTGACTTGCTACTACAAAGCAATGTTGTAAGTGAATTTCCTTCTTGTGATATATATTGATAATTAAGCCATTAATTATATGCCTTTGTACTGTTTGATAATGGGGGGGGAATGACAGACCTGGTGCATACGCGCTTGATGGCCCATGCAATCAGAGGGTATCATGGCCGATGAAGTTTGGCTCACCAGACTGGTCCCAAGTGCCCATGCTGGAGAGGAGGGCACTTCGTACAGAGGTAATAACCCAAATAAATGACTGACAACTGTGTTGCGCTTATGTTGTACTGGTATCCCATTTCCAACTATACAGATATATAGATATAGATAGATACAGGTATAGATGATTTAATTCTAGGTGACATAAGCTTTCAAACATTTCTGACAAACTGTATGTTTGTGTTTCATTGCACACAGCTCCCATGTGACAAGGAGTTCCAGAAACAGCGCAACAGAGTAGCATATCTACGCTTGCACTATTCTTGAGTTTGCAGGAACAGTGTATTATGCAAATCTGATTTAGGATCCGAGCACATCGTTAAATAACGATTAAATCAGATACTGGCATTTGTCATTTTGTATGCTGTTCTTGTGTATACACATGGCTATATGAATTCCTTTTATGCCCAAAGCAGGACAAATCTTTTGAAGAGAATACCTGTAAAAAATAAATATGCATTTTTTTTTTTTTGCTTCTGGAAACTATTATATTAGCCACAGTTTGCCATCAAAATCTATGATGCAGAAAACTACTCTAGAAACTATATTGCTGTAAATTTGTAATTTTTAGCTCTTTAAGTAAAAGACCTGAAGGTTTAAGATACAGTGACAGATTGCCAGCATATCGAATATAATTCATTAAACTCTGCTGTGAACTACAATGCCTTTGGCAGTATTCCTTTAACACAGCAGCCCTCTGTTGCCAGCAAAGTGAATTGCAGTGAAAATGCTGGCAAGCCTTTCCTTTCCCTCCTCCAGCCAGCCATTAAATTACAGTTTTAAATTAAAGTTGATCTCCGGAAAGTGATCATTGTAGGTCTGAGAATGTTTTTTGTTTTTGTTTTTTCTAAAAATCACAAATTTCACCTCTAAATAAGATGTGAAAATGGGAGGCAAAGCTTCTCATAATATTTTACAGATATTTAAGAGGAATTTATTTTCTTCATTCATTCAAAGATGACAAAGAAATATCATCATACAATTGTTTTTTTTGTTAATTTTTTTATTTTAAGAACGTTGAAAATCCAAGCATAAACCAAACTTATATATATAAAACCTATATATATATATATATATATATATATATAGGTCTAACAGTCAAATGGTCTACAAATACCCACCTTTAAGAAACACCCAGGAGTTGAGCCTGTCAGCCTCAGTATTATACAAAGCCAGCTGGTTGTGCATTAACGCCGTCTCCCAATTAAATCGGCAGACTGATCCTAACTGCACCAGTGAATGCATTTCCCTCTATTCAGAGGCACACTGTGAGCCATAAGCACAACAGTCCCTTTATTCTAACACTATTTCTTTGCATACTCGAGTCCATGTATTTGCTGCTCATTTTTTCCGCCTCACTTTTGGTTTCTTGACTGGTCGAAGGTAGGGGTTATCGATCATGTTTTCCTCATTATTCTTCACAGTAGGCACACCACCACCAGGTGGCAAAACAGCATTCTCCTTATCTGCTCCTGTGTCCTCCTGGATTAAGGAAAACAGATGAGCACATTGCAAGTCACAGCTGTACATTTCCTTACAAAATAGGGCCAACATTTCACTATAACCCACAATATACAAATAACTGACATCTAAACCATAATACACAACTCATACTGATGACTCATCAATTCAGTGTCAGATGTACTAAACATTATTACATCATCTAAACATACACCGCAGTGCTTAATAATGGCGGAGAAGAGAGATGTCGTAAGTAGTTCTCTTACGCTAATGATGTTGTTGGCATTGTTTTCGGTGTCTGTCTGGTCGTCCTGCTCGGACGAGTCTGTCTCCTCCAGGGACTGCAGCTCCAGCTCAGAGGGCAGTAGAGCACTCAGGTACGGGATATAGCTTGGCTTTGCTGCTATCACTGAGTATAAGCAAGCAGAGGCAATAACGTATTTTCACACTTGTTTTAGTGTCAACAAAGAACTCAAAAAGACAAAAATGGATTTCATAAGAAATGAATGAAAGGTAAAAAGAGCTAATAAAAATGCAACACAGTGATAAAATGATCAATAATAGCCATTTGATTTGATGATTTATAGATTTGATTAAAACAGTGTGATTATTATTAATCACCAAGAGATATTTTTCCAGTCTTTGCCCAGTTTTAGTTATTATTGGTGTTCCTTAATAAAGTGGCCAGTAAGTGTATAATATCTAAAGGCTGGAGTGTAAAAAGATATTACTACATTTGAGCCGGTCCTTTCTCACAGCTGAGTTCATGTAGATCTTCATTTCAGACAGACACAAACCCACAGGGCCACCCAGGTTGCGGATCTTTATCCACACAATTCCTTTTAAACACTGTCCTTACATGGAAAAGCAGTGAGGTCATCTTTAAAGAGGCTTTGTGTCTCTCCAGTCTTTGCCATGAAACGTGTGAGTGCTCTCTCGACATCTCGTCTCTGGGAAGCTGCCTTCTCCCTTAGCACCTGGTAGTCTGATACAGGCTCACGAAATGTCTGCACACCAGAAAAGCATGCTTCCGTCATGTTGCTGCTCTTAATGTCACCTACTAACTTTATTTTGATTTTTTTTAAAAAAAGGCTTCTTATTCAATTTCACTTTAATTCTCCCTGCTTAACAGTCCTTCAGATGTGCGTTGTTTCAGACAAGCATCAACAGAGCACGTAAAACTCATGTCTTACCGGGGTTTTGATGTATGTATGAGGGTCTGGGAATTCTGGGAAATGGCTAGGGATGTAAGCAGGGTGAGTCCGCTTCTGTCCAGCAACAAGAGCCTTGGGAATCACTGGGGAATTCGTCACTGGAGCTGTTGCAAAGCAAAAACAATGACTAAACTAACAGCAGCACTAGAATTATAGGATAAAATCAATCACTCTGGGGCAGTAGTGGTCACGCAAAACAAAAAAATACCTCCTAATTCGCCAATTTTAGAGAAAAATTTAATGGGCGTTGGTCTTAATTTTAAGACATTTCATTTTTCTCAGTCTGGAATTAATTCAAGAGTTTAGAGTAGCTCTTAAAACCTTTGACAACTTAATGGTAGTGCTAATCCACTGAAACATAAACAACCCTTAATGTCTGATGCCTGCAATCTACAGCAGAGTTTCTGTGTTTGGTAGATTTAGGCCCTTATTTATCAAGATTAAGATTTGAGTAGGGTTGTTATGGTGTATGACTGGATGGTTACCTCACTGCTGACTTTTTAAAAATACTCATTAAGATGCATGTCTGGTCGCATTCAGGGCTTTTTTTTTTTTTCACGCTGTCATTTTAATTGCTTATTAAATGTCACTTTTCAAGGCCTGAAATAAATAAATGTTTTAATAGCAAACAAAACACTTTCAGCCACATGTAATTATTTAAGGCCAGATTTGTGTTTTGCATTATTTGTTTAGATTTCACATTTAAACTGTATATTTAATTACTGAATTAATTCATTGTATGTACAATTATTTAATTAATAAAGTCTGAAAAATATTCATTGTGCTGCCTTTCCTCACAGCTGTGTTTTTCAGCTCTCTCTCTCTATATATAATAATAATATAATTGTATTTTTAATACAAAAAAAACCATGCAGGTACAGGACAGGGGCAACAAGGCGTATCTACCCACAGAACTGTCGCTCACTCAATGTTTTTTTTGCACCATTCTGTGTAAACTCTAGAGACTGTTGTGTGCGAGATTCCCAGGAGATCAGCAGTTTCTGAAATACTCAAACCAGCCCATCTGGCACCAACGACCATGCCACGATCACAGTCACAGAGATCACACTTTTTCTTCATTCTGATGTTTAACGTGAACCTTAACTGAAGCTCTTGACCTGATTCTGCATGATTTTTGCATTGTGCTGCTGCCACATGATTGGCTGATTAAGATAATTGCATGAATGTGCAGGTGTTCCTAATAAAGTGGACGTGAGTGTATATCATTCTATTCAAATGTTCCTCAAATACAAAACCATGGACACTCTTTGGTACTCTGATAATTAAGACGGCTGTTTTAAACCAATACTTTTGTTTAAATGTAAATTAAGTGAAATACTTTCCTTTAATTCATTTATAATGTGCCATTAAAAAATTTGACAATTAGCCATGCATATATTTGAGATGTAGTCTAGCAAGCATTTAGATGTTTTTTTTTTTTTTTCTTTGAATGTATGGATTCCTCCAGTTTCTTAGTAAAAGATCCTCTGAGTAAGTTTGAACTATGATAGAATTTTTATGAATACAACCCCAGATATATCATGAAAATGTTGAAGGATGAATGTAGAATGATGAATGTTGATTCTTAACACTTACGTGCCGTTATGACCATCCTCTGAGATCTTTTGGCATACAAGGGGAGCGAGTCTACGTTAAAACCTGTGAATGGTATACCAGAGAACAGTCATTTTTAAATGTCTACATCAGGGGCCATCAATTAGATTTGACATGGAGCCAAATTCTCACAAAAGCCCCACAACCCCACTTCCTTTCAAAATTCCCTGCCCATTTTCCCAGTGCTTTTCAAATTCACTTCCCCGCTCCCAATGTTCTTCCTCAGCAACATCGTAATAGCCTTGTACACCCTACGTAGTGCACTACATGTAGTGCACAGCATTTGATGTAACCAGTCATGCTTACCTATTTCCACCAATGTAATAACCACGTCTGAGAGAGTAGGGCTGCTTCTGGCTGTATGCTCACAGCTTGCTTTTGCACAACGTCCAACCTCAGTTATATCTGCAAACCAGAACAAAGCAGAACAGAACTTGTATCATTTGAGTGCAAACAAGCATCTTTCATCTGCATGCATGCACACAATCAGAAATGCACAAATTCTCATTGTAAATGATAACGGGTTATGGTTCTCTGTTCTACAACTCTCTTGCAGTTTTGCCAACGGTTTGAAGCTTAGTCTTGCAGCACTAGCATCACTATTGGCTATAGGCTTGGACAGGATTCTGCCTCAGTCACTTCAGATCAGTGTTTCTCATTCCTGGTCCTGGAGTACCACTGTGCTGCATATTTTGGTGCTTGGAGGATGCAAAACAGCAAAATCAATGGTACTCAAGGACCAGGATTGAGAAACACTGCTTTAGATAAAAATAAATTCAAATATGTATCATGCTAATCCAAGATTACACTATGATTTACAAACAGTCCAGTGGTGAAATTTAACAAGACTAACGGATACAACCTAGTAACACCGCCTGAATCGCAAAGGCTCCAGACACAAGTGTACTTGCTAGGATACAACAGTGATGATCAATCGTCTTCTGGAGCTCTGCCTTCCTACAGGATTCAGTTCTAGCCCTAATCCAGCAGAGACGATTTATGGCTAAACATGCTCTGTACAATTGAAGAAGTGATCTATAGTGGTCTGTTTTCATTGGTAGCTACAACAGACGGAGATTAACATATGGACTATAGTTAGTAATTGTATACCTACAAAATAGTTATGATACTATTATGACTCCATATCCATAATGACTCAAATACTGATTTGCCTTTTACAATTTTTAATATAATACCAACAACAATGCTCTGACGTCTGTTTTGCAAGTTTCTATTATGCAAAACAAATATGGGTGTGATGGCGGTATGCTCCCACGCAAAATGTGTGTTGTGTCATTCAACTTTTTTGGCATAAAATTCACAGATCGAAAAATCTGTCAAGTCCATTCCAAAGTACGGATTTGGCATACCCCTATTAAGATGTGCAACTATGTGGACAATGTAGCTGATAACAGGGCCAATGAATGTAGGTCGGTCACGGCTGTTCGTGATATTGAAAGGGCAGCGCTAAAAACATTCTACTACATACTAGCAAGACTCCACTATGAAACCACTAGGATCCTTACAGCAAAGGGGCTCATTGTAGGCATAAAATTTGTACACACACACACACTCCAGGTACAGGCTCAAGATCCAACACAATCCTGACCAGGCTGCCAACTTGCCAAGCCCAACAATAAATCTAGAGACTTTCTGAGCAGACATTAGCAACTATCCTATACGTGATACAGCTCTCTAGCTCACACCACAGCTGCTGGTTATAAAAGTTGAGAAAGGAGGTTTGGTTGACACACTACCAGTGTGTATAGGCTGACTGAGTTGTTCTTGCATGAACCTGTGTTCACACTGACCAATCACTGATCATCGTCATTTGTCCCACCAGTGCATTTCCTTGTACTTTGGTATAAGCTCTCTACTTACACTGCCCTCCAAAAGTTTGGAAACGCCTGAACAAAATAGGGTTTTTGGGCAATATCAGCATAAATCCT
>CM075018.1:17273473-17287378 GCA_037576675.1 Pangasius sanitwongsei
AATACGTGCCATTGCCAGAAGGTTTGCTGTTTCTCCCAGCACAGTCTCAAGAGCATGGAGGAGATTCCAGGAGACAGACAGTTACTCTAGAGCTGGACAGGGCCGTAGAAGGTCCTTAACCCATACACTGAAATAATCCGCAGTGAAAATAATCTCCCATCGATCCTCCAAACTAAAAACCCAAATGATTATGCCTGATTATTTACCTTACTGAAAAAAAATGGCTGACTAAAGTTCACTGTTAAAAAAAAAAAAAAACTGTAAAAATGGGAAAAACAGTTTTCAGCAGATTTCTGTCAAATTATGGTAAACTACAGTACATGGTTTATAATTTTTTAAATGGTAGATGTGATTGTAAATATAACCATTGTAACATAATATTAACCAACATACAGGTTTAAAGTGTGGCTGCCATACATACCCATAATAAAAATTTACAAAGCTGAAATGTGACACTTTAACACAATGACTTGCAATATCTCAGTCTATTAAATCTTTAAACAGTGTGTTATAAACCATCTTAATCTCCGTTACCCATTAAACTTTGTACTATAACTAAGCCATAGTATTCTTTGTTAGATAAGGGATCTGTACAGTCTTATGTGTCCTGTGTAACATACATACGTAGACACATGAAGTATATGTATGTAAAAGGTGAGAGATCCAATACAAAGCCTTTCGATAGAAGAGCACTACAATTTAGGACAAGATTATCAGTTAACTTTATCCTACTGGGTCCTCTGCCAGGAGCTGCAGTGTCAAAGCTGTTAAAATAAGAAACCAGTAAACTAATACAGTTTATACTAAGATCGATAACATTGCATCATTTTGAGTTAATGATCAGTGGCCTACTTGCTACGTTGTCTTTAACTGGTGCCTGGCAATTCCTCAGTGTTTAGTGTAGTTCTAATACAAGTAATGTGCAATTCTTACACACCGGATATCAACTATTAAATCAGACTTTAACATAGATATCAGAATTTCAGAGCTGTACTTTAAGACAAGACACCATTTCCAATGTTCACCTACATCAGATGCAGAAAAAGAAGTGATTTTATTTTTTAATTTTTTTGGGGGGGGGGGGGGGGTGTTGGATGCGAACAAAACAAACATATAAAATATATATACAGTATATATTGCCATTTTATAGTTGCTTTATATATTATATGAATGTTGAGTTTGCTGTTGACCTTTTATAACCGTTTGGTAAAATCAAGTTTGCAAAAAACTTTACTCTTTACTCTGTGTGTGAGGTGAAAGAGAAGGGGGATATTGAGCAACGTTATTTGTTTGACTCACTCTAGACATCGCTTCTGTTGCATGGACAGAAGCACATCAGAGACTTCTGACCCACAGCTCTGATCCGTGCCATGGCCTGTCCCCTAGATGCACAGACAGTGTTGAGAACCCGGGCCAAGCATGGCCACAGCATCACAGACTGCACGTAACAAAATACAAAAGAGCAGCTTCAGCAAAAAAAAAAAAAAAAACACTGGAGATGATCATATATTAATTAATTTAGTCTGTTTTCATTCCCAACAGCCAGTAATGCAGTTGGTGAAATTTCAGACTATATTTCTTTGCATTGCATCAGCCTTTGAGTTGAGCACAAATAAATAGCCGACACTGACTTTGTAAATAGATCATGGTCACGCTAGCTGGCTAGTCAATACTATGGATGATGATGATGATGATGATGATGATGATGATAGTCTCTCCTTTAATCTGCTATATAAGCGTATACCCTGAAGAGATCCTTATCACTCATGGACTAGACCTAATACACTTACATCTTGGGAAATGATCTTGAGGTCACAGACGTTCATGTGTCTGTGTTTTTATGCTTACCTAATTTCTCTGAAAAAGTATCACATCTTTGACTCGTGCTGCAGGAGCTGCTGTGAATTAGCCTTAAATGCGCCACACCATATAATAAAATGTCATTATGGTACAACGTTTTTCATAGTACTAAAAAAACATTCATTGCAGTGATTTATGTAGTAATGCTCCTCAGAAGTCATTCCCTTCACATGGTGCAAAGAAAATAATCCATGATTCTATAACCTGTAAGCTGGCCTATGTAATGCTTTGCTATCAGGGCGTCTAAACTTCCTCCATGTAGCAGAATGCACAGTTTTACTAAATCTATGAAGTTGCATTATATTAGCTATATTATATTATGGAAAGTATGTTGGTTGCCAATTGGATTTGTTCTAAAATACTTCTCAAGTCTCACCTTACAGTATGGGAATGATTTTACTGTCATTTGTGCTTGCTTTATTCCCAAGGGACAGCCTTCATTTGAGTACCTAGAATTATGAAGATGTCCTCTTACAAAACTCAGCAGTTGTGGAATAGCCTTCTGATTTCTGTTTGAGACTCAGACACATCTTTCATTCCGCCTAATTGTAATTGATGGACTGTTGTTATTCATGAACATAGAGAGATACTGTGATATTTGTGCTGTTATATATAGTTTTCTTATGGTGGAAAAGTTCATGGGAACTGTGTAATACCTGCATTCCACCTTTTGCACATGCACATGCATGCCAAGATCTTTCAGTAAGATCAATATGAACACAACATGAACATGCTATGGAGTCCTACAGGTGTTGTGTCTTTCAAATCAGGGAACAGTTGAGTGCACTTCTTTGACTGTATAATATGAGCTTTATTTATAGTACTCTACTGAGCTTGTAGTACCCATTAGCCTTGAGTTGGTTTTCCCTCATGAGCATTAGTGCACTGCATTTAGCTAGTCACTCGCTGTTCTTGCATGCAAAAATCTTTTTCCTCTGCAGAATTGGGGGCTTCGTTGGTAGCTGGTTATTTCTGTTAACCATACAGTGAATGCTACATGCTGGTCTTTTTTTTTTCTTCCATCTGAGGGGGTTTTCTCCTTATATTCCATGTTATTGCCAACAAGCTGCTAATGGAACTTGTTGCTAATGTGTTTCAGTGTTGTAATGTGGTACTCCCCCAGCAACATACAGTTCACTGTTTAATTCCTGAATCTGCTATCATGAAAGGTTGGCTGAAGCGGATGCAAGTGCAGTTAAGCGTTTTATTATAAGAGCAGGCAAATAAATCCAGAACGTGAATCAAAATCATGAACAGTACACAGGAAGAGGTCAGGCGATCAGCAAACAACAATGCCAGGGATAATCCAAAATACACAAACAAGGCAGGTAGCAAACACTGAGCATTACTTCACCCCGAACAAAGAGACACAAGGGTTTAAATACACAAATTAATCAAGGAGCAAACTGAAAACAGGTGAGAGTAATCAAGATACACAAGGGAGACAATCAATGATAAGACATAGGAGGAGACAAGACAAAAACAAACAAACCAAAACAAAACATGGACCAAAACAAAACACTTGACACAACGGAACAATGCGCCATAGCGCTGCACCTCACCCACAAGATACCCAGAGTCACTCTTCCCAGAGGAGAACATATTGGCAGAAGGCAGGTGGTGGAGCGACAATGTACTTGCTGTAGTCTGGTAGCGGAGCTGAGTCTTCCATGAGGTCATGGGGGAGCGAGGTTCTCCGCAAAGCAAGCGGACGAGGCTAGTGAGGCCGCCTCTTTGGCCTCTGGAAGGAGCTCGGTTGGGAGGCTGCCTTGTCGGCCTCTGAAGTGAGTTTGGCTGAAGATGCTACCTCGCCAGCCTCTTGGGTGAGCATGGTGGGAGCCTTTGTTTCCTCTTGGTCTCCAGCCCTCCTCTCAGTGTAACAGCCCAGTTACACTGGTTACAATGGTTGGCCGACTGGGTTTAGCCGACACGTAGGTTCCTTCCCACTCCCAAAAAAGTTCTCAGGGAGAACTCACACTCAGTCCACCAGAACACTCCTCTCAGGAGGCTCACAAACTTGGGTATGCTCTCCAGATGGGTGACCTTGGGCGATCAGGTTCTGATCAGGTTCTGTCAAAATGAACCTCAGCCATTTCCTCTCTGTGGGTTTGGGGTTCAGCAGGCTTTTGAAATACAGTTGGCACTGTAGTAGGAAACCTTCTGGAGGGAATTGAGTGCTCTCGGAAGGAAGCCGGGTTTCTTGGGGGGTCCACTGGGGGACTTGCACTGAGTTGAATGCCAGCATGGTAATCCTGGCATTACGCCCCTCTCGCTTTCTTGCTGTATCCAAAGGTAGGCTGAAGTAGATGCAAGGCATAATCAGCAAAAGGCAAAGGCATAATCAGCAAAAATACAGGCAATGATCATGTGTTAAGCAAACCGCACAGAAGGGCAAATCCAAAAACCAAATAGTAAGCAAGATCAGAAAAGCAGAATAAAAGTACATTGAATGAAGGTCAAGTAAATTTAAATTACTTCGCAATGTCCATAGTCTGTTTATAGGTGCAGGTGTGATTGGGAATGGGTGTGCATGGTTAAAAGTCCAGTGATTGTGAACGTGACAGACTTTGTGTGCTTTGGGAGGTGTAGTCTGGGGCCATCACGTTTGTAGACCACGGTGTGTTCTGGGAAACAGAGTTCATGGCGGATACTGAGTTGAACTGACATGTTAATTCAGCTGAATTCCTGCTAATTTACAGTTCATTGAGGTGGGGATTCCCATCACGCCAAACATCCATTTTTCTCTACACAAGAAAAAAAAAACATGGTCAAACAGAAGCTGAAGATGGACAGTGTCTGTGTGCTCACTGCCTTGGAATTGACCATCTCAAGGATATCCCATGTCATGACTACTCAGCAATCAGCAATGTCGATGCAGCACTCTTGGTGTTAAAGATTTAACTTAGAATTAAATCTTGCCTAAGCCCTTTAGACTAAACAGCTAAACAGTCTGACTGCACTTAGCCGTAAACAAACGCCTCAGCTGGTAATATTTTTATTATTTTTTATTTTATTAAATATTAAATAATTTCCACTTCTGCTTTTCAGGCTTTACCCTGAGTGATCGTTTCATGCTCCCAGTTGTCTGTGCACTTGAACTTTTCTGGAGTTTTGTGGGAGTCACTACATGAAAATGAGCGGTGCCATGCATGCTCTTGGTAATTTACGGGTGATTGGCATTCATCACCATGCAAGAACGAAGAAAATCAGCTTTTCTGAAACTTTTGTAAATCCGGCAGAATTTTATTTTTCGGTTGTGTTTACACAAACATTTACACACAACTTTATTAAAAGATTGATAAATGAGGCTCATTGTTGGTACGCTTTATCCAGGTCTTGCACACCACCACTGCCAATTTGAACGCTAGTTACATACAGTATGTAACGACTTGGGCTCCTTGTCATTTGGCAAGAAGGTTCTAGAAAATAATTGATGTACTGTATGTTAGTGTTATTTATAATAAATTTTCTGTCATAAATCACTATGTAACTAAAAGCACAAGGTGGTTTCCAGGGGTCTTTATCAACCCTTTTCTGTACATAGGATGTGATTTTTCAAAAAGTGGGAAAAAAACATGGATGCCTCCATGTTCATCTTTTGTTAGCAACAAGCTAGCAAGCTAACTGTGATGAGTGGTATATATTTTCCTCCTCAAAACAGAAAACTGTATAGTCAGTGTTATAGATTTAACAAGCTAATATGTCTGCATGTTGATTGATCTTAAGGAAATACTCGTATATACAGCATTTATATACAGCATACACAACTCATTTAAATGGAAAAAGTGCTACTTTGTTTACTGCTGATGCTGTGAGCAGCCATGTTGATTTAAAGTCACTTGCTGAGCTCGGGGTTGAGGAGACCGTCCAAGGTTTCTGAATAGGAAGTCAGAGTTTTCTTGGGTTTTTCGTAGTTGGAGGTCATAAATTAAGGGTTACGAGTTTTAATCAAATGCAGATTGGCTGACTTTGCCTTGCTTGAAAGTTTGGCACACTCAACTTCGTGCAGGGAACGTGATTAGAGGGACTGCAGGGAGAGTGATGAGTGGCTTATCAGTCGGTTTTGTTTGCCTAATGCAGGTTTAGCTGATCTCTTCCAGCAATTCGCCCCACTTTTGGGGAGGCCAACACAGCAATAACATCTCCATGCACACTCAAATCCTTTCTACTCTAGGGTATTTATTCACAGGCACATTTCAACAAGAAATTGGAGACAACTCTGGCATTTCCCAACCACCTTTGGCTGAATAATCATGTCTTATAAGCATTCATATAGCACATTACACTTCCCAAATATGGCAGCGGAAAAGACAACAATAATGAGGGATTTTCATGCCATCACAGGTTTTCCACTGTAATTGGGTCAATAGATGCATTCATAGCCAAAGAAAAATGTAACTAGCAAATACTATTCACTTTGGGAGCCCTCATTTGTGTGCTACTGTCTGGCACTCCATTTTTTTATGTGTTACATTGTGCCTGTAGGTGTCTCCTTGTGCTGCTTTGTCTCTTCATAGTGATCGGGTCATATAAAATGGTTCAAATTTGCTGGTGAAAGAGCATGTTGAAAACTAACTAATTTCACTTGCATTTTATTTTTAAATGCTTTTAAAAATACATTTGTGAGGACACATTATTACCTTTCATTATTGCCTACTTCCGTTTTCTAGTTTGCACAATAAAAAACTTCTTTGAATAGTCAGGGCTTACTATAATGGTTATGCTTGGAGCGTTTCTGATAAGGAGACACACGCAATCCATAAGGATTCCCCCAGAGGGACAACCGAAAACCCATAATGCTTCTAGCTTCAAGAGTTTTACTAGCTTCAAGAGCCATTTGAATGTGATGCTCACGTGTGCTGTGCTATATCAATGTCATTTAAAAAAGGACTGTACAAATAAATAATTCACAACAGAGCTAAATGAAATGAACCTTTGCTATAGATTTATGTATTCCCTATCTACCAATGGGAATGTCACAGCTGAGGACTGACATTTTGTATTAAGCTCTAATTAAAGTAAAATTCTTTCATCTTTAATAATGGAAGAGGATAATCATATAATTATGACATAACATTGGGAAGCTTGGATTTTTATTTAAGGGTTGTATTGAATATTGCACAATAATAGGAGAAGTCAACACAAACCTGAAATATTAGGACACTTATTCATTATTTATATCTCACATGATAACTGACTATTAACAATTATATTTACAAAAAGCCCACACTTTTCAGGAGTGTTAGGTACATTGGCAAATGGTTATATCAAAAAAAAAGGAAAGACATTCTTTTATGGTGGGTATAGTGATATACAGATTATTATAAAACAAAATACATAATTCTGCTTGTACATAATATTCATATTTTTATTATAAAAATAAACTTTGGCTCTAAAGTATATTAAGCAAGAAAAAAAAAATCTAACTATTACTGTAATGGAATGGCAAGAGGGAATACCTGCCAACCACAGTGTCCCCATCTGGGTTCAGCAATTAAACCTACTTGAATGAATTTAGCATTTTCTCTGATACATAAGCCAGAGGTGGGCCTAAATAATTCAGAGTTAAATATCACAGCAAATCACAGACTATTAGGAAATAAATAATAAAAAATATCATCACAACACCAATATTCAGTGTAATGTGAAGCACACAAGTTCTGGATAAAATGGAATGGTCTGTATAGAAATAATACACAGGGCTGGAGTGACATCAGTCCTGAGGAACAAGCTCTTTGTGCTATAATACAACCAGGTGCCTAAGCATGTTGTTCTGCTCTCAGAGGGTACTGCATGTTGTTTTCCATGTGTTATATGCATAGTCATGTCTATGTATTTGTGGGTGATATGGAGGCACTCTTCCCAACTCCAATACATTGGTGAAGCCAACAAGCAACAGGTCAGCTGTCTTGTAATCACTCCATATCCCAAAGGATCCAAAGCCCAAAGCAGCAAGACATGCCAACTTCTGTAGCCAGTGGCCAAGAGACAGGTCACAGATCTGCAAAAACACACACACAAACGCATGTCAAGCTCACTATGTCCTTGAGAAAAGTAATATACACAAGCGAAAAGTTAAATAATTACTTATAATTACTTAAATAATTATAGTTCATTACTATATAATGATATACACTATATGGCCAAAAGTATGTGGACACCTGACCATCACACTCATATGTGGGTCTTCCCCAAACTTTATATATAGAGCAGCAGTTTATATATACCCAGTCTCACTCTTCAGTACAGTATATTTGTATCTAAGGACCCCTGCTGTAATCATAAAGACTATGATGCTCATACTGAACATCTTTTCAAAACACTTAGTACTGTTGGACTGTATAGAATACAATTATAGAGGAGTAATGATTTATAATCCCACTATCCAATGTCATACAGAAGAGGAAGGGTTCACTTTTGGGCTTGAGTCCTGTTAAGGTTTCTTCCTTATGCCATCTCAGGGAGTTTTTCCCTTGCCACTGTTGCTGGCTTGCTCATTAGGAATCTATATCTACATCTGGATTTCCCTAAAGCTGCTTTCTGACAATTACTTTTATTAAAAGAGCTATACAAATAGAACAGACTATTCTTGACTTATTATTATTGACTTATTATTGACTTGAATTAACCCTGTCCCTAATATTAACCTTTACCTTTAGAACTTCATAGTAATTGAATCAAAATATGTTATAAATTTGCTAGTGTGTGACCTTTTTGGGGAAAAAAAAAAGATGTATTGACTTCTAATTTCAGTTCAAATAAAAGTTATTAATAGATATGTGCCATCTAGGGTATATTCCCAACTCGCCCCAATGTTCCTGGGATTCTATCATAAAAAGTAAAAATGTACCATCCTTCTACTATGTGGGAGTGGTAGTTCAGGAGTTAAGGCTCTGCTCTAGTGATTAGAAGGGTGTAAGTTCAAATCCCAGTACTGCTAAAGAGAAACAGACCTCCGAGAGACGCTATTAAAAATTAAGTCTAGATGCTATCAAAGCATCTACTTGGAAATGGAAAAATATCACTTAAATCTATTTGCTTTACCTGTTAAGGTTCACTCATAATGCTGCAATGGCCAATCACATGACACAGCAGACACCAGTCTGAAGTTTCTCCCCACTGCTATTGGTGCCTGTCTTCTCATACCTGTACAGACAGGAGGAGATGATTTCTTAATAACTGAACAATTCACAATTTCTGCTTCATGTTTAATAGCCATGAGCCAATGCTATTTTTAAATGTCATAATACTGTGTATAATGCTTACTGGTTTATAATCAATTTCCTTAAATTTGCTTAAATATAAAGGAAATTCGGTACACATTGCATTCAGCTTTCCACATGCTGGGACAATCTTTATCTCAGGAGTCTACAAAGCTACATAAAAATGGCATATTCCTAGGCAGACACCCAAATGAAACACAGGAGTAGTGATCACACAAGAATACCACTGAATATAACAGTATAAAGAACAGTGGTTATTACTGGCTCACGGCTATTTTTTTCATCAGCTTGAACTAATGAAGCTCAATACCCATTTAGGTTTCCTGGTTCGGAGTGGAACACATGCTTGGTCTTCTCAGTGACTGTGAGCGTAACACTGTGGCTGACCTTCGGCAGTAGGTACTGAGTCTTTGTTTCCATGGGAACAGATGGCAATGTCATATAACTACAAGGCAGGTTGCCATTGGGTTCCAGACTGTCATGGACCAGATTGTTGTCTGTTGCTTCAGGGTAAGATGTTGAAATGACTTTAATATCAGGCAGCTGAGTCTGTGTCTGGCTCTGTTTGACTGAGGCCTCACCATGAGCAAGCTGTCGTTTCTTCATGTGGTTGATGGCCACTGTAGCATTGAAAGCTTGCTGGAATACACAAAAAGATAACTTATCACATACTCGTCCTCATCCAGAACTAAGAAAAAAACAGGTCCCGACTGGGAAAAAAATCACGCAGAGGGCACATTTACGAGTGTTTGAACATTTGCAACTGAAGCTGTGTTGTGTAATCGGGCCAGAGGTCAAATGAATTACCCCAGTGAAAATAGAGCAGAGAAGGCAAACTTTAAATAGTCAGAGGCTTAAGAGACTGGGTGCCTTTACCTTCCACTTGGACTTGGCAAAGTTCTTCTGGATCTGCACACTGACGGAATGGTAGATATCATTGCTTTGGGCAGTCTTTCCAATGATCCTGAAGACAAATCCAGAAACAAATCTCTCCAAATCTCTTGATCTATCACAGGCAGTGGCCACAACGTTAAACAAAGCCTTTTAAATCTGGCAAACATATTCTGCGACCATTAGTTGATGTATTATCCTAATGCTGTTTAAGCAAATAAATATGCAAAGAAACTATTATTATAATCCTAATCCAGGTGGACAAATCACAGATTTGGCATTTTAATTGGCATGCAGTGATGACAGATGATCTTTTAAGAACCAGGAACATGCAGATATGAAGAAACACTGATGAAATAGGAAAATAAAGGGTGATGTAAAGCTGTCATATCCTGCTCAGTATGCACAGTATGCACAATAAGTCACCTCACATTTAGGATAAGATAAACTTTTATTAATCCTAAATTACAGAAATGAAACATATCAAGAGAAAACACGGTAGCCAGACCAAAGGCACTAGCCAGACCAGAATATTTTTACTTGCGATGTGAGGAAAGAACACCACAAGCTCCTAGCCAAAGCATTCACCAGTGACTTGCTTTAACTAGCTAACTAGCTGGTTACATGATATCACATTATCTTATAGCACCACTTTTTTAGCCTATTCAGTTTGGTTGCCAGGCAACAAAAACATGGGACTGGGCAGCACACCGGAGCTTCCATTTGCTTTGTGGGTTAGCTAATGAATTTATCATTTATCCACCCCTGCTGATATTTATCAACAGAGAACTAGGCATTAGCTATAAAAATGTCGAGGACTCTTACTTGAACATTGCTCATTTTAAGAAAAAAATTCCAAAGGCTAAAACATGGAAAATGAACAGTTTGTGGGCAAGGTATTCATGCTACAGTTATGTTATGGCTAGTAAATGTTGTTCTCTTTTTTAACTCTTTGGTAGAGTTAGTAAAACAGATACTAAAATGTATCTGCTTCCACTGTTCCAAATATTCTCATAACTTTTCTTGATTACCGTTCATTCTAATACATATTTAAGCAATATCACACAAACAAGTGTGCTATTGTACTGAATATCAGCACGGTTGTGATCACGTGGCAGAATCACAGCCGTGCTGATATTTATAATAACATTTCAGCCACAATATGGCCAAATATTTCATTTATTTTTGCTCCATCAATGAAAATAGCTCCCAAAGAAGCTGGATAGATTGTTGTGTGTTGCCATGCAATGCACAGCCTGACTGACATCCCATAGTAAATGTAGTAACGGTTCCAGTGAAATGAACTATTGCTAGAATTGTAATTATATGTAGAGAACGCAGACAAGCAGAGTGATACAAACAGTGAAATGTACCAAGTGCTGTTATACCAAATATCATCTCTCTTGTCCAGTCAAATTAGTGGACTGGAACTATCTGAACTAACATAATTTTCTATTAAACACTCATATCTTACCAGGGATGTCTAAGAGCTTGCTCTGTTGTGTAGCGCAAATTAGGATTCTTCTGCATCATGTTGCGGATGAAATCCTTTGCTGAAAATACAGTAAACACACAGAATGTTCAATATACCCATATATGTATAAATAAATATATGCAGTTTTGTTGAGATTAAAAAGGTATTCACCAGATTCTGAGATGTCATCCCAGAAGGGAGAGTCAAACTCATACTGGGCTTTCATGATCTTCGAGAAAAGACGAGTCTCAGATTCCTCGTAAAAGGGGGGATATCCACAGAGACTGCAGAGACACATCATTGAACAAGAACATTATCTATTTATTATTTATTATATATGAATATGAAACAGCTATTTTCCTGTAATACTCTCAGTTTATTTCATATGCTTCCTTTTTAGGACAAGTGTACAGTACTGTATGTCTGTGTATTATGTGTTGAACTGTTAGCAGTTCCTCCACTAGGGGGAATTCTTTCACATGCTACTTTATACAGCAACAACCTCACTGCAGTGGTAAGCAGAGCTTAACCTGGCTAGAGTTCAATGACATGGGGAAAACAGCTTGTTACTCACACTGGATAACGGTCATGATCTAAACTCTTAACAAGTCAGGGATCTTCATTTCTATCTGACATTGTATCATCATCCAATTGAACTGGATCCTACTGTAATAGGTTTAGTTAAAGTCTTACATCCCATGTGTGATATATAAGCTATTGTGGTTTACATTGTAGATTTAACAGTAAAAATAGTATCAATAAGAGTAACAATAATAGCAAGAGTATAAGATAGACTTCTTACAGTATGTAGGTAATAACTCCAATAGACCAGCAGTCCACTGCTTTACTGTAGGGCTTCTGAGCTAACACCTCTGGAGCTAGAGGCAAGAAAAACAATTCATATTCAATACAGTCTTTACACAGTACTTTCACTTTCACAGTACTTTTGTCTTTTTTTTTTTTTTTTTTAACTTCATATGGCCTACTTACCCACATAGCCTGGGGTACCACAGGCTGTGGACATGATGCCCTTGTCCTCCATCTTTGAAAGTCCAAAATCGCTGATCATTATCTTGGACTTCTCATCTGGACTGTAGTACAACAAGTTCTCAGGCTTTGGAGGAAAAATAGATATTGTGCTTTACAGCAGGAAATTTGAATCAGACTTGATTCAAAGCTTAGATGAATTTATTAGTGAAATTGTGTGTGTGCCTGTACACATACCTTGAGATCGCGATGTACTATGCCATTCTTATGCAGGTAGTTAACTCCCTCGAGTACCTGCCTTATCACTAAGCTGGCATCCTTCTCCGAGTACACTCCCCGGTCCAGGATCCGATCAAACAGTTCACCACCTGAAACACTGCCAAAATAAGAAGACAAAAAAAAAATCAGACGATAGCTGCTACAAGTATAAATACACAGCATGTAGACGGAAGGTATGGGCTGGGATGGGCAGTACTTTTCATACATGCATTTGTATGAAATACTATATTCTTATTTGTATTTGAGGGTCATAGAAAAAAACATATACACAGTATATATTTAATCTGTATTATCTATTTTTTTTTTGTTGTATTTTCTAAAATACAGAAAGCGCTTTGTGTGGCGATTCGTGAAAACTGATTCTCATGCAGTTCTGGTGGATTTTTTAGCAGATATTTTAGAAATTATTTGTAGTACGAAAGCATTAGCACATTGTGTTTGTGAGCAGGTCATGAACAGTGCAATACTGCTCCCAAACCCTTGGACTCATCAGCCAGGAAAAAGACAACTGACTGGTTGTTTAGTAATTGTTTAAAATATTCCCTTTATTATTTATTATAATATTTATTATATAGTTGTTTTGCTAGCTAGTGATCTGGATACTAGCTATTAGGAAAAGCTGCTGTTGTGTGGCCTGGTTGAGCTCTTAATAAAAAAGAGGAGAAAAATATATCAGTAGGATAACCTTTGTGCTACAGAAATACTTTTGAAACCAAAAAGTCTTGATTGAATCTTTATGCTTTAGTGCAGACTGATGTGGTTTCTGAAGGATACCTTAGTGTTAGCGTTAGCTAGTTATCATCCACTGGAACAATAACGTTACCGTTTTCAAGTGAGCTGGCAGTATATCACATCAATACAAAATACAGCATTTTAACGTGATCTATTTTTCAGTTGCAATATTTTGTAGTTAATACATTTACATTTAGTTAATACATGATTATTTATACATTTGATGTATTTCTGCCCATTTTTGCCCTGAGTGTAGATACTACTTACAGCTGCATGACAAGATAGTAATGAGTGCGACTTTCGTAGAGATCTTCCAGCCCCACAACATTCTCATGTTTAATCCTAAAACAAATTGTCAAACAAATGGGTCATTTTGTGAATTACTGATTTTTTGTGTGTGTGTGTGTATATATATATATATATATATATATATATATATATATATAATATTAATTTTTT
>CM075018.1:17287478-17339187 GCA_037576675.1 Pangasius sanitwongsei
TGTGTGTGTATATATATATATATATATATATATATATATATATATATATATATATATATATATATATATATATAATATTAATTTTTTCATTGTACCTCCTTAACACAGCAATCTCATTCTCCAAGTTGATGTCCCTTTTGTTCTTTTTCTTCACACACTTAATGGCAAAGAGCTTTCCTGTTTTCCTCTCCTTCACCATGAACACCTCAGAGAATGCTCCCCTAAGAGACAGAGAGAGGTAGAGATACGCACAGGAAGAGGAAGTTGGGTGAGGCTGTTCACTTATTAAGATTTAACACTTAACCACGGCTGTGAGGGGGAGAAGCAGACTGATATACTTTTTTTCTTTTTCACAAAAAAGTGATACATGCTCTATTTTCGATGAGAATGTGCATATGACCTTTTAAAGCCCTTCATCTCTGGCACTTCAATCATCTATTTCATAATATCTAAAGCCGTTTGTGCCAGGATTAGGGAGGAGGTAAAAAAAAAATAGCCAAGTGATTATCTTCTGCCCCCGTCCTCACACTATTTCATCTGTGAAAAGATCTGCCTGTTATCAGTATCAAAAGTTGAATTTTATGAATGAATTTTGTGCTCCATTAATCAAAATCAGAACTCTGATGATTGAAGGAAATCAGGAGCCAACAGCTTATTTTGTTACTTTTCAAAAACGTTCTTTTCTGGGATGATGACAGCATAAGAAGCCATAGCAATAGCTTAATTTATTGTTCTTTGTGCCTTCCACACTGTCTAAAGCTGTAACCTGGAATACATGTCCTGGCTGGGGATTAAGCCTCAAAATCCCCTATGCAGCAGAAATAGTAACAGCTCAGGTATCCAGGTGTGGTGCTTCAAACAGGTCACTGAGCTCTCCATGAAAGGATCAAACCCTTCTTGTTTAACTGTTTGAGAAATCCACACCTGATATTCAAACATTTCTGGTAGTGTTTTATACTTATACAAACAGATCGGATTCATTTCTTTCATTGTGGTTCAGTAATTCATTCATATACAGTATATATAAACCTGCTTTATCTGTATTCACTTTCATGTAATATTCCGATAAAACACATTCTCAAGGGTAAAAACTATTTTACTCTGAGCTTTGTAGCAGGACACCCACGTGCAATGCCCTGTCTCACACTATCGCCCGCCCCCACAAACACAGATATTCATGAAGAACATGGAGTATCACAGAATTGCTTTTAATTGCCGCCTCCAAGCTTCTCTGAGGCCAGCACACTCTCTCTTCTGCCTCTGCAATTTTATCTCTGAATATAAATGCTATGAAACAGATTTTTGAGCCAGGCTTCGCTTTAGTCAGTAATTATAGTGGTATAATTATAAGTGTTCTTGGAATTTATACGATTGATTTAATGACTCTTTATAGGTAAAAGATTTCAGCACCAAGACAGATTAATACGTGCAAAGACTTGACCAGTAATTACGCACAATGCTCAGGTCTTATAAGGCAGAACCTATGATGACAGAACATCTCAGTCGCAACCATTAATTGGTTGCAATTTCATGCATGGCATTTTGCAGTGGCACATTCCCTCCCTTGTAAGTTCTGTTGAGGGATATTGGGATTTGGTTCAGGTTGTTTTTCTCACAGGAAACGAGTGGGTCATCTCCCCAAGGCAAAGCTTTTCTCACTGGTCCCACTGCCTTCATTTTTATAGCTCACAGCATGGACACCAGGGATGGCTGCAATGGACGCAAATGCTGCTAAGGAAAATGATGCTCTGAATTTCAGAACTTTTATTAAGCTTGTCTGAAAGCCACATGCATGTTCCTCCTTCCATTATCAAGACAGTAGTTCTGGGTCACATGTCCTATGAAAAAATACCAATTAAAAGTTGCCCCCCCCCACAACACACACACACACACACACACACAAAATTTGATTGCCTATGGATAAACACAAAACTCTCTCTATCCAGTTAACTGTTCTTGAATGATCCTGATTCCTGAGTGTTAAATAAGCACAGCTTATCACAGCCTTCCATATCTCACAGCTTGTCTCTGAGAATAGAGTGAAATGTAGAGGGTGTTAAAAACAACTGCTGTTTCTTTCCATGCCAAATATAGAGAAGGATAATTATTATTCTAAGGAGAACGCTAGTGATTTATTACCTTTTTACAAAAAATTAAAAGAACATATACACAACCACTCATGGAGGGGCCCTGGAGGACTAGTGGTTAGGGCACGGCGCTCTCACCACAGAGGCCCAGGTTCAGTTCCTGGCCAGGGAACCAACCCCAGCCACTGGACATGCACAAGACAGCGCACTCCCAGTGCTGGTCCCAGGACCGGATGAAAAATTTTGGAGATTCCTTGTTGATATGAGCAAAATGGCCAGATTGGTTCAAGCTGCCAGGAAGGGTATAATAACTCAAATAATCACTCTTTAAAACCGTGGTGAGCAGAAAAGCATCTCAGCATGCACAAAACATCAAACCTTGATGGGCTACAACAGCAGAAGACCAGATTAGGTTCCACTCCTGTCAGCCAAGAACTGGAATCTGAGGCTATCATGGGCACAGGTTCACCCATACTGAAGATTAGAGAAAAAAAAATGGAAATACCTGGTATTTTTCCAGTCTTCAACTGTCCAGTTCCACAATCTGTGCCCCGATAGCCTCAGATGCTTTTTTCTCTGAATGAAAGACTAATCTTCAAATGTCTGTGCAAGCTGAAGATAGAGACCTTCCTGCAACTTGCCTTGCCTAGGCCTCGTTCAAATCCCATCACAGTTTCTCACAATTTGTCTATATAACATAGCAGAGATAGGCCAGTAACACTCACCTGGTAATGTGTACAATGTGGGATACTACCACTAATTACAATTTTATATATATATATATATATAGTACATACATAGTATAAGCTGTTAGGAATGTACAATATAATCACTAATCTACCGACATTAGTGAAGTGAAGTGACGTGTAGCCAACTATGGTGACCCATACTCGGAATTTGTGCTCTGCATTTAACCCATCCAAGTGCACACACACACAGTAGTGAGCACACATACCGTGAACACACACCCAGAGCAGTGGGCAGCCTTTTCTTTTTGCCGTGGCACTGGGGAGCAGTTGGGGGTTCAGTGCCTTGCTCAAGGGTCTCACCTCAGTCGTGGTATTGAGGGTGGAAGAGAGCGCTGGTCATTCACTCCCCCCACCTACAATCCCTGCCAGCCCGAGACTCGAACCCACGACCTTCAGGTTCACTTTCGGGTTGCAAGTCTGACTCCCTAACCAGTAGGCCACGACTGCCCCCATACTGATATTGTTTTCTAATACAGATGGAAAAAAGTAATAATACCACCTGTATTATTGTTAGGGTAATAATTATTAAAATACTTTACTCACGATCCGAGCACCTCTATGAAGTCGAACACTTCTTGAATGTTGTCCGTGCTCTTCTTCCAATCATAGTCAGCCTCTTTGCGACCCATTTCAGTGCAAGCGTCTCCAGGGATTTCTACAACACATGAAATAGGACTCAGAGATCAATGCTAACCTAGTTTTCTAAAGGCTAACTTATCCTGTTTGAGAAGATAAACACAAGTCACAGATTGAGAGCCCCAGAATTATACGTTTGTTGGGATGGAAAACAACTCCTAATATTCCACGAACTGTACATTTGCACTATGTACAGTATGTTTAATTCAAATGTTAAATACTTTAGTCTTAATCTTAAATAACGTTTTCCTCTGTAACCTCTCAAGGTACATTTGTGCAGGAGTGAGAAAGATCCACAGTAAAAGTAAGCGATCAGTGATGGAGGGCTGCCCATGCTAATCGGCTAGCTGTCATCTGTAAGACTCTGGCACTTATTCATCAAATAGAAATCCAGATGTACAGATTTGAGCCCACAGAATGAAGTATGAACAAATCTGAATCAGATTTATGAAAATGTTGTACAGCGTCAGAACAAGCCGTGATTTGGTTGCAATCATGAATAAGCTTTAGCTCTCTTCCAAGGTAGTCTCTTATTTACATGTCATATGAATATGCCACGCCCCGATTTACCCACATATATCTATTTTTTAAATGAAACACACCCTATAGAGTTAAATAATGGTTAAATCAGCTATATGAATGAAGTAGATAATGCAGGAACTTGTATTTTATTTAGCACACCTATTTCTTTGAGCTTGGCACAAGAGATGGAAGAGACAGTATGAAGTGCAGGGAAAATAAAATCCTCAGGGATGGAAATGGGTTAGCCTATCAACACTTGAAAGCACTGGAAAGGATTAGAAGTCAATCAGCAAGCCTAGTCTGTCTTTAAGACTTGGCCTCTTTCCTCTTATATAACAGAGTAAAGAATCTTGATTCACTTAACCCCAAAGGAATTAACCCACACAGTTCAAGAGGTCAAACCTAGGCCATCAAAGACAAATAGCTACTGCACAATAACAGTATACAGGACACTACAGGGACGGAATATTGCGCAAATATCATTCTATAACACATCAGTTCATTTTTTCAGTCAGTAAATAAAAGAATAGACTAGAACTGGGTAACCTTAAGACAAGAAGAACATCCTATTAGGCATCACTATTTGGGCATATCTACACACTGTGAGCTAAACAAAGTTAAGCCTAATCTAACACTGCATATTTTTTTTTCTTTTAATCTTTATTTGCTTTAGGACATGCTATGTAAATTAAAATGAAGGCACACAACCTACTTCAAAATCACAAATATACACTTTTACATCCCTTTGTTCTTAAGGGACAATATGACACTGCACAATATGACACCCATGTAGATATAACGTTTGACCTGCTCCTGAAATTGAATATGTATCCGTTATCTATTCTCTCTATATTCTCTCATCTTGGAAGGCACGACTGGTACATCACTGTAAAAGCAATCAGTTACTGTAGCCTCCAACGTACCACTCACTGTATCACTTTACTCACAGATAAGCTCATTCTCTACAATGTACAGTTAACCCCCCCCCCCCCCCCACACACACACACACAGACATTCTTTTCTAATTGAATACAACCATCTTCATTTGAAAATGATATTACTGTCAACAACTTGAGTGAAAAGTAGAATCTGAATGAAAATTAATTTCAGAGTTTCTTAGTATTTGGTTTGTCTCCCTTTTTTTTTTTTTTTTTTTTTTTTTTTTGCTTTAATGACACTGTGTACTCGAGCTGGCGTGGACTCCCCAAGTTTGTGCAAAACCTTGATCTATTTTAGATCAAATCCTTCAGAGTGTCGTCTGAACACATGCTTTAATAGAGATTAGGCATGAGGAAAATCTGACCTTTTGTACAAAGCAGTTAATATGATCAATATCACAAATTTGCTTATATTTATACATATTTATATAGAAACAGTGCAGGATGTTGAATATTAAATATTCAAGATGTTGAACATTTACACATTTCAAAATTCTGAAACCTACTGTTTATTTCCTATTTAAAAAAAGTCCCAGAATTTCAGTGTGTGTGTGTGTATATGTATATATATACAGTATATACATACATCCACACAATTTAAACAATTTATTTTTAATTTAATTAGCTAGTATCTATCTATCCCCCTTCATTACAGATTGAAGAGGACCACTATCCATGGCATTAAAATATAGTTAAGTGAATATGATAGTTTACATAGAGATGATTGCATGCTTAAATTACACTCACTGGAAGATTTTTTTTATTTCGTCGACCTTACCTTCAGGTATGTGCGAGCTCCAGGTGTTAGCGCAGTTTAGTATGGCTGGACAGGGACAGCAGGGACAGCAGGGACGGAGGACAGCGCGAGAAACCCGGAGCAACTGATGCACTGGTCTCAGCGACACGAACATGAGACACGCAGCCGCGTGCACTCAGAGCGCATGACCGTGCATACAGCACAGCACAGAGCCCCGCGCGCGCTTCCCCACAGATTCCCCTGTTACGTGCCCGAGCGGAAACGCTATCACGGTAAAGCAGTGATCGTACACGCGCGCGTATTGTTAGCGTTAAAAAAAGGGGACGCTTTTACTCTAGCATGCAGCAGCTCGCGCGAGTCCCACTGCTTTATGAATGAAGCAGAAAGAAGCTTATGCGCAGCTTTAACTTACCTAGAGCCGAGGAGGGGTATGAGATGCTCCGCTCTGACTCTCCTGTCAACAGCTTTGAACAGATTGTCTCGCTGGGAGGCAGGGACATAAACGAGGATAGAGACTGACAGGGGAGGAGTTGGGGGGAAAAGTGCATCACTCTCTCAGGTGTGTGCTCACACCATCATAGACCTGTCAGGGCTGTAAGGCTTAAGGGGTTGTATTTTGCATGACATTTTCATGCAATTCATGAGTGTGAACTTCAGAATTAATAACAGGCTTTGGTGTTCCTTGTGTCAATTCTTAATTTCATTCATCGTGAATAACTTCATTATCCTGATCAGGTTATGGTGGATCCGGGACCTATCCCGGGAACACTGGCTAGAGGCAGGAATACACCCTGAATAGGATGCCAATCCACTGCACGGCACCATGCACACAAATTCATACTCATTCAAACCTAGGGGCAATTTAGAGTAACCAATACACCTGCATGCATGTTTTTGGGGGTTAGAAACCAGAGAACTGGGAGGAAACCTAGGTGGACAGGAGTAGAACATTTACTCCTCCAATGCTCAGTATAGATTCAGGGACCCTGGAGCTATGAGGTAACAGTGGTACTCACTGCACCACCCTGCTGCCCAGTTATGCCGAGTGTTCGTTGTGATGCTCAGTCTACCTTTTAACAGTGACCTTTGTGTTATAATATTCATTCATTCATTCATTCATTCATTCGTTTTCAGCAACTGATTTATCCTGGTCAGCATCGTAGTGGATCTGGAGCCTATCCCCAGGAACACTGGACGTGAGGCAGAAATTCACCCAGCAAAGCAAAAAGCATCTCAGCAGGATCTCAGTGGGACTTCCTATGCAAACATCCACATCCTGGAGAAGCAGAGTCTCTGATGAGGTTATTGTTGGAGTAAATGCATAAACCCATGTGAACACGTTAATTACAAATGTGTATGTTTGATGTTGTCAAGGAAGGGAGATTGGAAACTAAATATGGAGTTCTCTAGATAGTTCTGTGTTAGCAATGTGAATAGAGATGGTTGTTGATGTTCCATGCGGGCTTGAAAATACACTCACCTCTTTAAATTTCCATGGATGCACTTCATTACGCACTTGGAGATTCAGGAAGAAATGGTTGAATTTCTATTATTTTTGATGATTGAAATCGTAAAGCACATTGAAGCAAATTGAAATGAAGATCTTGTTCACATCACACAGCAGTGTAACAGAGCACTATCTGCCCTCTTCTGCATAGAGGAGATCACAGACACCCATGATTGGCTAGTTTTGTTGAGCTTGACAGAGGAGAAAGTATGCCATCCCACCCAGGAAGCATGGCTAGTTTTGCTTCCTTGGCTCCTGGCCACACATGGTGAGGACATTGCCAGGATTTGATTTGATCTTGCAACCTACCTATGCGAGGGCAAACACTTTTCTGTTGCACCACTTGGGAGCTGATTGACATTTTATAATTATAGAATTCTGCTGTAATGGAACCACTTCCGTAACTTCCTGTAACTTTTGTTTTTACAAAGATCATAACTCCACTTTCTACTTGCACTTTGAACTTGTAGATTTTTTCCCTTTGCCCATTTCCTTGCTCAGTACCAACAGGAAGGTTGTTACTTTGTGACCATGACTATGAATGTGTCCCCACATGGGTAACCTATAAAAGGTCCTCACTATATCATGCTTATTTTCTTGCCATTTGCCAACTTGTCAATCAGTTGCGGAAGTGCATTCAAGATGCAAGGTGCACTGACACACAACTTGGGTGATGGTAATTTTAGTGTTTTAACATGTTACTGTTGGTGTCATGGATGAATAAGAACAGGCATGTGTCCCGTTGTTTGTGTCATAAATGAATTAGAAATTCAAAACTAATTGTGAATTGTTGAAATTCACCGACCTTCTGCACAAAGCAGACAGGCAATTACAGTCTGCTGATTATTCGTTAGCCTTCCGCTGATGCTGTGTGGTCGCAGCAGGGAGTGAAGCGAACAGCAGACATGGCTGTAGAGCCCTCTAGAAAGAAAAAAGTAAGCAAGTCTTTGGTGTGTTGTCACAGCAGGAGCAAAAGTAAGCAGAAGACTCAGCTGCTCAGCCCCCAAGAACAGGACGTGTGACTGCCTTTACAATGTTGGAATGAAGAGAAGTTGGCAGCGGGCATGAGACAAATGCAAAAGCTGTTAGCAATGCAACAGAGCAACGAAGTGTAGAATTCAGAGGTGGTTAGTACAGCTGCCTCGCATACAGATGGCCTCGGATTTATTCTCAGTAGCTGCTTCTCATTCTCTAAACACTTGAATAATGAGCCCGCACTGGCATAGAGTGCTGATAGCATGCCATCAGAGTGCTCTGATCATCAGAGTGTAAAGCAGGAGTGAGGCTCATAAGCAGTGGCAAATGCAGGCTCATATTAAGTTTGCCCTAGTGAAACTGAAGCTGTATCTTCTGCTCAGCATAGCTGATCAATTGCTTAATCCTAGAGTGACAGTAATGCTTCTGGTTCAGAGACCAGTGGTCTCATTAGTGGTCCAGGCCCTGTGATCAGCATGCAGCCAAACATAACCTGACACGATGGCTTGGAAAAATGTGTGGCACTGTGGGGAATGTGGGTTGCACCTGTTATACCTGGGTTGCACACTTGCACCTGACCCTTAATGAAACAATGACCACAGCTGCAGATCCCACTTGCAGCACTACCCATGCAATGTGAGACAGCAGTGATTTGGTGGAAGACTGCTAAAAACACATTGAACCTGAATGAGACTTCACTGTATTCGGAGACTTCATTGTAACTGAGTTTCACCTCACTGGCTTGCTCATAAAGGCTGAGTTGTGTGCAAACAAAACACATTTAGCCAACAAACAAAACACAAACACATTTAGCACTTACCATAACTCACCAACAAATCTGAAGCCAGGACTATCTGAGTCCATGTATCACTTTCCCATTATGTAACACTACCTATGAATGTAGGAAGAGATTCTCTGGAAGTTGTCTGGTGGTGATTTGATAGGCACGAGTAATGAAATACTACTTGTAACAAAAATGAAATAAAACCAGATGTCTTATTTGATGCTAATGCACTGGAGACAGTAATCAGGATGTCTATTCAATTGCATTTGACCAATCATTGGTCTACACTAATTGTATCTCCACAATTGTATATCCGTCTCAGCTTGCATAGTACCTTGGCAAGAAGGGTGACCAAATTCAGCAGACATTACTTACTTAGGTATGCAGCCATGGAAATAGCAACCACATGGGGGATATGGGTAATTTGCCAAGCTGAGCCACGCCACACCACCCAGTGGAAAAGTGCTAAGTGTGTGCAAGTTGTCTTAGAGTGTCTGCAACACCAGGGTCTGTGCATGCTCCTTTATCTGGCTGGTTGGCTTCTGTGTTGAGCCAGAAAAATGAGCTGTTGTGTCAACACTAGTATTGAATTCAGTTATGAAAAGGACTCCTTTGCAGACTGTTCAATGGCATGAGGCTTGGCTTGTGTGCCATGAGAGCCTTCTTGACAGAAGACAGAGCCATCTGCCTTTTATTTGTCTATTATGTGCAACTCCAGTAGTGAAGCTGGGTATGTTGCACTTAGTACCTATCAGCCATATCACAAAGTTGGTTTGTTTCCTCCCTACAAAGTGGGAAATTATAAAGACAAATACCTGCCACCAAGGCTGGAGGGGTGTGAGGGGAAGACCTGAGCATAACATCACCACAATGAAATCTGGGAGGCTACTGCTGCAACATTTTCAGGAAACCTTACCAGATCACCTCACCAGATCACCAGATCATTCAGGAACTTCTAATGGGGTCACATATACAAGCATGGATGGACATCAAGCACCGAGGTGCTAAAAAATTGCAAGCAATATTGAGGTCAGGCAAGCAAGATCTGTAACACCTGTCAGATGAACAACTGTCTTAAGCACTGCTGACATATCGGGCCAATTCAGTGACATAGAGGGTGCTGTATATCACAGCAGTCCTATGCCACAGACATCAGAGTATCAAAAACTAGAGAGATTCCTATCCTTAATAGATAATAGTATCAGCACTCTAAGCAATTATAATGGTCAGTGGAGATTAATCTTAAAATCTTTTAACAATTTTAATCCTCAGTTGAGAACATTGTCAGAACTGTGAGTGATTCTCATGTCCTATTAAGAACAGTATCAGCACTTAAGTGATTCTCATCATCAGGATCAACACATTTTAGTAATTTTCATTTTAAATAAAGTATGGTATCAGCATTATTTATGAGTGCTGTCTGTAATTGTTTGCTGCATTCCAGTATCAGTACTTGTTATGAACCCTCATGACAACTTTGATATATGGCCTCCACATGTTCAAAAGGAAACTGTTCTGGTGGCCTGGAATGAAAAGAAGTAGAACGAAGGGTTACCATGTTTCTATGACAAAGCAGAGGACCTTCAGGTCACCTGGGACACTCAGCGGGATAATATTGGCCAGAGAATGAGTGGGATGTAGCGGTCATGGTTACAAGGTGACGACTTTGGTATTGGTACTTGGCAAGGAAACAAGTTTGCAAGAATACAGGATCTTTTTTTTTTTTTTTTTTACCATGTAACAGAATATTTTCATATGGGATATTAGAAGTTATGGGTCTCTCTGCTGATATAACTTAAAAATCATTCAGGGGTGTAATTCTTTTTTCTAATTGTTTACAAGAACATTCATTCATTCATTCATTCATTTGGTTCCTTGAACTTTGGTTACCCCCACAGTCAAAAACAATGCATAGGAATGGAGCATATGCCACTGATCTAGAAGATTAATCAGTCTTGTACTACATTAATAATGTCTTACATAACTGACACGTAAAGGGTGGGTGGAAGAGGCAGTGCTGCATAATCCTTTATTCAGAGCGACTTACAGAAGTGCTTTCTAGTCTCTATCAAAATACACATCCTCATGCTAACTCACTAAGTCAGGGGCTAAGAACACCATCAGTCTAAAAATCCTGTTGGGGAGGTTAGTACAGTATGAAAAGAAAACACAAGACACAGAACTTTTTTTTAATAGACGAGCACAATAAATAGTAGATAAACAAAAAGTAGTAGTAGAGTAGAGTAGAGTAGTGCCTGAGGCTCGGAGGAAGCACTGTGAAGAGAATTCTGTGATAAGAGCTTTAAGGTAGGTGGGTGCTGGTCCATTTTTGGCATTGTAGGCATGCATCTGTGTTTTAAATCTGATGTGGGCAGCTACAGGAAGCCAGTGGTGGGAGCATAACAATGGGATGGTTTAGGAAAATTTGAGAAGGTCGAAAACAAGTTGTGAAGCTGCATTCTAGATCAGTTGCAGGGGTCGGATGGCATACAGGGGCAGACTTGCCAGGAGCTAATAGCAGTAGTCCAGTCTCCAAATGAAAGGGACTGAGCAAGCATATGAGTGGCCTCTGTGGATAGAACTTGCCAGATCCTTCTGTTGTTTTAAAGGAGAACCCTGCATGACCGAGTCAGTTTAACAATGCGAGGCGGGAAGAGTGGTTGGTTGCCCAGGACTACCCCAAGGTTCTAGGCAGTGTCAGATGGTGTGATTGTGAGTTGACCAGGCAGATCACAAGACCTTGACATGGGGATGCCTTTCCAGAGATATACAGCAGCTGAGTTTTGCTGGTATATAGCCTCAGTTAATGAGCTGCCATCTATGATGAGATGTCTGCTAGATATGCCGAGATTCATGCAGGACCAAGTCTGAGGGAAGAATAGAAAGGGTTGAGATCGAAGGAGAGTGGCCAGACTTGTTCAAGCTGACAGAAAGGCTATGGTAACTCCAACAGCCACTCTTCACAACCGTGGCGAGCAGAAAGGCATCTCAGAACACATAATACGTCTGACCTTGAAGTGGCCGGGTTACAACAGCCGAAGACAGACCACACTGGGTTGCATTCTTGTCATCCAAGAACAGGAATCTGAGGCTACAGTGGGGACAGGGTCACAGAAACTGGGTAGTTGAAGATTGGGGGAAAAAATTGCCTTATTAGTACAAACGTATTAAGAAATATTAATGCATAATTACTAAGCAGTTTTCCAGGATCTGCAAGAAACAGTTGCATTTCTCAAAGTGCACAGATAACGATTACATAAAATGAGAACTTCAAATACAGTTTCAGTGTATGAATGAATTCAAAATAGAGTGTGATTCAAAAAAACCTGTAAAACTGCAGAAAGCGTAGGAAGCAGGAAATAAAGGCCTGCTGAATCCTCACACCAACCTGCTTTCCAGTTTTTCCACCACATGCCAGTGTTACATTCTCTGATTACAATGCCCTATTTCATATTAATACAGACTCATCGCGATTTAGTCTTGGTGAGACATTAATTAGCAGAGCAATAAGACTGTGATCTACTGTGCTAATATTTCAGCATGGATTCTGTGATGCAAAATGCACCGCATCGATACAGATGATAAATATCATAGTTTTACATGCTGTGAAATGTGTCCCCCCACACTTCATTATAGCTGAGCATTATGGCTCTGCAGTTAAACAGAACATGACACTAATAGGTCACCCATTGCGCTGGTGCACTGTGATTTGCAGAGCTCCCACATGGTCCTACTTTGTTTTGTTCAGTCTCAATTACAGTAGGTGATTAGTGATTTTTGGGGTCCCTTATACATGCAAAGACACACTGCTGCTCTTCTGTAACCATTAATATTGGTGAGAATGAAGTGCAGGGGGTGGAGGGGGGACTAATTCAAGCACTGGGAGTTAATGGATGGTGAATGGTGAAACTAAGGATATTAAAGAAAATAATAAATCAAAAATAGCAAGAAACTGATATCAATCATGTCAGTCAAATGTACCATGTTTCATTAATACAAATCATAATGTTTACAGGAATTAATATTTTTTATATTTTATATAAAGGGACTCTTTAGATCCCATTTTTTATAGGTGAATAATTAGCTCTGTATCTATTACCCATATATACCTGCTTCCTCTAAATCTAACCTGTACAGAGTGCACACACACACACACACACACACACATTTGCTTTCTATTGCTAATTTATGAGAACCAAACCATTTTAAAAGATAAATGTAGATGACTAAGAAGCATCAGGATTATTATTCTTATGAATATGGTCCTGATTAATCATATTTCATCTAGTAATCAGCTAAAGTGTTGGGTCATTTCTCTTACGTTTGACTTACATAAACACTGTAAGACTGATTTAAAGTAACAACATGCGGTTGGGAGATGAATCAGTTCCCTAAGACCTTACATAAACAGCACGCCAAATCTCTGACATTCCACCTAGTGGAGAATAGAGGCTTAGAGTGATTAGTGATGTGTAGTTCACTAACACATCGGCTCTTTTATGTGAACACTGAGATAGATATATGAGCTTTTATATATATATATATATATATATATATATATATATATATATATATGCAGGCAGTACCATCATGCTTACAGTGTAATTTAATCAAAATGCGTTGAAGTAAACCTCTTTTGAACATCGGGGCTGTTTGTTGGCATGAATGGTGAGATGTGTATTTGACTCCAGTGTATTAGTGTATGAGGCAGCATGACAGGTAGGCTCATACTCATAAAACAAAAAGATTTTTTAAAATTCACTGCAAACTAATGTTATTTTATTTATATTTATTCACGTAGAAGGTATAGTACATTGCGTAAGTATTTTTAATTTTTCTATACTTTGTAGGGTTACAAACTGGAATACACAAGATGCAAAATATTTTTTAATTGTGACAGATTAATTCAGTAAAAATATTTGTTGGTTGCATAAGTTTTCAACCCCATTTGGATACTGATATTTTTGCCCATTCTTCTTGGCAAAATTGCTCTTGCTCTGTCAGATTGGATGGATTTTCAAGCCATAGATTCTCACCTGGAATGAGATCTGCTCTTGATTGGACCATTCTGGCGCATTCAGGTTCTTTGTTTTGAACCACTCCCGTATAGCTTTGACACTAAGCTTAGAGTCGTTGTCCTGTTGGAAGATGAACCTTCGCCACAGTCTCACGTCTCTTGCAGACTAGAACAGATTTTCCTCTTGTGCACCTAATTAGTGGTAGAGCCAACTCCTGGGACAGTTGCATGTTTAAATTCTTTCCTAATACCTGGTTATGCCTCATCCTTGCCTTACTAACAGCACCAATCCTGTCAGGTAAAAACACCAGCACTATCTTGAGTTCCTGCCGGTTTTTGTCCACTATTCCACCGACTAAGTATACGATTCAGCTAGAGTTTGTGAGTGCCTTTGCTCCTTTCACTTGCTGTTCCAAAAAATGTACAGGATTGAGGAAATTTTACTAAATCATGCTCATCGAGCAAGTTACAAACAGATCTGCTCCTACAGGAAGACAGTATGACAGTGTTGTGTTCTGCTTTGACATGAAGAACAAAAAGCAATCTCAGAGTCTAACAATTTGTTTTTATGCTAAACTACATTCATCCACTGACAATGTACAACAGGTTGCTGTTATTAATGGATGCAGCTAATTGTATTATTGTTGAGCTTATAGAGAGCACATGTCAAGTATTGAACAGAAGTATTGCATTATGGGTATTGTGTACCCACTGGTGTAGATTTTTAAAACACTACATATTGTGTCCCATTTTGAGACTTAATGAATGCACTGGATATGTTACTACTATGATTTCATACACGACCATAAAATGGCCAACTACTATAACAGTGCACTTCACAGCGTTCAGCATGATTTCAGAAACGTATACAACGTGTTGATCTTCAGCTTTCCTTATAACACTGACGTGGTGTGTCCTCTAGTGGTGTTGTAAAACAATGCAGACATACAGCACATCAACTGTCCAGAGTCACAAACAGCAAGGTTTTCATTTCAAACATTTCAAGGGTACAGTACATATGCTGGTTAATCTTGGTTAACTAATGGTTAAATGTGTTATTGATTACAGTATGTGCTTACTCTTAAAACTTTCATTTGTTTTCAGATGGATGCATAATATACGGTACATACCAGATATGTCAATTAATAAATTCCGGTACAACATTAAACTATCTTTGCAAGGCCAACAAAAATGAAGTGAAATACAAAAGCCTAAACTCTGGAAATATCATGCCTATGAAATGTGGTGATAACTGATTATTTAGTTTTTCTGAATCTTGAATTTTGAAAACATTACAAATTCCTTAAGACTGTACTCAAGACTTAAGACCTCATGTGTAAATCATTTTTTTATTGAACGTATTTATTTCTATTATTATGTGTATTAGAAAGTGGGACAGTTGTCATCACTTGGATGTGTCTTTGTTACTGTTGTTGCTTCTAACTGTCTGTTACAAGCGGAATTTCTTCACGATCTTCACATTCGGTTTTACAGGACATACAGTATGATCTGTTCAAGTTGGTCCTGACCCCTGAAAATACAATATGCTCAGGTATTCATCTGGCATCAGTGGCCTTTGCTGGTGGCCAGCTGTTTATTGACATCTGGGACCACTGAGTAGTGATTGAAGAACAAATATGACCATAATAGGCCAGTGTAGGGCATAATAAGAGTTTACCAGGCATCGTGTCAGTTAATGGGAATGCACTCCTGCTGTCTGATATAATGCTGGTGCTAGATTTTGACACACTTCTGCTGTGGCTCCTCTCACCCTGCCATTCTGCCTGATTCATCCTGATGCTCTAATTCTGCTTCGAGCTTCTGCACTTGTAACTCCGCTTCTGCTGCTGTGGACCATCCAGTATGGATACCTTAAAGATTTGCTATTCCAAAATAAAAAAAAAAAATAAAAAAAAAGTTTATACCCAAGACTCACTCTTGTTTCAATGAATATACTCACTTGGATACTGTAGGTTTGCACCCAGTAACTGCTGCTGAAATCATAAACAATGTCCTGTGCTCATCACAGGAGTGTGATAATAGAGGGAGCCATGATAATGCCACTATCCGGTGTTACCCAGAAGAGAACGGGTTCACTTTTGAGTCTGGTTCCTTTAGAGGTTTCCTCCTCATGTTGGCTCAGGTAGATTTTACATGCCATTGTCAGTTCTGCCTTGTTAGGAATTCAAATCTACATCTGGATTTCTGTAAAGGTGTAACAATGTTGTTAAAAGCACTAAGAGAAAAAAAGAGATGTGAATTGAATTGAAGCAGAACCAGACAATTTCCTTTGAGAGCAGAGTGGACATTAATATAATATTTTTATATGACACCACAATAGTGGTGTTTTAAACCAGTGAGTGAGTTTAGCCAATATTTTGGTAACCATAGCAAATACATATACTATACATAATATGGCCAAATGTTTGTGGACACCTGACCATTATATTCAGATGTGTTTTTGAGCATCCCATTCCAGACTTAGTTCTTTTCTGGGAAGGCTTTTCACTAGATTTTGGAGCGTGGCTGTGGGGATTTGTGCTCATTCAGCCACAAGAGCATTAGTGAGGTCGGGCACTGATGCCAGGCGAGGAGGCCTGGGGTGCAGTCAGTGTTCCAGTTCATACTGAAGGTGTTCAGTGGGGTTAAGTTCAGGGCTTTGTGCAGGCCACTTGAGTTTTTTCAACCCCCAACCTTGGCAAACGATGTTTTCATGGACCTCACTTTGTGCACAGGGGCATTATCATATTGGAACATGTTTGGGCCAGGCTTCTTAGTTCAAGTGAAGGGAAACTTGTAATGCTAGACAACTGTGGGCTTCCAGCTTTGTGGCAAATTCGAGCAAGGGCCACATGTGGGTGTGATGGTCAAGTATCTGCCTACATTTGGCCATATAGTGTATATTTAAATGGAACTGGTTGTGGAAGGGAAAAAAGAGATTTAAAAAAAGGAGGCAAAAAAAAACCCCCACCTGTAAGTGTGTCCTGCTTACCCTAGATTAATTATAGTACCAGCCAATTCCCAGCATACAACACTGCCACTGTGTTTAGTGTATATATTTCATGTAATAATTATGTAGTCCCTTTACAGGCTGAATGTGATTACACTTTAGTAGAAGATAAGTCACCTTGACAGTAACTGTGGGATAATTCAAGTTAAGGCAAGCCAGGTGTATATGAGCTTTTTTTTTTTTTTTTTTTTTAAAGCAAAACAGAACATAAAGCATACATTGTAGAACCCAGTTCTCAGATAGTGCTGCTTTGTTTTGTTCAGCCACAATTATAGTGCGCGATCAGTGGTTTGCGGGTCTTTTAAAGACACACAGACACACTGCTGCTGTTCTGCAGCCATTGCTATCGTGAGACTGAAGCGTGCAGGCTGAAAATGACCATTCTGAGCATCGTATGTTTATATTCGCTATTCTTCAGCACAGTTGAATATTTCAACCACTTTAACAAATTATGGAATTTCATGTTATTCACTATGCTTTCTGTCATGGATACAGAATGGCAAACCAAAATAGTGCACTATATAGTGAACAGAGTGTAGTTTAAGACATAACACGGGTCATAAAATAAAACAGTCTTTCTTTGTGAAAACATAATGTCACTGCCTGCTTCATAACACCTTTGCTCCTCCAACCTTTAGCGTTATTTTTAGTAAGTTGCTCTGAAAGAATAGCAGCCTCTTTTCCTGCCTCCTGCCTAAATTCAACCAAAACTCCCTGAGCATTTTGTAGTTCTAGCTCAGGTCACACAGTATACACCACAATATGCATAATCACACCCCAGGCATGCGGAGATGTTGTAATTTATAGACTGTATTTATTATCGTGTGAATTCCATGTGTGAGTGCCGTCATGGTTGAAAAAAAAAAAAAAGAGAAAAGAAAATGATAAAGAAAACCAAAAATCAAAGCAACTCCAACAGTTCCACATTGGACCATTCTACTGCTGTATCGATGATGAGTTGTACATTACTGACCGCAATGTACAGAAGCAACATGATTACCGTTCCATTCAGATGAAAATACAGCTGTTATTTCATGGCATTTCATATCAGAACAGAAACCCTGAGTTTCGACATCAACTCATTTAAAATGGGTTTCCATGGAAAAAAACAAAAATAATAATAACAATAAGAAGAAGAAGATGTAGAAAATGTAAAGATGTACTGAATTTATCAAATGTATCAAATACATTCATAAATAATATATGGATAATGAATTTAAACCTTTTTTTTTTATATATATATATAGCTTTTGCATTGACATTACAGATTATGGCATGTAGTCAATAAGCAGCAGCAAAAGGACTGAAATACCATTTCTAACAAACAACACATTGTAAATTAGTTTTATAATGACACTATGAACATTTAGCTTTCAGAATAGCTATGTGCTTGCCAGACAGCTGGATAAATACGAGAGATATAATAGATTAATACACATTCAAACCAATTTTGATACACCGTAATGATGCAATCTTCCAATTTCACTGTTTGATACAGTGTGTGGTACCTACTGTGTATATGGGTATGTGTGTGTGTGTGTGTGTGTGTGTGTGTGTGTGTGTTGGGGGGGGGGTTGGTAGTCTAGCTACATGATGGGGCTTCTACCGGTCTCTCTCTAGGCTGTGACTGGGCAGTGAAGGCTTGGGTGCTCATAATAAAAGTTCCAGAGTTCTCTGGAATAATCTCAGGTGTCTTTCATGGATAACCTTAGTATATGTTTTGATAGTTTAAACTCTGCACACTGAATCTCCAGCCATGGATCCTGAGTGTGTCCAAGTGCACACAGTAACAAGTCATAGGCTCGTATGCTTTTAAGTCTTTGGTTTGAGATGTAAAAGCTGAAGGGCAGAACGTGGTGACAAGAGTCTCTATGTACGTGTGTGTGCTCTCTCATGCCCAGTGTACCTGAGCTCCTGCAGTAGACAGTCTCTTATTCTCCAGCAGTGAGGAGCCCAGCTGTTCCTCCTCCATCTCTTTAAGCCTCTTCTCCTCCAGGAAGGCCACAAGAGAATTCCTCATGTCCACCACCTCCAGCATCTGCTGTAGGATCTGATCCTCCTCTGCCCGTTGCTCTGCAGTCTTCTCTGAATCTACACACACACACACACACACACACACACACACACACACACACACACAATTTTAAACAATATATTCTGACCTCTCCTGTATAAAAGCACACATATGATTCACACGACATATCTCACTATAGGCTAACTGGCACTAGCATGTGCAATCCTGGTTAAATATCCCAGACAAATTTTAAACCATTACATAAAATATATCTAATATTGTAATGTTTATTTTTAAATGGTCCATCCTTAATAAAATAGCTATGATTTATTAATATGTGTAGCTACGCAACTATTCAAAAAAAAACTCCTCCTGCTACAATAGCTAGCTGGGTAGGTTACTGTTAGCAAACTTGCATTTACGGAGTTTGAATTAGTCCCCATATTCTGCTTAATAAGCGTTAAACACTGAAAATAACAGTTTCCAGGAGCAATATCAGAGTGCAAATGGTGTCCTAAAAGGCAAAACTAGCTCAGTAAACAAGTTCCATGGCTTCCAGGTACTGACACATCCTCTAACTTCACATGAGAATGTGACTGGGTCAAAGCTTAGAACATGACCTCACTAACTGAGCTACATAATGGTCTCTTTTATGGGTTCTTTTTCAAACCTACACAGAAAATCTGTTTTAAATGGAAAAAACGTGATTTAAAAAAAAAACAAAAAAAACAATCTACAATGGTTGAATACAGCAAAAGTACAAAACCAAAATAATAATACCTTCTATCTCCATATAGCGACGTAGCTCCAGCTCCAGCATGCTCTGCTTGTCCTCCAGTTCCAGCTGTCGAGATCTGCATAGCGAAAATGAGACAGATATCACATTAGTACTACATGGTGGGAATCCGTATGGGGGCTGGGGTAGGGAAATGTTATGGTATGTAAATATATGCTAAATCTACAGCATGCTCAAGGCAGCTTAAATATACCCTATCAGCCCCTATATTCATCTTAATAAGCATCAGACATTTAGAATAAAGGTTGCCAAGAGCAACGACAGAGGGGAAAACTGTGTCCTGAAAGACTTGTATTAATTAATGCAGAAATGACTGCGCTATATATAGAACAGAAAGGTTTAGAGCTGGTGTAAGCATGGGCAGGCTGGACTTACGCCACCATGAGATCAGATTCCTCTGAAACCAGGGCATTCTTCTGCTGGACCAGGTCGATCCACTGGTCAATCATGATTGTTGAGGCATCAGAGCCTTAGGAAGAAGAACAGACATTAACTAGATTAGCTAAGATAGCATGGAGGCCAGTATGTAACAAATTTTTATCCTTTAGTTTATCGATTACTTCTTCAATTGCTGCAAATATATTTAGCACATCAGGAACCTGACGATCACTGACTGACCGACTCACCGAGCTCCTCTCTTTGCGCACATCAGGACAGTATAGTAGTATGGAGTAACAGAGGAATGGTCACCAAACATACAGACAAATTAAAAGGGGAAATAAAATATGCTCTGGAGGCATTTTCCTGGTATAGCTGGATCTATTTGTCCCCGTAGAGGGCAGTGTCACTACAAATCAATATAAAGTTATTCACACTGATCACCTTTATCATATGATGAAGCATTTCTAATCCTGACAGGAGCGTTATCTTCCAGCATGACAATGCCTCCGTTCCACAGCACACCAAGACGGAATGGTTTTAATGAGAATCATACAGTACTGTCATGTTATGGCTTTAACAGTCAACAGATCTCAACCCAACCTAGACAGCGCTCTCTACCACCATCATCAAAACACCATGTAAGGAACTACCTTCTGAAAGAATGGTGTTGAACTTTCCAGTACAGTTCCAGAGAACTGTAGAATCGATGCCAGCGCACACTGAAGCTGTTCTGAAGCTCTTGCTAGCCCAACAACTTACCAAGACATGTTTTTTTTCCCCCCTTTAACTTGTCACCCATCTGTATTTGCCAAATAAACCATTGTTTCTCACTGGAGAGTCACTTTGCTGGATTAAAATCAATCACAGTATTACATATAGCACATGTGCTGTTTTAGCCTATACACGTTTCTATTGTATTATCAATTGATTTCTTTATAGAGGCATGTTTTTTTTTAATGGTAGGAAATTGCAGTAGACACATTTTAATAAACCTTTATCCAAGATTTCTTATTTATTATTATTTATTCTTATTTCTATCAATTTTGCAATTGTGTGTTTTTATCATTTTAACATTTATTCAATTTGTTTTTTATTAATTGGTTTTTGTGAACATTATGTGAAAATGTATACTATAGGCTTACAGCACGATACAATAAATATGCATAATATAATAAAAAAAGACAAGTTGTAAGGGGGCATGTTTCTTCACTCTAGAAGCATCCTTGCTCCTCAGTTTCTCTGAGAAGATTTAAAGAACTGATACGTCCTTAAAGACAGAAGTTTCAATGTGCATAGTTACCTCCATCGATCAGTAGCTGAACAGTGTGTAGGTGAAGAATGTATTAGAAGATGGAGAGACATACCAGCCTGTCCTCTGAGAGATCTCTCTAGCACCACTCCCTTCTCCTCCAGGTCTTTAAATGTCACCTCAATCTCCTCCAGTCTCCTCTGGATAGACTACAGATCACACACGACAGATACCAGGTGGTTATTACACAGCGTTACACAACAGTCCAATGTGAGACTGAGTAGAAATAATTTTGCACTTTTTACGGGGTGTGTTTTTGCATTTCAGTATTATGGCATGGCGTAAATGAGCAGCAGTAAAAAAAAAAAAAAAAAGAAAGTCTGCTTGAAAAGATTCCGGTTTTGCTGCATATGATGTGAGGACCATTGCAATGCAGGGGTGAGAAGGTGTAAGTAGGGCAACATTTTCACACATATAAGCCCAGATATTTCACACTAGTGCAGCACAAATCTAATCTTAGTTTACAGAAAAAAAAAATACTATATTATAATAACAGGAGTGTAAAAATACATTGAAAAATACATTTATATGACAATATATTGAAAAAATATTTGAATAATCGAACTTTGGGTTAACTGCTAGGAGAGGGAAAAAAGAAATGTTACAATGATGCTCTGTAATAAAGCACCATTTTCCACTGAATTGAAACTTTCTTCCTGGTGGTGATGATTAGGCTTGTGCAATATTGATTAATCCCTCATGATTTTCCATTTAAAGAATGTAATAAACAACTGAATCATCCTAAAAACAAAAAAGCCAGGAAAACATGCATTTCCACTGTGTCAGGATATTGCTTACAGGATATCATGGCAGTGTAAGATCATGTAGAGATGATTCAATGGGTATTGTACAAGCCTAGTGGTGGAGCACATGTTTGTGTCTGATAAGCATGGTATCCAGAAATAATGACGGAGAGTAGTTTCTCCTGTTGTGAAAAATGTGAACGGTGTAATTTTTATTTCATAAAAGACATTTTACTTAATTTTTAAGAAGAATGCAAATTCTTTTTTTTTTTTTTAAGAGCCTGATCAACTAAACAGAAATCAGTCATCTTTCTGACCGTGGTCCACTCACTGACTTGGATTTCCCAGCACTCATGGTGCATTGTTTCCATTAGTGGATGTTATGGAAAGCCATATTAAGCAGTTACAGAACAAGAGCTAAGTAGTGCAATATATGATGTCCACACTGTGATTTGTTCAAAACAAAATCGTTTTGTTATAGGCAAGGCCTAGATCTAAAATGCCTGGCCTGCCGCTGTGTCACACACTGTGTGTGTGCTATTTCTAACCTGAGCTTTACGCAAGCGCTGAAGTTCGCTCATCTTGGCTCTTCGCTCCAGAGTCCTCATCTTCATCAGCTCCTGTTTCTCTGTCTTAGACAGGTTCACTGGTACAGCCTGAACAAAGAAATCATGTTAGCACATTCAGCCACAAAACAAAGCATAAGCAATACAAATGTTTATATGTTGCATTCAGCTGATGCTTTAACAGGGCCAACATTCCACTTTGGGAGAAAACAAAAGCACATCTCATGTAAAGATGTATTCTTTCCTCGAGGGCAGATACGACTACTAATTATGTTCCAGCATCTAACCTGGCCGTCCATAAAATGCTCCAGAGTAAGATCCTCTTCGTTCTCTTCATCTTCATCGTCATCTTCACCATCGACCTCATCGTCTGAATCTAGTGTTAGTAATGAAATAAAAAAATAAAAAAAACATCAAGAATTTAGGCCACAGAATTCAGTCCTGGAGAGGTAAAAGGCTTCTGATTTTACACAACATACAAACCATATAATCCTGTGCTTAAAAAGTAATAGTGCTGTCACAGAGTGGACTTTTTGTAATCAAGGTAAAATGAGTTTTTGGCTAGTCTTAGAAACTAACACACTAGCCTTTACACATTAGACTACTGTCCTCGCAAACATCGTTTAGTTGATTATTGTTCATATTCATGCCTATAGTAGCAGAATCTACAGCCTGTTGCAAGCATTTTGCCCATAAGTACAATGTAAACATTTATTATTTTGAGGAAAATATATTATATGCTATTTTACATCTAGCTTTGTAATACAATTTGGAAATTTACTTTCAGATACACTGTGCTCGATATAGCCAACCCCTATATGTATTTCAGCTAGCTTTTGCTTGTTTACTGCTGTCCTTGGTAAACAAATTTATATGTGCTAGCAATAAGAAATGTAGTATATGCATGCGTGAGAAAAGGTAATGATGTCTGTCACTTAATAGATGCACTGACTCTACCTCTAGCAAATGTACCTACTTGTTTGCGTAAGTGCGGGAAAAGGTGCAACGTGTGAGTGGCTCATGAGGTGATCATGAGGTCTCCTAACCTTTGCAAAGTTTACAGCATGATGTTGGAAACATTTCATCACAGATATACACAAAAAATCTAGCCAATAACATAAGTGTATACACAGTTGCGCGAGAGCTCTTGGTCACCGTACTATCCTCCCCCTTGCACTGAAAAATAAATGGGTTTCTGTTTCTATACACATATAAACATGCTGCGATCAGATTTTCCTGCAACAACACAAACAAGAATATACAACATGAACAGTGTTTGTGTTTAATCTGAGACTGTACAAACACTTTGTGCAGCTTGTAGCTGAAGTACAATCAAAACACAGATCAATATATTGTTTTAAATAAAGCATATAGAGTATAGAATTTTCTTTTGTGTTTGCAAATGAAAAAAAAAAAAATAACGGACGCGATAAAATGGTGGAGTGAGCAAAATTGAAACTGCTCAAACGACAACAATTAGTTCAGCTTTAATTTAGCCCTTTTACTGCAGTTACTGCTGTGCTGTGTTAAATGTCGTATTTGAGTGGCTTTCACTGACTTATTTAACATATTTCTCATTAATTACCTTTTTGATTAACATTGGATTAGCTTTGAGTATTTTTAAATAGTCACTCTTACAGGGAATAATAAAATATTCAAATAAAAAAAATGAATAATGGAAAATTATGTATTGCTCCTTGATGAAAATTAGAAGACCTTTGATTCCATTACATATCTTAAAGAAAAGGCCATGACAATAGTCTATGGGCGACAGTGTATCTAGGGTTGTAATACGTATGTCTATTTTACAGCATGCGTGGTGGAGGTGAGAGCCTGTTGCAGCTACAATTACAGTTACTGCCATTCCAGCTATTTAGACTTTAGAGTCAGTATTGCGCTGCTTTGCAGTATTGTACATATTCTCTCTGCTGGCGCTAATGACATTTTAATGCATGCTACGTTTATTCTTGTTTATCCAATCAGGATGGTGATAACATGAAAAGAACCACACCAACAGTTGTGACAATATTACTGAATCACTTCTCATAACTGATGGTTTCATGTTATTACATTTATTGTTACAGCCCTTATACTGTATAATAGACAAAATGGTACACAGCTGGAGACTTCGACTGACAACATTTCACCTGATTTAACACAATCTATTCAACTTATCAATTAATTCCCAAGCCCTTGTCTAAGCTGAACTATTGCGAACTCAGCTACGTGAATTAATTGCAATATGTGCGTGTACCTGCAGGTTGGATCCGTAGCACACTGAAGCGGTGCTGCAGCCGTGGTGAAGACAGGTTCCAGGGTGAGAACTTGGATCGGACTCTTCCCTGCTGAAGCTGACTTTCTCTCTGCACCTCCTCTTTCCTTCTCAAACCCCGGCGAAGCCGTTTCTGTCGAATGTGGCCCCACGATGCTCCCCCGCTCGAGTAACCCTCCTCCTCTGCTCCTCCTCCGTCCTGTGGTCTGGAGGATGAGGATGTGGATGACGAGGACGCCGGTGTCTCCGAGTCTGAGTCCTGGCTGCAGGTAAAGTCGATCAGCTGTGTTTTCTCCTCGGCTGTCAACTGGAGCTTCTTAAGTGATAGCTTGGGTTTGGATTCACTGGCCGTTTTCAGGCCATTTTCTGTCTGAGTGGAAGGTGTTTGAGAGTCCTCGTTATTTTCAGGAATGGTTATTGGCACTGATATGAAGGTAGTGAGGTCTGGTGTCGGATCTTGGTTCTCAGTTTCAGTGGGTGAGAACACTATGTTGTGGATGGTGCGGGGTTTAACGACGGGCACTCGAGAACCGCGTGGCGCTGGCACTGGGATGGCAACAGGAAGGGAAGACTCCTCACCTTTTTGGATATCATTGTCCTTTGACTGTGTCTGGCTTACTGGACCCAATTCTGTAGGTATGTCAGGATTATTGGCGTCTTTGGCACCACTCAATACCAGCTGGTCCTCGTGCTCTGTGGACATGTTGGACTCTGCGGTTTCATCACAGTCCGGATCTATAGATATTTTATAGGAGCTTTTTCTCTTTACAGAGCGACACATCTGAGGAGTCACATTAAACACACTCTCTTCCTTGTGCTCATTTTTACTTGCTTCATTTTTCCCATTCTGTTCTTGACTCTGCTCATTGTGACTGCCCTGTGTCCTGTTAAGATCCTGTATGGATGGGGGAAAAAAAATGACATTGCATTTACACTGACATGTAGCCATTTAGAATACACTCTTATCCAGCGCAACAATAACTGCAGACAGGTTTAAGTAGTACAGAGGACTAGTGGGCTGTTCAGACTGGAGAGCTCATTCCACTACTGAGAAGCATGGAGACGAAACCAGCAGCATCAGAGAAAATGCAAGTACAATTACGATTAGGCGTGGCACTGACCTGATATCCAGGATGGATACCAGATCAATATCGGCAGATAATGCAGGAAAAAATATGAATGGCTGAGTGTTGGAGCAGTTTGAGCATGGCAATTTGAGACTGCTTTGAGCGAACTGCATCAGTTACAAATCAGTCATGCTAAGGCTAAAGCTTAGTCGTTGAAATATACATTTGATTGGTACTGACTGATACTCAAGGTTTAAATAAGGGTTTCAGAAAGGAAAAACTGGTATTGTGCCGTTTCTATTTATGATTATAAGCTACATTTCAAAAACCATCCTGTGAGAAATAAAAGGGACGTTGCATTAATCTGATTCATCTGATAAACATGTTTTGTAAACGAAGCATGCTTTAGTACTGAAAGGTCTTGTGATAAAACACCTTGAATATGATACCACAGGCAATGGGTCTACTTTACAGCACTCTTCACACTCTTCACAATGTTTCCTCTTTCTGCTGCCCCTATGTTACACGATCATCAGCAAAATACAACCCAAGCCTGAAGATCCCAGTCTCGCAATAACACACGCCTGCCTTCTGTTTATTTCTAGTGTCAGAGGAAGTAATCGTTCATAATGAGCCAGGGTAGAGCAAATCTCCCACAGAAATGCAGAAGACAGATTCGTATTATTAATCAACGTTGTGAAGCTAATAGAGTAGATTGAAAGTGATGGGAGCACTAATACACAGTGTAATCAGCTGTGATATGTTCCGTACCTCTGCACCTGCAGATTGATCTGATTGCTCCAATTCTCTCTTCTCCTCACTCTCCTCCTTCGGCTCGGAATGCTGCTCGCAGTAGAACCTCCCTGTGGACAGAGAAAAGAGGAAACAGCTGAAGCTGGCACAACGTGCTGGCATGCAATCATACCTCTCTACAGACGACAGAAGAGACAGAAGAGTGGGAATTATGCATGCATTTTAAATTGTGTACGTGCACAAAACACTAAAATATTTTTGAACATGTTAAGTATGTCAATGACATCGAGAATTTACTGCAGAAAATACAGAAAAAAAAAAAAAATCATTAGCGGCATAAGAGCTGTTAATGCATTGTGGGTAAAACAGTTCAGCTCCAAACAAAAAATACTTATTCCTTCAGAGTCACCTGTAATAAGTATAGCTCAGAGGCATTTACGATAACGTGTAATATTTAGCATTATACTAGTGACAAAGCTCGTAACGGTGAAATAGCGGACCTGTGTCGGCGTGGAAGGTGTATCCTCCCTGGCGCAGCGTGGTACCACATTGCTGGCATGTGAAACAACTGCGGTGGAAGAACTTGCCCTCAGCGCTGCCCCTCTCCAGCACATAGAGCTGCTGATTGCAGAAGTAACACAGCTCGCTGCTTCCTACGTCTGCCACTGGCACTGTGGGCACGAGCTATGGCATGAGACAGAACGAGTATGACGTTAACAGCGTTATCACCTACTGCGAGGCAAATCAACTGCATTCACTGACCAAAGAGCTTGACAAAATCAAAATGGAGGGGAAAAAAAAAAAACAATGCAAAAATGCATTTAAAATGAATCTCACAATAAACAATTTGTCTGTGAAAGGTCATTAGTATAAACACATCGTCCATATTCATAAGCCTTATTTTTGTCTGTGCTGCTCAGCAAGTTTTAAAAAAAAAAAAAAAAAAAAAAAAAAAGATGAAAATACCCTTTGAAGATGCTGCACAGCTACATTGCGATGAAAGGGTTTGTCTCACACATGGGTAACAAGTGTCTGACTACACACACACACACAAACACACACATGTGTCCCACATTAAAAAGGCAGTACTCACATCTTTCTTTTTCTCTTCCTCCCTCATATCTCGTTCCTTTTCTTTTCTCTCAGCAGCCAGACGCTCCTGAGGGATAAGTCACATGACCTCATTTGTGGCTCATGTTATGTAATTCAACCAGACATAAACAATGAATTTAGTGTCATTTGCAACTGCAGTTTAAAAAAAAAAAACAAGACAGCAGTGTACAACGTGAATATGGCCTGGTGTTTGACGCTCACCTTGCGTCTCTGGAGGGAGTTGTGCTTGAGCTTGTTCAGGAAAAAGACAGCAGAACGGGTTTTAGCTAAGGAAACAGACTTCGAGCTGGCCTGCTCTGTGGAGCACAGGATGACAACAAAGTTAGCACACGTCCCTTGACTCATAAATATGAAATAACTTAAAACTTTACAGAAACAAGTTGATGTGTCGAACAAAAAATATGATGAGAACGATACTGACTAGCAACTCGATGGTATTCTGTTTCGTGGACAGAAAATTGCATATTTACTGTATATTAACGAAAGCTCTACTGTTCATCATTCTAATTGCTATCACATCTGTAGTGCATTAGCATAGACGATAACTTTGACACCTTTCCTTGTAATGAAAAGAAAACCCTTTGAACATTAAAAAGAAAGAGATGAGCCAATAGCTTCTATGTGAATCTGCTATGATCGGATGCGATTTAGCAGCCTCTAACCGACATAACCAACTTTGCTTAGAATCTGGGGTAGATTCTACCCTTAATTTGCAAATGATGATGCTAGCTAACATTGCTAGCTATTAAATTATTTAGACGTCATACGTACACACCAGTTGTTTGTCCTTTTTTTTTTTTTTTGAATAATAATAATCGATCCATGATTGCTCCATCGATTCATTTCAATCGTTGCATTTTAAATCAATGCATTGATCCAGATCATCGGATCGTTACACCCCTATGACCAAAGCTGTTCTTTATCAACTTTCCAAAACTGGAGCGATTAAATAAAAATCTATGTGCCATCAGACCCATACAACTACTTCAGTAATGCAAAACCATAAATATTTCCTTCTGAATGCACAGTTCAGATAAATGTTTATCGCCTGCCCCAACAGCTGCCCTTAGACTTCCATTACAAGCGAGTTAGTTTCTTAGTACACGGATATGTGATGAAAGTAACTGTAGTATGTGTGATATGTGACATGTGATGAAAGTAACTATTTTATATACAAATTAGTCTCAACAAATCCTAGACTATATTTTTAACTACTCAGTAACTGAATAGTTAAAGAATCATAACCTAACTCGCATCAGGCAAAAAATTTGGGAGGGGGAAGAAAAGAAAAAAAAAAAAAAAAGATTCTACATCACAACCATTCAACTGTACGTGAAAGTACTGAATAGTGATAGGAGTATCTGAGTAATATAAAATATTAAACAACAAAAAGAGAACCGGCTAGGAAAAAAGTACATCATGCATTTTTGGATCAAATCACTCATGACTCATGTTTGTACCTTATACAATTTTAACATTTACATATGCAACTCTTGAGCTTAATTAATTTTTGCTAACGCTTGCATAATCAAATCATGAATCATCATTTTAGGTGAATACAGAAATACTCCTCCCTGACTCCACATCCCAACCCCAGCAGATGCTATTCTGTCCTCCTGAATGCATGCACACCTAAACACATCCATCATTCTGTTCGAGTGACAGCTCTACATGCACATCTGGATGGGATTCCACATGAACACAGCACAAAAATCCTGAAGGCTGGTCCTACCCCATTTCCCAGCATGTGAAATCATTTCTTAATCCACCAATACCTTTTTCTCAGCTTAGACGACGCCAGCTTCCCCTCTTATAGAATGGACGAGAGTATATGTGTGTGTGTGTGTGTGTGGCAGCTGTAGCAGGGTTGGGAAAATCCCACCCTAGCCCCGACGAGCCATTTCCCATTCGAGTTCTGCGTTTCCTAAGTGCTGCGTGCGCTGGTGCAGCAGCACTTGAGATACAGACAGAACAGCCCATTCACAGCAGAGCATACTGGGAAAAGAGCTCTTAAAGAGACAGTGCCTCCATGACAGGACACTCTTGCTTGCACTCAGTTCATTTAGGTTGCATCTGCAAAGCCTCCAGCATTGGAACTGACCAACTGCCTCCACACACACACACACACACACACACACACCCCAATACAACCTGCAACATAGCATTTTACCTCTCACTATGATCTTCCTGGACTGTTATTCTGGACTGCTATCTATATAAATTTTTATGCTGATAATTATGATGCTTTACAATGACATATCATTTGCACAGTCAGTCTGCTCACCTTCACATAATTATGGTGTCAAGCTTCTGCTGTTCTGTATAATTAGTGCATTTAGTTATGTCCTGTGTATTCATTACATTTTGCTTTGCTTGGCATCTAATGTACATGTTTTATACATTTCTTTTCTTTTGACGCCATCGTAGTTTGTGTAGTCCTGTTAAAAGAGACCTTGTACTGAATGAGATATTTTGTCTCACTGTATACAGTATGTGCATATGGACCGGATGGGAGAGCAATGACATGACTTGAACACACTAATGGTAGGCTGACCAGCTAGACATGGGACATGTTATATTTAAAGTTACCACAAACTACTAAAGCTTAACGTTTATAATTCTGTGTTGATCTTTGCCATCTTTGAATATCTAACAGCAATCATTGTCGATGGAGCACTGCCCTCACTGTCTCATGTCCTCTGTGAAGTTCAAACACATGGCAAAGCCAACAGCTGATGGGCAGCACACATGCACTTTCTATAAATGTGTGAAAGGAAACAGATCTCCATATAAGGATGTGGCAGTGGTGTGTAATTTGTAATTATAGAGATACAATCATACAGACTGTCCTGTGCCCATATCTGGATGCTTACTCACAATATGCTCATACTGAACATCCCTTCACACACGTTCAGTAATGATTTATAATCTGTGGCATCCAGAAGAGGATGAGTTCACTTCTGAGTCTGGTTGCTCTCAAGGTTTTTCCTTGCCTCTGGTTTGCTCATTAGGGATCTAAATCTAATCTGTATTTCTATAAAGCCGACAATGGCTATTGTTAAAAGTGCTAAAAGAATTTGAAATGGAAATTATGAAAAGAAGAAAAAAAAAAATCATGTCCCAAATCACATACTACTGCATTAAGCATTTTGACGTACAGTAATATGATTTGAATTGAATCTATTTAAATGGTCTGCTTGCAAACTACATGATACATAGCCATCTACACCTATGAGCTGAAGCTGAGAAATAGGTACTATGAGTGTGAGTTTTCCCTGCTGCTGCACTGATTTGTTTTTCTGAATAGCCTACAATCAAACTCTCCCCTGCCAGCCTCAAACACAGATTGTTTACTTGATATTGATGAGGGCTAACTAGCACCAAAAATGCAGGGTACACTTTTTGATGTCATCTGTCCATAGACACTTAATGATGCATGATGGTTTACAGAGTCCTGGGACTGTGAGAAACACCACCATATGTTTTGGTTAGTGAAGGATGAAGGAATAGGAGATTTTTTTTTTTTAAGGCTGTTATCATAGAGAAGTAGCAACAAACACACGTCAAATGTTGTGCTAGTGCTCATTACACATCTACCTGCTGGTTTGGGAGTCTCGCTGAAAGCATTGTGGACCTGAGTTAGGTAGAGCACCACAGACAGTTGATCCATCTCCTTGCAAGAGGCAATATCACTGGCAGACATGATGGGTGTGATGCCAAACTCCTTCTGGAGAATGTCAAAGGCCATCTGGTTGTTGTATGCAGCATTATTTTCATCCAGAGTGGACACGTCTCTGCAAGAGAAGAAAAGCAACAGCTTGGAAAATAGTACACATATTGCAGGCTGTCAAATACTTATGCTATATGTGGGAGAGTTTCAAATAAATCACAGTGCTGCTGTTATATGGAAATAAACAACGATGGAGTGGTGTGATGCGAAGCGGAGTTAGTGTTACCACCCGAAAATGGATTCTTTTCCTACAACGGCACATCTCGAAGTGTTTTATATCACTTATACCACACTAATTTTCTGAGGCTTACAACTTTTATTTATAAAAAAGTCTCCTTTTATTTTTATTTATGACATCACACTTTTTAAAATCATTTTATAGTTGCATATAAGGTTGAGCAACATCAGTGAAAAAGGCTCACAGTACGGCAGCTATAAGCAGTCATTCCCTCACTTCGTCTTTAAGTAAATATGACAGAAATACGCAGACCGTTAGACACAGAAACTGCAGAAGTGCAATGTCCTCCATCCTTTCCTGTGGCAGGAAAAATTAAAGGAGCACCCTTACCATTAAATAAACGTATGTTACAGAAAGCTTCATCACATCAATGAATAGTGTCTTTGTTAAATAATTGCACATTTTTTTAAATCCATTTGTTATTTGGTCCCTGTGAATGTCATTTCTACAGTAACAACTCAATGTTTTATAAAGAATGCATTAATATACACCTGTGTTTTGCCTTGCAGCCGGCACACCTGTCAGAGCCACTGTTATCGAAAATTACTCAACACCAGTCATATTCAAGAACACTGCTGTGCTATAACCTAATATAATCACTACATATTCTGAGAATACTTATTCACTCCTTCCTGTTGTGTGTGGCTGTGTGTGTGCGTGTGTGTGGGTGGGTGTGGGTGGGTGTTCGCATGCATGTGTGTGTTTAAAAGAGTGGATGGAAAGGGTAAAAGGAAAAGTATTTCATTACACATTTGCTAGAACAATCATTTGAGTAACAATACACTTTGGCTTTCATACTGCAAATACTACTTAAGTGCTAGATATATATACATGTGTGTATATATACACGTCTGTGTGTGTGTGTGAGAGAGAGAGAGAGTGTGTGTGTGTGTGTGTGTGTGTGTGACTCCTGTGGTGTCTTTTTAAAATTGATAGATATTACAATATCAAACCACCTGCCCCAAGCAGCTGAATCTGTGTTCATAAGTCAATTTTTTCATAAAAAGCAGCCTTACATGAGTTTGGGTCTGAAGTGTTGGATCAGGGCACAGAGAGCCAGGCCAGATCTCCATGACTGACTCAGGTCTTTCACCTTGACCCGATCGCACCAGGCCGTGTGTTTCTGACACCAGTTTAGCAGGTCCACCACACGTCGCAGGGAGGCTGCACACAACACACAGATCTCACCATTCACCGAGTATATATATATATATATATTTTTCTTTTAAAAAAAGAAGGAAACACCGTTCTAACCAAAATGTAGCAATACTATCAATTACTGTCACGGAAATGCTATTATGGGAAGCTACTTATGGCAGCTTTCCATTAAACTGCTGGTATTGGTAATAGGAGTGAGCAAGTAGTTGACGTGCAAAACTTAGAGTCTATGCAAACAGATGTAAGATGCAAATAGCCTCTTTCTTTATTGTGCTTCAGTGAATAAACATTGCTTCAATTAGCTTCCTGTGGTGTCATTTTGTTTGGTTCACAAAAAGTCCACACAAAACTCCATACCTTGTAAGATACAGCATACTGTTCAACACGGTCCAACACATAATCCAAAAAGCCTGTTTAACATCATGAAGTACTGTGTGCTTCCCTACCAATACACACCTGTTGTCTCATTATCCAATTGCCCCGATATACCATGGGTATTCTATACCAGAGTGCCACCCAGTGGACAAATATATAACTACAACAAAAATGGCTTCAACACTACTTTTTCTGCGGGCTTGATGAGATCTAAATGTTTATCACACGTCATGTAATTTTAGGACAAATTGCCTACTTTACTACCTACGTACTGAATTTGAATGATACAATACTACACACCGTATCGTTATACCCCTACTATTTATATAAAATGTATGTGCAAAACATTCCTTAGATTTTAAACAGTCAGTAAATTCAGTGGAGGCACAGTGAAATTATGGGCAAGTGATTGAGCCTTTAACGCACCTTGATATTTATTACATAATGGAACTTTTTTCTTTTGGCTGAATTTGGTATCCGAGTGGTCCTCCACATTATAGAGATGCTGCACCTAAAGAACACACCACAAACATACACCATACAGATCACAACCTATTTAACTGGGTACTGGTACACTGCTCAAATATGGAGTAAATCTGATATGGCTCATAAATTCCACCCCTACAAGCTTAATGCGTTTTTCAAATTTTGACTTTGACTTAATCAAAGGTTCAGTGAGCAAAGTAAATATTTAAAACTCTTACTTGTGTAGGTTTTATGGAGGACACTTTCACGTTGGGGTAACGGGTGCTCGGATCAATGCTGTAGGCAGAGTAGTTCTTGCTCGTGTTCTCAGGGGTGGTCTGTGATAGTAACTGATACACACTCTCCCTGTTTCAATCGAATAATGGGGAGGAGATAAGATCAGTCTTTTTACTTCTGATAAAGCCTGCTTAAGCTGCTTAAGCTGTATGTGGTCAGAATGAGACTATGTGATGCTCCCAGCATACTGACGCATTTTAGCTAGCAACTGCCGTTTTAAAATCTTGACATTATTTGATCCAGCTATAAACCAGCTACAGCTATACCGTGTACTACATTTCCTGCTGAAATGACTCACGTAGCACAAACACAACACACCTCAACAAAATTTTGACAGAGGATGTATTTATTATAAATACACTATCAATATTCGCATTGCTCTAAAGTACCTCTCTGCCAGAACCTGCATATGCGGCATTCCTTTTCCCCAGCTCCTCACCATCCACGCAGTGTCAAAAGCAGCCAGGAAACCTCGTGCAATTCCCGTCCCCAAGGGCCAAAAGGGCTAGACACATCAAAAAGTGCATTAATACAAGGTGGAAAATGTAGCCGTATCAACTATAACACTATAGTTACATCTACTCATACTGCCACCAGTCACTGTAGTTGTGATTTACTTGGAATTTTTTTTTTAAAGATATCGCTGTTAGTAAAAATGAAATGGAAAAAGTTATAAATTCAAAAATTATGAATTATGATAAATCCAAAATGACAAATGTCATAACGATTCTCGAACAGATTCCTCTGACACACAGTATGTATCAGAATATATAGGTTTGCTAATAATTTCCCAGCAATACCTAAAAAAAAAAATCAAACACTTTATTTAATGTCTACAAAAACATATTTAGTCTTATTTTTAGATTTAAAATAACATTATTAATTAAAATTAAATTATAAATTAAAATCTTGACATGTAGAAGTTAACATTTAACATCAAATCAGCTGCTTCCAGTCCGTTTGTAATTATTAAAAAAAAAATTTATTAAACTTTTTAAATAATAATTAAAAAAAAAATAAAATCACGATATCCATGATATCTCCGAAAAATGTGTTGTGACATAATATATCACAATACTGATCCTATATCATCATATCACACAACATTAATTGTTTCAGCACAAAAACTGCAAGATGAAAATGATCAAAATAAAGAAAATATATATCCTTTTAAAAAAAGTATAGGATACAACACAGCTACTTGAGTGCTCATCCTACACATCGTTTTTTTAAACAAATACACAGCGCTGGCTAGTTATTCAAATTTCACTTAAATGTACGGTAAAGCTTTCCATCTCCCTGTGTTTCACCTACATCAAAAAACAGCACTGACACACTGTCAACACATACCTACAATCAAGTCAGAGAAAGATCAGACTACACTGTGAGGCAAGTGTGTGTGTGTGTGTGTGTGTATTTGGCTCACACACCTCCACCAGGCAGTCTCCCACCAGGCCAATGAGCAGTTTCTTGCCTCTGCGCTCCATCACCATCGAGGAGTTCTCGGCACGGTGCATGCAGGTGAAATCAAACATGGCTACGTCTGCCTCTCCCTTGTGATTCTTTGCGAACTCTAGGTTAGGAAGTTTGTGGCCCGTGGAAAATGCAGCAGCGTCATATGCGTAGCTCAGCAAAGCCTCCTCGTTAACGTTAGAAAGTGCTAGTAGCTGCTCTGCATTAGCAAAGTCCTGAGAGAATGAAATAAAACTGTAAAATACACTCGGCTTGACTTGTTTTTAATAAAATTCATTAAAATCGCTATGCATTTATCAAATTTGAGATAGTGTATGTGTACAGATGGGTGTCTTCTGAATTTAGGTCATTATTAATATTGTGACCGGATTTACTGACTTAATGAAAGGGTACGACATCAACTATAACCAAACCTTACACAGGTTTCCAAATACAGCAAATAAAAAAATAATAATAAAAAAATAAATAAAAATAAAGAAACCTTAGACAGCTGTGCTACTGAGGGTCATCCAGTATGGTTTTAATGATATTCCAATGACATACCTGTTTCTTCATATTGATTTATACTGCCGTGCTTGCTGTTTATTTAATTTTAAATATTTTGTTATAATTATTATCAGAATTGATCCGTAATACAGTGATGCGTCATAGCATTGGAGCTTAAGGCATCTCCCATTCACAAAACAGGCATACTAAATCTAATCATATCAGAAGCTAATACTGGAACAGAAAGTAAAATCTGATGATGAGAACATACTGAGGATCAATAAAGCCCTGTCTCTGTGCATGTGTGTTTCTATGTGCGGGTGTCTGCGTGTTACAAAGCTCTATACATGCTAATATTAAACGCGCTCAATTTTGATCAATGTTACGCTACAAATGATCGTAACAAGTGAGTGGCTTGGCCTTACTTGCTTGATGACCCCTCTCTTCAGCAGACTGTTTTTCTTGGCGGTCATGACAAAGTAGTGAGTGTCATCTTTGTAGTAGACTATGTTCTCCAGATCAATGCCTGGTCAATCCAGAAGAGAGAGAGAGAAATGAGAGAAAGGAAGCATTCCAAAAATTAAAAGACAGTCACTGAACAGAAAAGATGAGAGTCATTTATGGGTGTATACGCTACCAGTCAAAAAAATGTGGACACCCCTGCTCATAGAAGGGCTTAATTACTACTTCTTTTTTTCCTCCCCTAAAGGTTTTCTAATACATATCAATTTTTTCCATGACAAAAAGTGTTAAACAATATAAATCTACTATATTGAAACTATAAACCATCACATTTAAACTAGAAACTATAGTTCTTAACATTATTCCTGATGACATTTTGAACACTCCTGGCATCTTCCTAATCGCATTCGTAAAAGGAGCGTTCCAATTCCCAATTCGAGCTCCTCGCTACTTCTCCTGAGTTGTCATTAAAAACTACTTGCTTAAGGGAACAACTAAATTTTAAATAATATTTGCTTGGCTATTTAAAAACAAATTTAAGAAAAAAAAGATTTTTTCTGCAAAATTCTATTCAAAGTTTCTTTATATTTGATGAATATAAAAATAAAATAAAACATAACATTAATTATGGCATGTGCAAAATTGTGCATTAACATTTGTAGAAAAATGTAATTAAAAAAAAAAATTGCTTGCTGCAGAGGCTGTGTTCATTTCTTTTCACTTTCAAAAAAATCAACTAAATATCTGATAAGGCTTTATATAAATGTCTTTATGATAATGAAAAATATATACAATTTACTGAGTCCAAACTTTTGGCTGGCAGTATATCTGTCTGCGTACATTACCACTAGCACGTATGTGAAGGAGTGTATGCGTCAACTATGTGAGCATGTATCATACATGAGTACTGACGTGCATGTGACTATATGTAAGTTTGTGTGCACATCTGTTCATAAGCCCACACTTCCACACTGTCCTGCTTCCATACCCATCTCTGTCTGAAGCTCCTGAAAGAATTTCTGGTTGTAAATGCGTGCCACGCCGCTGATCTCTGGCACCTGAGCCTCTGCTGCCGTGTGGTGGTTAATGAAGTTAGCCGTGATGCCGATGGCCAGCTTCCCTCTCAGCTCTTTTCTCTTAAACCCTGATGCGCGCGCGCACACACACACACACACACACACACACACACACGGCATGCATGACTAATTATCAGAATACTAATGATTAATCTAAGAAGACACGCTTCATTTTTTTTACGATTAGAGATGTGACTGTACGTCAGTGGGATGGAATATCGTGGTAATAAAAAATTTTAATAGTTAACAATTATAATTATAATTACATCAGACCTAACAATTACATTTTTTGACACACTATGAAAACTGTTATAGTGAGCATATGGCTATCACATACAAACCTGTCACATGTCTTAAAATGCATAAAGGTATAAATTTAATAACTTAAAAAAAAATGGATTTCATTTATTCATCTTCAGTAAGCTCTGATCAGGGTTGCTATGGTTTCTGAGCTGAAACAATCCAAATCCCAAAACATATTCGCACGACATACCACAGTACATAATTATTGTACAGCATGCATAATAGAAGGCTATTTAATATTTAAATGCCAAAAAAGAGTCCAGACGGTGCCTACATACAAATAATACACTTCCAGAACATATACTTTTATATTTAATTAGACTGATACGTAATTAAAAACGTAATCTTACTTGGCAAAAAAAAAAAAAAAAAATCTTACTTGGCAAACAAGAGGCAGGTATTACATCACTTACACTAGGAGACTAAAAGTAGACCATTTGAATGTGCCTTTGAATATGGAAATATTATGAAAGTTCAAGCATTCAAGCATTCACGCCCTAGTCTTCACTGACAAATCTTACCATCAGGTACAAATCGTCCTCCTCCAGCTGAAATGAAAACATCAAACTGATAGGAGGAAGCTGGGTGAGACTCAGGATGCAACAAAGCCCTCCAGCCTGAAGGAGAACCACAGTTAGTGTGTTTTCTAGCTTCGCTTCAGGTCACACTTCATCACAAACATGCAGCACAAGTGAAGTAAGGCTTTGTATAGAAACTAATCACATACCTGTTCCTGGTGCCTGGGGTTCAGCCAAACCATTATAGGTCACTCCGGTGTGAACCTCAACCCCCAAGAGCAGAGCCAGCTTCAGCAAAATTAACTGCAGCTGGCGGATACCTGCATGTACAAAACAACCACAAATACAGACAGACGAGGATTTTTTTTTTTATTTCAGTCAGAAAACACACTGATATATGTTGCTGAATTGTGCCTTGTACTGCTTTCATCCAGTAACACTACAATGGTGGACAAGTCATAAATTCATTCGCTAGTCCACTGGGCAAACAGACGCTCCAGTGTACTCTCCAGTCCCATGGTTTGGGTAATATAATGTAATAATTAGCTAGGTAGTTAGCTAGGTAAGTGCATTAATACAACACCGAATAAGTATATGATCATGATCCTCTTCGAACAAAGTCGCTATTGTTTCTAAGCACGTGACTTTTTAGGTGTGAGATTTGATTTTATCCTTAAATCGCGTGTAAAAAATAGTATTCTGATCTGGCTAGCGTCTTTATTTTTCTGACTGCATGTTGTGCTAGCAGGAGAGTGATGGCTTTGTGCTTAAGTCTATTCTGCCGGGTTTTGTTACTTCCTGCATGTTTCTGTTTCTGAAAAGTTCACCTGTCATCCGTGCATGCTAATTCCTTTGGCAAGAAATAGTTAATACCATCAGTCAGACCGTGTCTCGGCCGATGTGTGAAGTACAGCAGGTGGCGGGATTTGGAATCACGTGAAACTCACTAAGGAGTACGTTTTTTTTCCTTCCCTTTTTCTAGTGGAACTACTGTTATATAACAGTTCCGGTCCACTAATCTGATTGGACGAGCAGCATTCCAAGCGTGCTGATATTTAGTATAACCGCACTGGGACGTCTCACTGTTTGTATCACTCTGCTTGTCTGTGCTCGCTGCGTAAAATCTCAATTCTAGAGAAAGTGTTACTACAGTAGAGTTATCGACATCATCAGCAGACACAGCGAATGATACATTTTTCACGAATGTACCTTCCGACTTAAAATATAAAAGCGCATCTGGTGAAGATGAAAAAGGAAGAAGGGAAGCTAATTTCATGCGCCTTCAACAGGAATGTACAAATCATTGTGATGGACTATCAGTGAATGTGGCTTCTTCGGGATCTATTCTCATTCGCAGAGCAGAAATAAACTAATTATTTGGCTATATTGTGTCCAAAATGTCAGTTACTCGATATTAATTTCTATAAAAATGTTGCAATATCGCAATCATGCTGTTATACTGAATATCGGCAAGGCTGTGATTTGGCTGTAGACATGCATAATAACCGCACTATTGCATGCGCGATGTTGCTTAATTCTCCCCTGGGCAACTATGGAGGAAAAAAAAACAACAACTAATAGCCAAGATATGAAATCCCCTTGTTCCAGGCAACCTGGGCTACTGATTTTTCTACAGTAATATATGCATGTGATTTATGAACATATGGGTCGTATTTTCTTGCGCCGATCTGTCGAACTTCGATGTACTCCGTACTGTGGATAAAGCTTGTCATTTATATTGTACACATCAATGAATATACCATGGAGATGGTATATTCTACATAATATGGAGATGTCTGTGGTACAAAGCTACTATTTGAATATTAATTTGAATGACAAATAAGGTATTTGCTATTTAATTGACTTCCAAGAGATACGCTTAAAATAACGACACTCACTAATGTGGTCGAGAGAACCAGAGCAGAATTTGCCGTAGAAATTCTTTGCACCAAGATTACGTAAATCCCGGATGGTGTATGGCCACAGATGCAGGACGTTGTTCCTGGAGAATGATGTTCTCTTTTCCAACAAGACCACCTGTGCACCTAGAAGAGCCAACTCTATGGCCGTCCTCAAGCCACATGGGCCTGCTCCCAGGACTAAACACTGGAACAGACGAACCAGAGAAAAAAGAGAAAATCATAGAAAAAGAAAAAAAATCTGGATTACTCAATATTCAGTGTTATTTTTTTGAGCAATTGTAGACATGTTCATACCTTAGTCTTGGCACAGGGTTTGCCCTGCTCATAGTCTGGGTGTGCTGCCCTCTTGTCAATCTTCTGCCAGAGTTCTTTTGCTTTCCAGTAGTTCAGCCTCTCTTTCAGCTTGCCGTAAAAGTGGCGGTAATCCTTAACATCTAACTCTAGATGGCGACAGAGCTCAATGAAATTCTTCTGAACCTCTTTGCACGTCTGAGCGACCACAAAGCGGTCAAACAAGGCTTGACCTGAATTAACAGGGTCCTGCTGATCAGTCATGCTGCAGGATGGCCTAGAAGACAAGACCATATAACCAGAGTTTCCATTAGTAGGTGGTTACAGACATTAGTAGGTGGTCACCCACTTAGATTAGCTTCTGAATTGTGGACCATTAGAGCAGACAAAGGTCATTATCATCCACAGAACAGCACTAGATAGCACATTGAATGACCCAGTTTACTCTTCTGAACAGGTGCACAAAAGTAGCAAACACAATAGGAGTTCCACAATGTTCAGAATAAATCTAGCACACTGACATTGACCTTTGAACTTGCAAAACAGACTGGGTCATAGCTGTTTATCTAAACTGCCCTAATAGGGCAGATGGCAGTAACTGCTCATAGAGTTAGACAGAGAAAAACTGCTTCATGTTTGTCTGGATGTCCAGGCGAACAGATAGTAAATAAGTACAGTGCCTCCAGTAAATATTCACCCCCTAGGAATTATTTCTCTTTTTGCTTTATTGCAACATCAAATTTCAGTATATTAGAATGGGAATTTTCTGCTCCTTTTTAAGTGACTCTCTGCAGAAATAAGATTAAATACATTACTACATGTCCTCAGAACTATTTAAAAACAACAACAACAAAAAATCTACAAATTGCTCAACTGAGAAGTATTCACCCTCCACCCTCCAGAGTCAATGCTTAGTGCATTGTCGTTCTTAAGTAATTACAGCTTTGAATTGTCTCATATGTCTATATGGGTTTGCACATTTTGATTCTGATTTCTCCATGGTGCAAGAGACAACATGAACAAAAACATGAGGGGTTGTACTGCAGGCACCTTGTTTATTAGAGAAGTCAGTGGCTTTGAGTGTGTGTATATGACTTCTATATTATAGAGTCAGTACAAAAACATTTTAGATTTCCAAACATTAGTTTTCCAGCACAATATTAAATGTTACAGAAAAATGTTTGTATGTCAGTAAAGAAAGCAGCAGATTACGTAAGAGACCACTTTTCAGACAAAAAACATAATGAAGGCTGCTGGGTTTTGCTACAAAAATAAGAAGCGAGTGCGACAGTCAGAGTCTCCAGAAGAACTGTGGCTGCTTCTGCAAGATGCTCAGTAACACTTACAGCTCATTTCCTTATAAAACTGCACTAATTATACCTGAGACTACTATTTTTTTTTTTTAAGCAAAAGGTCATCACATCAAATACTGACTCGGTTTCATTTATTACTGCTCTTTATAGTATTTTCTTTGCTCTACAGCATTTCTTTGCATGTGCCTAAGACAGACTTTTGCACAGTATTTTATATATATATATATATAGGGACAGCCCTGACTTTTCTATACCCTGCCACAAATTCCCCAGATGTTCCCAAGCCAACTGTGCCAACTGTGAGATAGAATAATCACTCCAGTTGCTTGTGAGTCTGCCTTCCGGGTCTCTGTCCAGTGGGACCTGCCTGATGCAGCTCTAGTGGGAGCCAACCAGGGGAAATCTTTGTAAGGTGCCTGAACCACCTCACCTAAATTGGCAGCAGCTCCACTTCATGCCTGTCCTGGACTGCCAAGCTTCTGGTCCTATAAAAGGGCTATTCCCAGGGCTATTGTGCTTGCTGTCTTATTCTTTTGGTCATTATCTGTTACAGCTTGTGACCATAGGTGAGGCAGGTCACATGGATTGACAAATAAACAGAGGGCATCATCCAAAAACTGAGCTCTTGCATTGTTACCACAGATCAGTACAGTGACTGCTATACTGCTACTGCTGATCCAATTTGTTTGTTAATCTCACACTTTTTCCATTACTTGTGAATAAGAACTCAAGGTAATTAACCTCCTCCAACAGAGGAACATCTCACTCTTTCTGAGAGAGCGAGAACCATGACCTTGGACTAGGAGGTATGGATTTTGATCCCCTTTACGGATCCAGACATTGTCATGGTGAAGGTTTGTACCTCAGAGCTTCGTCACTGGGAACTTAATGCTCCCAGTAGAGCCACCCTTGGTGAACAGGTCTGAGGGGAGAGGTCAGACAAAAAGTGATCCTAAAGACCTTCCTGAAAGGTACAAAAAAAAAGACAAAGTCAGATCTGTAGGTGGTGTTCACATGTGAGTGCCGGGTGACTGGGCCACCCACGTAGCCCGGTCATGTGGACATGACCATCAAACTGGGTGTATGACAGAGTTAGCTACACTTGATATACTATTAGGGAACATACATAACGTTGTTATAGGTTAGCAAGCAATGAATAACCCAAGCTGGGTTTTCCTGTGTGAAGTGCTGTACATTATTATATTTTTATATTATTATAGAATCTCAAGGGTTTTTGTTTTTGGGCAGGAAAGAGTCATACACAGTAACTCAGGTGTTCATTGACACAAGGTGGTAGACAAATAGCAGAGCTCAGGAATTGAATTAAACACGTAGTAACTTAAGCAGAACACAGTACCGAACAGAAATGTCTTTTAACTTGTTGTAGAAACGTTACTATTTTAAACTATCTGATTCACCACTCTAAACCTTGTTAGTAATGATGGGAGCTGTAAACACACCCACTGTCATACGCATCTCAACAAACATTTTGAAACATTTCTTCCTATTTGAAACAAGTCACCCAGTGAGTGTGCAAAAACTGCACAGTGAATCTAAAGGTTTAGTGAACGACTTCAGACTTCACCCCTTGCAGCAAGGCAAGTTATGACACAAACACTGAAGCCACTACTACTTTCTGTATTCGCTTGTACAGACCTAGAACTGAAGAGATTTACAACAGAGAAAGGCATGATGAATCCACACGTGACGTTAAGGGCTCTACTTGACACCAATACCGTGCAATGAAGACAAGCCTCCGATTCAAGACGTTTTCTGTTTCTGCTGACTCCCTTCCCATGGTTATTCAGGAAACAGTTTACTATAAATCAGCATGGTCTCTCAGGGCTCGCCTCTGTTCTGTGTTGATTATTGCCACAAAATGAATGTAATTAAACAGTAAGGGGTCACAAGATAAAAGGGTGTAGGGTTTTTTAAGAGTACCGTGTCAGAGGGGGGGCAACCTGTTTTCCTAAGCAACACCACTTCCTATCCATTTACTGCTGTTATTGCGAACAGCGAAGAACGGCGTAGACAAGCTGAATGACATCAATGCCATAGAAATCAGGTAAAACCATATTCCAGGGACCAGGGATAATCAACTAAAAAATTTTTAAGGTCCAGTTAATGATTTCTTGCTTACATAAGTCTGCATAAGCAGCAAAGATGACTTAATAGGGAATTAATAGTGACCAACTGATTAGTTCATGGCTATAAATAAGACACATCAATTCAAAGTGGATGTTTTCTTTCACACTAGCGCCTCCTGTTACCACTTTTGACTAGCTCTACAAACTCGCAATAGATGAAACATCTGCTCTGAAACTGAAGCAGGGAGAATAAGCACATACACTATATGGTCAAAAGTACAGTATGTGGACCTGACCATGACCTGTGTGCTTGTTGAACAACTCTAAAAACTCTAAAAACGCATGACATTAATATGGAGCTGCATACGTTTTTCACTGAGGTTAAGGTCAGGGCTCTGCGCAGGCCACTGCTTCCAAACCAACCTCGGGAAAAAAAAAATATATATATATATCTTTACGGACGTCACTTTGTGCTCAGGAGCATTGTCATGATGGAAAAACACAGTCAAAGACAAAGAGAGTCTAGACAATCATATGTTTCAGATGTTTTGTTTGTGGCAAAGGTTTAGGAAAGTCTGTGAAAACTCTTCCCATTCTGAGTGAATACCTTTAAGGTAAATCATTTATATAAGTGCATGTGATTGGCAACAGCAAGCCACAACACAGGATCTACAGCAGGTTCATGTTTAAGACACTAGATTAGCTGAACTACTAATTTTTTTCCCCCAAAAACTTGGCTTGATGAACTGAAATACATTACTAGGGCCGCACCCGGGCCATCGTCCATCTGCTGACAATCTCTGACATAGACATGAATTCTATTCTCAATACACTGCTCTTTGTAATACTCAATACTGGCTCCTATTTGGCATATTTTATATCCTTAACCTGCTAAATCTGACATTTCTGTTGGATGTCCTGACACATCTCTAATGAACAAATCACGATCATAAAATTGTACTACACAAATGCAAACAGCAATAACAATTTGTATCTTGCAGATACTAAAAGCAAGTAAACAAATTCTGGAAATTTGCCATACGTATGTGTGTGTGTTACAGATGTTGAAGAGGATGTTGCAAAATAGTATAAAAAAACACAAGGTTTTAAAGTGGTGTGGTAATTAAGAGTTTCTGTTATCTAGATATATGGTACATGTTCACTGTATGCTATCTATAACGAAGAACGACCACTTCCTGGAACCGTGATGATCACATAGTCTGTAAGAACATGTTAGAGACAGCTTTGTGCATATACTGAACACGCTCAAGGGCCTCAGGTTAGATGCACATCTGTCCTGGCTGTGTTTTGTTTTTTTGATCAGATAATGGATTAGGGTGAAATGGAGAAGGAAGTAAGGAAGCATAAATATATGCAAGGAAACCATGACACAGAGATAAGCAACCTTACACCATGATGATACATTGCCACCTGCTTGTGCTACACGTTCATTTTTAGTAAGCAGTAGTTATGACTAATTATTGGAATCCAATTTTGACGTAGGGGGAAAAAAACCACACGGTTTGGAGACGGAAAAGGGCTAAGTGGAGTTTATTTAAAGTCAGTGTCAAGCTCAGGAGTGGGTTAACAGAAGCTAGAAGGAGAGTCCAGATCAACACCAAGATCACGCAAGCACCATTCAAAGCTGTAACAGGACATTGTGGTGACCTGGGAAAACCTTTCACATGGAAAATGTTGACATTTTCCGTTATAGAAAGTTCCGAAAACTGCAGGCTTTTCCTGAACTGAAAGATGTTTCTCTTTTGTACGTACCGCAATCACTTGTAAACTTATAGCATTTTCAAATTCGTTACACCCAAAAGTGAAAGGGAAGAAAACTGCATTCAGAGATTCCATTCTGACTGCATCACAAGAGCATCATGGATATTTTGATAGCCAGTATGTGAGAACAAGCTGAATTAATCTGGCTTAAGTCCATTTCACCAAGGCATGTAGCTATCCAAAAATCTGATCAAACATTCACACGTCATTCAATGTGGGAGGAAATCATAGTTACCTAGCATGCCTGTAGACATCTTTCAGTAGACTGACTATTTTTACTGGTTAATTTTTCAAAGTGAAGTGACGTGTGGCCAAATATGGTAACCCATACTTGGAATTTGTGCTCTGCATTTAACCCATCCAAGTGCACATACACACACACCCGGAGCAGTGGGCAGCTTTTTTGCTGCGGCGCCCGGGGAGCAGTTGGGGGTTCGGTGCCTTGCTCAAGGGTCTCACCTCAGTCGTGGTATTGAGGGTGGAGGAGAGCGCTGGTCATTCACTCCTACAATCCCTGCCAGACATGAGACTCCAACCTACGACCTTCAGGTTCACCTTCGGGTTACCTCCGACTCGCTAACCATTAGGCCAGTCTTGCCTAATCTTGCCTAGGCAAAAACATTTCCACATCATTTAGTGAAATATATGTATGGCTTCTTAAAGTATAGGTGTCAAAAACAATGTTTCTGATGGGTTTTTTTTGGTGTTTATTTAAGGTGTTTGGTGTTTAATTAACCTTATTTGGACTTCTGTTGTTGTAGCCCGGGGTGTCGAAAGTCAGGACAGAAAAACAAGTTCTTGGACAGGTTCTGGCAAAACTACAATTTAACTACAGTAAAATGTTATGCAAAGTATAACCAGGTGCTTTACTACCAGAGTGTATACTGAGGTAAGATTGGTCAGTGGTATATCCTTTGTGAGGGGCGTGATGATACCTGAAATAGTTATTAATGAAGCACTGATCTGATTTTACCATTGTAAATAAAACACCAATACTGATCCAATGCTGACTTCCTCTTAATAACCAAGCTGACTCTCGGCAAGCTTGCAGAGTTATGTGAATGAGCAAGAGAATTCTTCGGTGTTCAATGAAAGATCTGTGTCAGTCAACATCACACGCACATTCACCTTGTAAAATACAATTACATTTATGACATTTGGCAGACGCCCTTATCCAGAGCGACTAAAGAAAGTCTATCAAAGTCTATCAAAAATACATTCTGATATTGGCTCACTAGGTCACAAACTAGGAATACCATCAGCCCAAAACTCTGCTGGGAGGGTTTTTGTGTGTGTGTGTGTGTGTGTGTGCTAACTTAAGTACTTTATGAAGAGGTAAGTCTTTAGACGTCGTTGACTCAGCCAGTGACTCAGCTGTTCGGACATCTAGGGGAAGTTCATTCCACCACCTTGGTGCCAGAACAGAGAAGAGTCTCGATGCATGCCTTCCTTGTACCCTGAGAGATGGTGGGACCAGTCGAACAGTGCTAGGGGACCGGAGGGAGCGTGGTGCCACGCGAGGTGTGATCAGAGCTTTGAGATAAGTGGGTGCTGGTCCGTTTTTGGCTTTGTAGGCGAGCATCAGTGTTTTAAATCTGATACATCAGTGGATCAGATTAGAAAATCTGTCAAATCGGATTCCCATATGGATTCAAGCAGTTTCAACCCTGACACATTCGTCTTCAGCAATCACTTTATCCTGCTCAGGGTCTCAGATAAACCCTGGACACCAGTCCATCACAGGGCACCATGCACCATGATGTGACCATTATACTGAAGTGGTATAGACGATGACATCAAAAGTTATGTGCACAAGATAACACAATATAGATTTTCAAAACAGGACTGGTTTTAAAAGAAGAAGATTGAAGATTGGGAAAAAGTTTGAAAAATGTTTCAATGAATCTTGAACTGTCCAGTTTTGGGGAGTCTGTGCCCACTGTAGCCCCACATTCCTGTTCTTGACTGACAGGAGTGAAACCTGATGTGGGCTCCTGCTGTTATAGCCCATCTGCCTCATTCTGAGAGGCTTTTCTGCTCACTGCGGACATAAAGAGTGGTTATTTGAGGAGTTGCCGCTGCTTTCCTGTCAGCTTGAACCAGTCTGGACATTCTTTTCTGACCTCAATCATCAACAAGACTGATCACTGGATGGTTTTGTTCCTGCTTTTTGCACCATTCTTTTAAACTCTAGAGTCTATTGTGTGTGAAAATCCCAGGAGATCAGCAGTTTTTAAAATACTTGAAATACCAGCCCATCTGGCATCAACAACCATGCCATGGTCAGAGTCACAGAGGTCAAATTTTTCCCCCTTTCTGATATTTGATGTGCACGTTAACTAATAATCTTGACTTTATCTACATGACTTTATGCACGTGAATGGCTGATGGGATACAGGTACAGGTGTTCCTGTTAAAATGGCCAGTGAGTGTATTTTGCTTTAATAAACTAGGTAAGAGTGTCTTCCTAACAACACTTAAAGAAAATTCTACCCGTTTCCTTCACCAAATCATTTAAAATTCACGTTGTTACTGTAGTGTTATGACATTTAATGTTATCCTGTTCAAAACCGTTAAATAGTAGCAGTTATACCTAAATATACCCAGTCGCTATTCCGACTCTTAACGTCTCATATGGGCATCCATTTCATAACCACCTCTTGCTGCTCTGCTTCTCTATTGTGTGCCACTGTGTACCCTGGGGCATCATTTGCAGCTCAGTACAGGCCAATGATTCAACAAGGCAGGGAGTGTGCTGTTTGCCCATTGCATTCCCTTCAAATTAGTTACACGGCATACTGTTTACCTAGGGTTTTTAAAACAATAGCTTAGCCACCCTGGTCAGCTCTTGGTTAAACATCTGAGTACATGCAATAAAAACATCTGTTTAGCATATGGATGGTCACAATACTGTGAATTATTCCTAATATTGAAACACAGCAAGACTCTGAAACAAATGCTTGAACAACAGTCAGTACTTTCCATACACGCACAGACACACACTGACTGAAATCTATACCCTCCTACTAAATTCACTTTGAATTAAATGTTAGAAATATCACCTTCTCTGAGAATCTAATACGAACTAATAAACCAAGCCCCACTTGTTCCAACTGCTTTGATTATGAATTTATTTGACACATGCGGCAGTGACACGCGGAAGCTCCGTCATTATCGGTCATGAATTATGCCTCATTTCCAGCGCTTAACAAGCATGCAACTCATGCAAATGTGTTATCTCGCCTCCATCATGAACTTGTGGTCAAATAAACAAATTAAACTTTCTCCCTCTAATGCTTAAAACACCTGTTACACAGCAGCAACTTCAAGAGTCAGCAGGAAGCACCTTATTTCTGTATTCAAATTTGATTCATTTGATTCCACGTTTCACTACACACATACTATGTGAATATATTTTAAATTACAGACTATCCATAGATTCTATCCATAGGCCTTCTCACAGTCCAAACATGCACCATAAGGACAAAAGTATGTGGACACCTTGCCGTGACGCACATATGTGCCCGTCGAACATCCCATTCTATAGGCATGGCATTAATATGGAGTTGCCCCACTCTTTGCTGTTATAACAGTCTCCACTCTTCTGGGAAGGCTTTCCACTAGATTTTGGAGCGTGGTTGTGTGGATTTTTCCATTCAACCACAAGAGCATTAGTGAGGTTGGAAACTGATGTCGGGCGAGGAGGCCTGGAGTGCAGTCTGCGTTCCAGTTTATCCCAAATGTGTTCATTTGTTTAAGGTCAAGGCTCAGTGCAGGCCACCTTAGTTCTTCCACTCCAACCTTGGCAAACCATGTCTTCATGGACTTCACTTTGAGCACAGAGGCATTGTCATGGTAGAACAGGTTTGGGCCTGTGAAGAGAAATCGTATCACTACAGCATACAAAGACATTCTAGACAATCAAGTGCCTCCAACATTGTGGCGAAGGTTGGGGGAAGGACAACTTATGGGGGTCATGGTCAAGTGTCCGCATACTTTTGGCCATATAGTGTATGAGTAATATAAACACTCACATCAAAACTTTGAGTGCCATCACTAATGCAAATGCACCTTGGTGAAACCAGCATGCACCAATGGCTGTGATTTGCATTTAGCTCACATGTATAATAGCTACCAGTCACTGAAACCTGTGCAAACTAAATAACAACCACATCTAATGGTATTTATTAGATGCATAGTCTGAACGAATTCCTCTCAATTCTCCATTCCACTCAATTCCTCTTCCAGAATTGAACGAATGTTCAGCTCTCTCCAAACAACCAAATTCCTGAAAGGCACTGGATATTGAAACTGACATTTCACTCGAGTGGAAACAGGATGCTCTTGATAGCATTCCCATGGAAAACTGGAGCAAGCAGTCTGGAATGCTTCAGTTCTCTATCTATATCTATATTCTAGGCTAGGAATCTCATTTCTTCCATCTCCTTCAATCGGAATATTTCCTCTTGCGGAACTCATGTAGCAGGTCTTCAGCATCCTGCTATAGGTCTCACGGGAAACAATTATTGCTTAAAAGACCTGAGGGTGGTTCCGAAGTGTTAGCACACAAAGAACATTTACTCATTCATTCCAGTGCACCAGTAGGTTCTGTTTGGAGATGAAGGCTGGGTGTTGTGATGATAACCTGTGAACAAGTTGATACAGTCAATACAATACAGCACTGACTAACTTAAAAGGTCTTTCCATTTTTTTCCCCTTATGTATAGCCTATATTGTCCTTTTCAATCTGTACGGTAATTTACGGAGTCTGTCATAGTGTTCAGTTGCCAGTGTGGCCATGCAGACTACATAAAAAGATTTTTTTTCCCTTTCATTGCTGGAAACATGAATTAGCAAGTTCAGTATGGACTATGCAGAAGACATGCACATATCAACTGGCAGCTCTGTTCAGTACCAAGCTGCTTAGCAACTGTCTTTGTTACGTGGTTTCCTACAGACATGCACACTCAAGAACGTGTCAGATTCATGTTTAGTTGGTCACACCAAATACGGCAAAACCGTTACGAAAACCTATGAAAACCCCAACAAAAACATGCTGCAACACCTTACAAGCCGATACGCAGAAGCTCTGTAAGCCGTTCTGTCACAAGTTCTGTCTCACTTTTTGCAGAGTGTAGCAGCAAGGAAACTGTGAATTTAACTGCATCATGCTTGCTGCTGCCTCTGCAGGCAAGATGTTCACAGTTTATTGGGCAACGTGCGACCTGTAAGACACTGTGTGACTGTAACAACCCACAAAAACAACACTTTAGAAGCTGAAGTGTTATGGGTTAAAAAGAAAAGTAAAACTATGTTATATAACTTGTTGCGTACAATGTGTGTGTGCACACGCGCGTGTGTGCGTGTCTCCACAAGTATCTGACAGTTTTGACCTTGCAGGGACAGGTTAGGCTTCTCCTGACAAGGAAAACTACCTTTTTTTAAATACAAAAACTACAGCTTTTATTTAAAAACGAAGGTTTCCTTTTGCTTACTGAGGTTGAGGTTAGGGGTATATATATATATATATATATATATATAAAATTCACTTCTTTGAACTCTTTCAGCAGTCTGTCTGGATCAGGGGGAAATGACAGTATATAAGTCTAATGAGGGCACATTTGCATCATGGGAAATGCATTTATTATGGGATTTTTATAGAATATACACTGCCCTCCAAAAGTTTGGAAACGCCTGAACAAAATAGGGTTTTTGGGCAATATCAGCATAAATCCTC
>CM075018.1:17347783-17386350 GCA_037576675.1 Pangasius sanitwongsei
TTTTTTGTGGAACCTCTTAAAATAAAGCTGAAAGTCTACACTTCGATCACATCTTGATTGTTTTATTTCAAATCCATGTGGCACATAGCGATCCAACAACTGTGTGAGAAAGTCACGGTTTGAGACATCTTTAGATAGACTGACTGTTTTACCACCTCTTTGTTAAACCATAAAACCATAAAATGATAGCATGGGCAAGATTTAAAAAAAAAAAAAAATCCAGCTAGTTTTGATGAAATATATTTATGGTTTCTTAAAGTGTCAAAGTATGTTATAGGCAGAAAAATCTAGAATCAGAAAAATCAGAAAAATCAGGCTGAAAATCATTTTTTGGCTGTTTGCCATAGTTCAGCCACAGCGACATTCAGTGAGTTTTTCCAGACCACCACACATATATAGAAATTATGTTCTGGTCATTTTGATAAGAACAAAGACATGAAAAATGTAAAGGTGTCTAAAAATATCTGGTGTAAATAAAGAACAATGATTTTAACCACTGTTAAATGCTCTTTCTAATTTTGTACTCACACCTATGCTCACACATCAGGAAAATTCACAGATATTTAGTTTCGTGTGTCTGTTTTACTGTCAATAATTCAGAAGGACAACTGATAAATTAGGTATTATAAAAATAACCTAGAGAACTATATTTCTAAGAAATCAAAAAGAGATGATCTTATTCAGTGAAAAACCTCCAAGCAATAACATCCTGAAACAGTAATTTATGGATTTAATGTGAGAAATATCTACTCCTCCTATTGCCCAAACACTGTACTCACTAATCATATAAAATTATAGAATTCACTCAAACATGTGTACCTGGATATGGCACCCGGCCTTTAGTGGCCAGCTCAGTGAGTAAAACCCCAAATGACCAGACATCAGATTTGATGGTGAAGCGACCGTACAGAGCGGCTTCTGGTGCGGTCCACTTTATAGGAAACTTGGCACCTGTGTATACAGATGAGAGAGTGTATTATGGATATAAAGTGAGCTGGGGTAAGAAAGGGAGAGAAATGAGAAAGCAAGTAAACATGTGCACAAGAGAGAGAGAGAGAGAGAGAGAGAGAGTGCTCTTGCTGTCTCACTCACCCTGCCTCGCAGTGTATTCGTTGTCCTCTATGAGGCGAGCGAGGCCAAAATCAGCCACCTTACACACAAGGTTCTCTCCCACCAGGATGTTGGCGGCCCTGAGGTCCCGGTGGACATAGTTCATTCTCTCCACATACGCCATGCCAGAGGCGATCTGAGGACAGCACAACAAGCAGCACACTGAAAACGCTGCATAGTGTAGTGTCCTCAGTCTGTAGTGCATACTAAAGTAGTGAAATGTAACTTTTTTACACTCTAAAAAAAAATTGCCTGGTTATTTACATAACCCAGTTGCTGGCTTGAGGAGGGTGGGTCATTTTGCTGGGTAATTTCAGATGTTAACCCAGTAAATTAAAAAAAAAAAAAAAAAAAAAAAAAAAAAAATCACATTGTGCCTGTTTTCCTATAACAGCATGCCCCTTCATATTTTATTCCTTACATAATGGCTAGACTGCCATCAGAACCCAGCATTTTGTTTATTTCTTCCACTGGAACGCATTTGGCTAGCATTTGGGTCAGTTTTGCTGAAACGTCACTGGATGAAGCACAAAGCCGATGACAATTCTCAACTGACAAACAAGGAGAAAGCACAAGACTGAAAGAAAAATCCATAATTACCTTATTACTATGTTTATCCTATATATTTTGGATTTAACATGTGGCATATATGGATAGGTAAGAATAAGTGAAAGGAAAATAAGGAGATGGATAGGCACCATCAGGTAGTTAACACTCAGTGCCAGAATGGCTAATTGGGAGAACAGGGAGAATTCCCGGTGGGCCATGGGTTGGTGACGCAATAAATGTAATGTTAGTATTATAACTTGAACTACTTGTTGCAGCGTAGGCTGTAGGCAGCTGTGCTCTGAGCCTCATACTCACATACACAAACACACACACACACACACAAGTAGCCTATCAATGATGCCCTGCCTCTCCATACAGGATGCAATAAGACAATGAGAGTGGCCCGCCGAGATCCCCAATTTATCATCTGATTCCAGACTGGTCACATGACAAATGTACAGTTTTACATTTAGACCAGAGAGCCCTCTTAGTCTTTAATCAATATAGACAGCAGAGAAAGAAAAGGGAGAGCGGAAAAGGCCAGATTAAAGAAGAGAAAGGCATTGGAGGAAGATGCAAGTAAATGCGCCAGACTTACAGCCTTATTTGCGACATCAGCAAAGCCCAGGTGATAGCGATGGAGCTGCTGAGACAGGTATCTATGGTGCACACAGCGTAGCGGTGCATAATACATGCTACCCTAACAATGACGTTTGTGCGATCATCCTGGTGTATATAACATAAATACGAATTAGCTACTGAGAAAAAGTCACAGTAGACACTCTACTGCATTAAATCATGAGAAGCTTATAGCTTGACAAGCTACAACTTCTATGTAGCCAATATTTCCTTCATCTTCAAACTACTTTCAGTTTAATGTTTAGTCATCTTAGCATCACGGAATTCTCAAAGCACTGCTGGGATATTTGTGAATGACTGATTTGCTAGTGTCAAAACTGTTGTAGGATAGCCTAAGCCCAAAGACATTAAAATGTTCAGAAATCCTGCACTTTACTTTTGTACAGTACGTTTTCCATTTTAACTTGACATGCATCGGCCTAGTTCATTCATCATTCACTATTTAAACTATTTTTTTTAGTTTTTTTTTTTTTAGTTTATTTATTATTTATTTTTATGTTATATGTTATATTATTATTTCATTATTTTATTGTTTTATATTATTTTTATATTTCATATACTTTTTATATTTACTTATTTTTAAGTTTATTTATATGTATTAATTTATTATGTTTATTTTGTTTGCATATATTTGTGTAATTTGTGGTGTAGTTGGTGCTTACTGTGCAATATCTCTGAAAATCAATAGTCAAAAGAATTTAAACCGCCCAAGTGAGTGTGTGAGCTGCATGTAAGGGCCACATGCATGGGCCGCTCAGATGACATTCCCGGGCTGAAGATCAGTCCCACTCCGGCCCTGTTAACATTAGTCTGTTTTTTTTCCTCCTCATAGGACTGGTTAGTTAGTCAGATTACCTGTTTTCTGACCAAATATTGCAATTTAGCTATTAATTGGTAGGTAGTGCCGTTAGTTGAATTTACTCGTACTAAATGGTGCTAAATGTTAGCTAGTGATTAGTGGCGTATTTGAGATTGCGTCACCTGTGAGGCCATGTCTACAAGCTGAGGTAACCGCAACATCTTCCCCATGTCGCCTTTCAAGAAGTCAAGCAGACTACCTGTGTGCAGGAAAATCAGGAAATAGCAGGTTTTACACACCATATATGCACATTTTAAGATGTTAGACTGCTACACTGCCTGTCTATTCAGTGTAACATGTCGTATTTTTGGTGGGTGTGGTTCATCTGGGTGTGTACTTATATTACAAACTATCTTTATGTATTATCTATAGATTAATAGGAAACAAAAGAAAAAGAATAAGAATGTGTGTGCAAAGATAACAGTTATTTCGGCTATATGCATTGTCGTTAATAATAATAATAATAATAATAATAATAATACCATCATCAACACCACCGTCATCAACATAATCATCCTAATCATCATCACAGTATCATTGCCAAGGTGGAAAGCTGAGAAAGACCCTCACCTTGGCTCATATATTCAGTGACAATATAAATGGGCTCTTCAGATACCACAGCATAGAGCTGCACCAGCTTCTCATGTCGTAGTTTCTTCATGACCTGAGCCTCCTGCAAGAAGGCTTCTGGAGACATGGTGCCCGGCTTCAATGTCTTAATGGCCACTCGTGTTGTCCCGTTCCACGTGCCTAACACGTGCCAGACATGTGGTCATTATTTACTCAGACTACCCCCAGACAAGCTGAATAATGAGCTATTCTATAATACACCGGACATACAAGACTCTCAGTTAAACATGTGTGATGGCAGCTTGACATTGTAGGTAAAGGATATTAGTTTGCCATATTTTTATTATAGTGCTCACTATAGATGTGTGGATAAATAGCTCATAACTATGATAAACAAAATCACATCACATTTCACACTTGCTCACACATAAATATTTGCAATATTGATCATATTGGTTTAATTTACCTGTGATCTCAAAAAACATGATTTATAAATGGTTAAATCAACTTGGAAGGCTAATTGCAATCACATACAATGGGTGTTTGTGTTAGCAATCATTCGTGTTTGTAGGTCCTGGTGTCCGTAATTAGGGTAAAGATATAGAGGTGTTCCTAAGCCACTGTTAGTTATTTCCTGTGTAGTAAAATTTCAAGGGAACACTAATATCTAATTTAAGTGAGTTAATTTAACAAGAAGTCATTTAGCATAATTGGGAAAGTGGCAAGATTTGGTGTAATTCTAATAAATATAAACCTGTGCTCTTAAACCTGTGATTATAAGCTACATGGAATTCATCAAAGTTGGCTATTGGCTGTTCTTACCCATCCAGACCTCTCCAAAACAGCCCTGTCCCAGTTTCACGTCTAGACGCAAAGAGTCACGGGGGATTTCCCAGGCGTCCCGAGCCAAACCCTGAGTCTGTGGTGGCTTCAGCACTGGACACACATCGGTCAGGCAGTGGCACAAACCATCAGCATGCTCTGAGATGGAGGAAAGGATAGAAAGAGAGGATGACTGGGAGAAATAGGCTAATTGCAATTGTTGTTAATGTTTACTCAAATAATTATTTATATATTTTGAATTGAATTTGAGAAAGAGAAAAAAAATTGTTTTTTTTGAAGTTAACAACCTCACCACAGCTAGAGCAATGCATTTGCATATAGAGAATTGACTGGAGTGTTTTATATATTGTTTTTTAATTGTTCATGTCTGAAACTAGCATTTTTATGAAAGTGAAGCATGGGAAGTATTACCGTTATTTATTTCTGTTCATAAATATACAGAAATATACGGAAAATATATGACAGAAATATATGGAAAAGATTCCCTACTAGAGCAAAATGTAATCATACCAGAGGAAAAAAAATGAAATATTCAGCAGGGTATTGCTTTTTTTAATATTTAAATGCTGATTTGGTGTCAGAAATTAATGTAATTCCTCACTGCACTGTATTTCACTTTCATCAGTATGTGGAAGTCGTGCTGCACTGAAAATGCAATCACTGCCCAATCACAGCCTTAAGCCACTCTCTAGAAGGCGTTGCTGTCCATATTAAGGAACGCCTTATTGGCTCGTTGGTTTTTCATTCCAGCTGAACTCACTGTTGATCAAGATTATCAGATTTACTACTAAAGCATGCAAAAATATTATTATGACTTACAGGACAGTCACAACAGGATCTAGGCAATATGTCATCAAATTTCTCAGAGTTTTGTGTATACCATCTGTGTATTTAGTGCATTTTTGCTCTGGCTTGGAATCTTCTTCATAGAAATTGCTATTGCTATGCTTTAAACACAAACACGGTCAGGTTTTGAAGGCTAATGGAGCCAGTGACTCACTGCGGTAGTGGCTGACCAGATGCTGAAGGTTATTAAATTGCGTGCGAGAGGTAATGTAAAAGCCGCCGCTGTCCAGCTTCCGGATTTTATAATGCTTCACATTCAGCCCTTTAACGTTGTCGTAGTCCAGGACAGACAGACAGTAGGCACCTGGAGGATTGGTTTGTTAAAAGCAGAATGGTGGGTTAAAGAGCACTAAATGAAACAAACTACAAAATAGACAATACAACAAAATGCAGCTCTGCAAGAAAGTCACTAGGGGGCAGTGCTCCAACAACATTGACATTGACGAGTCACCACAGCATGTGTTCTTTCCTGTCTTCTCTGGTTTTAATCTTTTAATTTTCTGTCTCTCTCTCTTATTTTCTCTGCCGTTGTCTGTTTAATGGTCCCCCCCCCCCCCCAATTCCAGGTAAATTTAGTCACATGACCATACAAAACAAAACATACAAATCAGTCCATTGCAAATCAACCAAATAAAATTATTCAGGACAGAATATTCTACAGGCATTCAAATATACGCCTGATACCTTCTGGCTCTCTCTTTTAGTTACACTGTCACAGCTAGTCCTGCTGGAGTCCACGCTTGCACTCTGCAGCTTCTTAAACCATTACAGGACAAGAGCATACCTAACGATTTGTATTCCCCCCTTCTCTCTCTCTCTCTGTGTCGAGCTACACATTACTCCTGCTGCCAGATGCCTGCCCTCTGGACCTGTTTGATCCAACCTGATGCTCTACTTCTGTTTGGCGCCTCCTTCACCAGAGCATCAGTTGCTGCAGTTGAGAATGGCCCCGCTTGGCTAGCCTAAAGTTTGCTGTGAGATTGCTGTGGATGGTATCATACGGATACCCTAAAGATGGCTGTGGATGTTCTTGCTTGGATACTTTAAACACTTCGCGTGTTAAAAACAGTTAATTCTCAAGGCGCAATCGCTGAACAGTGGATAACTTCACTTTGATATTATGGACTTAAATTAAAAACTTTAATGAAATCAAAAATGACCCTGATCCTCGTGACTCTAGAGTTTACAGCAGCGGATGGTTAATGACTCATAATAATAATATCCGGCGTCATCCGGAAGAAGATGGGTTTCCTTTTGAGTCTTGTTCCTCTTCCATGAGGAAGTTTCTTCCCCATGTTGGTTTAGGGAGTTTTTCCTTACCACCAAAGTCCCCAATGGCTTACTTATTAGGAACAAATTTAAGTATATATCCGGATTTCTGTGAAGCTGCTTTGTGACAATGGCCGTTGTTAAAAGCGCTATGTAAATAAATGAAATGAAATTGAATTGAATACTTACGTACCATACACTCGCTTTAATGATATTAATTATGATATGATGATACACTATATGGCCAATAGTACGTGGACACCTGACCTTCCCACCCATATCTGGGCCTTCCCACATAGTTGGAAGCACACAATCTTATAGAATGTCTTTGTATGCTGTAGCATTTATATTTCCCTTCACTGGAACTAAGGAGCCTAAGCATGCTCCAGCATGACAATGTACCTGTGCACAAAAGGTTAATGAAGACATGGTTTGCCAAGGTTGGTGTGGAAGAACTCGAATGGCCTGTACAGAGCCCTGACCTCAATCCTACTAAACTCCTTTGGGATGAACAGGAATCTTCCTTGCCCAGCATCACTGCCTGACCTCACTAATTCCCTTGTGGTGGAATGAGCACAAATCCCCACAGCCACCTTCCAAAATCTAGTGGAAAGCCTTCCCAGAAGAGTGGAGATTATTATAACAGCAAACGGGGGAATAAATATATGATGGGATGTTCAACAAATACATATGGGTAAGATTGGTCAGGTGTCCACATATTTTTGGCCATATAGTGTATATCTGCTGCTTAATGCTGAGAGCAGGATGATAACCTACTTTGTGCCAGTTCCTGTAAACACCCCCTCCTTTCTTCACCCTGGACATCCCCCATCTACCTCCCACCTCTTCAAACTCCATCATTCAGAAAGCTAAACTATGCACACCCACATACACTGACAGACTGACTGATCTTTAATGAGGCAAGTAGCTGTACAGATTACAGGAAGTAACAGGAACGTGGTACTTCCACGCAAAAAGCATTGTTTAAAATCTGTGCTCTGTGTGGTGTGAAGCTTTCCTAATATCTCTATATAAAGCCTTTCCAAGCAGTACTAGTCCCTGGTTCTGGTTTTACATGCTATAACTATAAGTAAGTGGCATTAACTTGTTGACTGAATGTGAGGCAATCCAGTAAATGAAATAAATCCATAAAGTGGAGTAAAACTACCATGACTGTTCAACAGAATGTGAAGCACTTGTGTGGGACACTACGGATATTTTCTTCTAATTATATTGTATTTTTCATGAAAAAAACATCTACACTCACCTTTGGTGGTCTCACTCTCTCGGACCAGGAAAGTTCCCCTTCTGTTCTCAGGACTCAACAGCAACCGTTCAGAATCTCTACGGGTAATTTTACCAAAAAACCATCTGCAAAGATGGAGAGAAGGACAGTGACAGTTCATACCACAGTGCTATTGAATTCTCAAATCTCATTGGTCAGAAGCTGTTGATTAATTTTCTATAACAGCATGGCTCTGATAAGAGTTCTTGCTGGACATAAATGTCAGTGCTTTCTAATAGCCAGAGTTAAGGATGTTCTGGGTTTTTCTTCACAGAAAAGTCTTCAGGATGGAGGGCTTTGTGCTTCCCAGTTTCTTGTTAACAAACAAGCTACTTTTTTTGTCGTATTAACTTGAAGAGAAAGAAAAAAAAGAGGCTGGTGAGAGAATGATTGTTTATAGCTGTTATAAGGCAAGTGATTACTGAAGCTTTTGTGGACGTTAACGCAACCTTAAATGTAACTTTAAATGGATAAAAAGTAGGACACGCTCTGACCACACCACCTCATGGCTGATTTTTTTTTTCCTCTAACAGCATCATTTTATTTATTTCTTATCTTGATGTGATGGAACTACTGTAGAAGATAAGGTAAGATGTTCTCTCTTGTCTGTCTCACCCTAAGAAATTGAACTGTAAAAGTATTATAGCTAGTTATATCTGCGATTGTACTGTATTGATTTAACTTCCCTTTGGCTTCCACTGAAAGACGCTCTACTTGATTGTCAAGTAGACAGGATTCCTGTTACTTTCTCAGTACAATACATGAAATTCTTGTCCATGGTAATCACACATACGCTACAGATAAATAGCTAGAATTTAGGATAACCGATTTGATTTAAACGATGCGCTATGGGTTTTGGATCAAACTTCCTCCATATTTGTGCGAGGCATATCTGGAAAAAGCATGAGGAAGGGGAATTACAAGTTACTGTGAAAGGGAAGTAGTTACCATCTCAGAAGTTTGTGTGTATGTGTGTGTGTGTGTGTGTGTGCGTGCGTGCATCTGTATGTAAGGACACAATCAATGTACTTCAGAAATGCTGTGATGGTGTCAGAAAAAAAAAAGGTGCAAGAAAATCTATTTTTCATGAAAAATAAGGAGCGCACGACAGATGATGTTGAATACACTCCTGTTACTGAAAATAAACAAGTAAAGGCTAGATTTAGAGTAAAGTCTAAAAACAGAACTTGCAATGAATAAAACTAGAAAATACACAGAAATAAATAAAAAGGTAGAAAATGACTAACTATCAAAACAAAGGTAAGGGAGCATTACTTGGGAGAGAAGAGAAGGAAAGAAGCAGAGAAAGAAAAAAAAAAAAAGTTACTCTTCAGCCTGGATGGAGTCAGAAGGAGCGACGTAGTTGCTGGGGATGTAGCCGCGTAGTCCTGTGGTCAGTGAGCAGGCTAGCCACCAGTCTCCTTCCCTGAAAGACACATGCACAGGGTGTGTAACTTCTCAGAAGTGTTTGTTTGTGGAAGCTCTTATGAATCTAAAATCATGAGACCACATTCATCATGAAATTTATTCAAAAGAGGCATTGAAATTTCAACGTCAAATTGCAGTGGAGCCTAGAAACTATTTAAATGCAATAATTAGTAATTATCTAAAATATAAATTATACACTCTCAGTGCTATTTGGTCAGAAGGTGTTGATGGATGTTCTATAACAGAAGCTCTGACAATAATGCTGACTGCAAGGCAAATCATATTAATGCACTCATTCTAATACATTACTAACAGTTAATTCACGGGGATATGTATGGCAGATGATCCACATAAACTGACAAAAAAGCATGTAAATGTTGATATGGTGAGGTTTTCTATGAGGAGGTGTTTATTTAGTGTTTTTGGAAGGACTCTCCAGTGCCAGCACTTTGTAACTGTCAGGGATTCAGGGCTTTGTGGCTTCTAGGTAACATGACAAGCTGCTTTTTTTTTTCTCAATAGAGAAAAAGCCTGGTGAGTGAATGACTGTTTGTGTCTGTTATAAAGTAAAAGTGATAACAGGAACTAACTTGTTTCATGGATGTCCCATGACATAACTACCAAAAAAAAATATATTCGTTGGCAAATTGTAATGTTATATGCCTGTAAGTTTTATTTAGGTTTTAATGAAATACTGTGAAACAGAACAGACTACAATGAGTTTAATAGATTATTATTATTCAAATATTGACTTGATGTATCAGATTAATGCTCACTCTTCTTAACACCAGTGACTGATCTTAACAAGGGATGAAGTGACCTATGAAATTGTGTATGTATCGCACTTATATGTTTGTTGCCATCACCTTCATTTTAGTCCGTGCTGTCTTTTAAGCTGTGAATTATTAACATCCTCACTGACTCAAAAAAAAACAACAAAAAAAACAGGGAAGTTCCTGATTTAGTCTCTGCCTCCCCTGGCTGAAGCAATAACGCTGGCATTTTCTCATCGCAGAGAGCTGCTGACAAAACACACACCCTCCCAAAGTCTATGAGCAATCTCCCACATTCTTAAAACTCATTATAATACATGTTGCCGCATGATCGATAACAGGCAACACATCACCACACTGTCTGTGTCTACATTACAGTGTGTTGATCACAATGCTTGATTGTCGTGAGTTGCTCAGGTTATTGAAACAGTCTATCTTTAGTCTATCTACAGTAAACATGACTGATCACAATCTAAATGGTGGATTATGTAAGTGCTGAATGTCATTTAGTTGTATAAACAAGAGCAGAAAAAAAAAATTGTGAATGAAGAAATGAAGAGAAAGGAAAACCAGCACACTAAAGTTCTCAATTTAAGGGGAAAGAAGTAAGATGGCAGCTTCTGGTCCAGTTTTGCACAGACACAGCAGTATATGTGTGGGGGCCTGGAAAAACCCTTCACACTAAAAGTCTGGCTACACCCAAAAGTTAAAAGGTAGAAAACCGCAATTAAAGATTTCGCATAAACTGCAGTGTAGAAACATCATAGACATTTAAGACAGCTGGTCTCTGATTACAAACTAAAGTGATTAGGCTTATGTCCATTTTGTTATGTAACGTGTAACTATCCAACAACTTGATCAAAGCGTGACATTCACTGTCTGAGGAAATCACACTTAGCAAGTGTATAGCAAGGGTTTGTGCAGATTTAGATAGACTGACCGTTTTTACCACCATATTTGTTAATATAGATCCTTATGAACATGATCTTTGAAGGAAAAAAATGATTTGCCTAGGCAAGATGATAAAGTAAGCGTAACATTTTGAGACTGTGGTGAAATATATTTATGGCTTCTTAATGATGAGGTGTCAAAATATGCTTTAGGAAAGAAAAAAAAACAATTTTGGTCAAAACCATCTTTTTTGGCTGTTTTCCAGAATTCAGCCACAGCGATGGGTTTTTCCAGAATGCCATGCACTCTATTTCTCTGGGAGTGTAAAACTATCTTCGATAAACAGGTGAGCATGACAAAATGATGTCGAAGACACACACATGAATCAAGCAAGAGGTAAAAGCGAGCAGTGTTTACCTACCTGCAGTTCAGCTTTCTCCTGTTTTAAACAGTGGCCGCACATGAGAGGAGATATGGGGGAAGGAGGTGTGAAATAGGTTTGTGATAAAAAAACAAAACAAAACACAGACATAGGAGGAATTAGAGCAAAGCCATAGAGCCAAAGACTAAAGAGACTCCAGGAACTCACAGTGTTCAACTGACCAGGTCAATAAAAAAATCACAACCTATTTGAAGGATGTATTCATATGTAATAGAGAGATAAAAAGGAATCAGCGTAAAAAGTAAGATCAGTATATTGGTATGTAGACAAAAGATAACAGTAACAGTACAATAGTTCTGCTGTTGAAATGTCTGGGCCATTGTGTGTGTGTATGTGTGTGTGTGTGTGTGTGTGTGTGTGTGTGGTGAGGGACACCATTATGTGCTGCTGCTCTTCTACTGATTCCACAGTAACAGTCCTCACATTTTTGGCCTCACCCTTATGTTGAAATGGCCATTTTAAATATTTACACCTAACTGTAACACCACCACAAATAACTTTTTCCAATGTAAGCATTCATGTCCTTGGATCAATTTATGGAATGAACATTCATTCTGTAAATCCTATTTATATGAGAGATTATGTTCATGGTGATTTTGGACTCTGTCCCATTCCCTTGCTTTTTCATTGTAATGAAATATAAGAGGATTATAGTACCATCTCTGATGACCGTTTTCCATTACATGTGTAACAAGGGGTTTTGAATTGATTGCCTTGTTTCTAATTAAGGCAGATTTGCTGCTCTCTCTGGAAGTGATCGCTGGAATAGCACAGAGCGAGCAAATGCCCTTTCACTCCTAGAGGGTAAGCAGAGGAAAAAATGTGCAGCTGTGAGCAGAAAACCCCAAAAAAGGAGTGCAGTGAAAAAAAAAAAAAAAAAGTAGGGAAAAAGTAAACAAAACCAAAAACACCATCTCCAGCACATCTCCAGCCTTTAAAGGGGGAGCTTGTTCCTATGGTTACCAGAGAGTGTTGAAGGGGGAGGTTATACACTCCTTGGTGGCACAGACAGAGCATAGACGTGTGTGTCTGTATGCGCACTTGACTGAGGGAGTATGATGTGTTGAGCTATGATGATCATATACAGCATGTTTCTTTCTAGAAAAAAATGTGGTGTCTATGAAATGATTGCAACAGCGCTTGTGCAAGACGGTGTGTGCTTTCTTACGTGTTGTTGACTATCTGAAGCCGTTCTCCTTTCCTGAATGACAGATCGGAGGCCGTGCGTGATTCATAGTCATACAATGCCACAAATGTAGTCACGCCTCCTATAGAAAGATAAAAAAGCAACGATTTACAATCAGTGCATTATATGAACACGAGGTGGACATATAAACTCAGTAGCTAGGCCAGTGTACAAGTGAAAGCCCCAATGTGCTAGCCTAGCTCTATGTGGTGCTTGCCTGGAAGCCCAATTAACTAGGCTAAAAAGCAGTAACTAACATAACTCACAAGTATGAGGAGTTAATCATGTGCATTAATACAAACAGAAAAGTTAGCAAGTATCTGAATACAACTTTATGTCGCTATAGTCCTTATCCTCCTCGTAATAGTGTCATGTTTGCACACTGGACAAATAGGTAGAAATTATCTGGCTGAATGTTCAGCTATGAGCTGTTTTGTTCTCTCATCATACGTAAAGGCGTTATGTGCTGTGATCGTTGAGCTGTGCTGTTCCGTCAGTCATATGTCTGGCTAGCGTCTTCATTTTAGCTCGACGAAGTCTTTAAATGCAAGGTGACTGTGTTTGCTAGCATTAGAATTAGCTTTTGTTTTGCGCTGTGCTGTATTTTACTAAGTTTCACTGTATTTTCTCTTCATATTCATGATTTTGGTATGATCGTCTAGCATCCATTCAAGCTAATTTACATGGCCAGTAAAAATAGTTTCTACCATCAGCCAGTCCAGGTCCTTGGTTTTGCGTGGGTAATGCAGCAGGTGGCGGGATTTGGAAAAGAGTAGCGTAATTGGCTTTTGCCGGGTTCCTGGCCTAGCAATTTTCCAAGCCTGCTGTAGGCAGATTTAGCTTCCCATCATAAATACATTGAGTGTTAAATAGTAGTATTCTGCTTGTCGTTCTCCAATACAATATCATGTTGGAAATGTACATGCAGGCATTCTCAACAGGCCGTCTGAAATTCTAGTAATACAGAATCATATCAAAAAGGGACTTGTGTTATAAATTTGACATTTTAATCACTAATGATGCCCTACTTCAGTGATGAAATGTCTTCAAGAATTTCTATTTAGGTCTATTCACCTTGGCTGACAACTTACTACTACTTACTATTACTACTACCTCACTACTCCCACTGAAATTCATCTTTTTTTTTTTTACATTTATTTTATTCTCAGAAATTATATTAAGGGCAGCTCTCATTTATAATGCAGTTTAAAAAGGACAATTACAAAATCACACACCATTAGATCGATAATTAAATATTTTAAATGAATCCAATTTCACTCTTCTCTGAGGAACTGCATCTAAAGGCCACCTTTCCTAGAATGCACTTGGATCTACACTGACTAAGCATTTTATTGCCATTCCCATAAACAAGAGACAGTGTTCTCAGTATGTGTAAAGCAGGCATTACTATTATTGTTAATTTTGTACCTGCTGTTAATGTACTACGAAGCGGTGATGTGAGGCTGTTCATGGACTCCACTCCTCCAAACAAGGGCAGCTCAGCATTGTTGGTGATGTTCTGGACACCATGCCGTGAGCCATCCACCACAGGGGTCCGGTTGGGTGTGAAGTTCTGCTGGCACAAGTTGAGGTGATGCCCACCAGTGCTGCCACCCCCACTGTTCACGTTAACAGTACTATCCAAACTCCGGGAGCGCTGGCTCAGCTCTCCGGGTTTGCTCTTGTTTCCCCCCATGTCCTAAGCCTACAGAAAAAAAAAACAGTTAAGAAATAACACAAATAGGTATTAATAAAAACATATGCAAACTTGGGCACACAATAGAGTATTTCTAAAATTATTGGTTAATAGCACCTTTGCAAACAAATCAATGAATTCAGCATAAACATTAAGCATAAACAATATAATCTTGTCCCTTTTAAATTCAGTAAAAGGGAAAGTGCTGAGGAAGCCATGGGACATGGTGTGTGTGCCCTCTACTAATTCTGGGTCATGCACAATGAACTCTAGTGTAAGCTTTGCCATACTGTATGAGGGAACAGCTGCTTCACTTCACACACCACTGCCAGCTGCTGCAATCAGATCTTCATGCTGTGACATTTCTTCAGAACCATTTTACACACACCACACCACATATTCACATTATAAATACCTGTTATACAACCTACAACCACACACACATTCTTTGCACCCACAAACACCCATATCCTCCCACACACACACACATACACACACACACACACTATATTTTCTCTTGTCTCTTTACTCTGGCAGTCTGATCAAGTCTCTGCTTGCTAGTGCTACTTCTAAATTCTCAGAGGTGGGAGTTTGCACTTCTCATCAGAAACACAAGTAGCCCTATTATTTTCTACAGTAGACAGTGCTCCTTTTTACTTAGTGTTTTTCAGTGGCCTTTAGGTATTTCAAAATTCGTCACAGGGCATCCTTTATATAAAAACAATTTTTAAAAAATATCTAAACAAAAAATTAATATTATTCAGGAAATTCACTATATGGCCAAAAGTATGTGAACACCTGAACCATCACACCCATATCTAGGCCTTCCCCAAACTGTTGCCACAAAGTCAAAATCACACAATTGTCTAGAATGTGTTTGTATGCTGTAGCTTTAAGATTTCCCTTGACTTGACGCTAAGGGACCCAAACATGTTCCAAAATGACAAGGCAGCTGTGCACAAAACGAGCTCCATATGGTTTGCCAAGGCTGGTGTGGAAAAAATCGATTGGTCTGCACTGAGCCCTGACCTCAACCCCACACCTTCAGGATTAAATGGAAGGCCTTCTCACTCCCAAATCAGTGGCCAACCTCACTAATGCTTTTGTGGTTAAATGGGAAATTCCCACAGTTATGTTCAAAAATCTATTGGAAACACTTCCCAAAAGAATGTAGGCTGTTATAGCAGCAAAGGGGGAGCAGCTTTGGAATGGGATCTTTAACAAGCACATATGGGTATGACGGTCAGACATTTACATACTTTTGGCCATACAGTCTAACTTCGGAGATCTTGCAGCTAGTAAGGCCTGTGTTCCTAGATTTTGAACTGCTCAGAACAGTTTATAAGAAAAACTGTTGCATGTGTGTCTTTTGCCATTTAATGGGTTACAAAATTTCATCTAATTGACCTTATTTATAAAATGCAATTCACCTTCTCACTGACCATAGCTGATCGATGCACAATGCACAATCATTACTGGCTGTCCTAGCTAGCAGAGTGGATGACACGGTCATAACAAACAAGACATGTACAAGTTTTAGATACTGAAATATGTTCTGAGAGCAGAAAGTGACTGGTCACCTAAACACCTTGTGATATTTTCCACTCTGAAAACAACGTTCATTTCAATGAATAACACTCGTTATTTTTTAAGTCTGGAAAGGAACAAGAATATGCAGAGTTGCTGGAAAATGACAATACAATAGCAGCCTTCAACAGTCACCTAACTATCATCTACTCCTAGTGACATAAAAGGCAGGTCTTTGCATTTGCATTTACAGCATTTGGCAGATGCCCTTATCTAGAAAGGCTTCCTTGTGTCTTGATTAATGGTGGGTTCAGTTGAGCCGTGCTAGTAGCTTGGAAAGAACGGGGTGCTGAGCAGAGTTTGATAAGCACCTTCAGGTAGATGGGGGCTGATGTTTGTTGGACTTTACAGGCAAGTGTTTTAATGGGGTAATGTGGGAGATTGATAAGTAATGCAGCTGCATTCTGGATCAGTTACAAGGGTTGGGTGGTATGCAGGGGAATCGCAGCCAGGGTTGAGTTGCATTAGTCTAATCTTTAGATGAGAAGAGACTGAACAAGTACCTAGTCCAGATTCTCTTGATGTTATAAATGAGAAACCTACAAGACCGAAGCAATATGAGAAGAGAATGATGGGTAGCTATATGCATTGTTAAATGGCTTTAATCAAGAGTTCTCCAAGGAGATCACAAGATGTTGATGTGGGGAGGTATCTCCAGGGATATACAGCAGATCAGTTTTTCTGGGATTTAGTTTCAGTTGATGAGCTGCCCTCCATGACGACATGTCTGCCAGACAAGCTGAGATCTGTGCAGAAACATGAGTGTCTAAGGGAGGAGAGGAGAGCAGGATTTGTGTGTCATCAGCATAGCAGTGGCATGAAAAACCATGTGAGAGAGCACGCATAGAAGGAAAAGAAAAAGCCAGTTTTGAAAGAAGCCAGTGACCAGATGTTACGGAGTCATCTACAATGGAAGTGATCGAAGGGAGAAGGTCTTAAAAGATATTCTGGAATATTATGAAAGGGATGGGATTGCTGCAGGAGATAAGTTGCAGCAACTCTTCAGTAGCAAGAGGAGATAAGAGAGGTGTAGGAATGTCAGTAGAAGTGAAATATTGGCAGAATATGTTAATATTCTCAGGAATTAGGGAGGAAGGTGGTGGAAGATTTCAAATTACTCATGGGTGGGGGTAATAAGGAAAAATGTGAACTTCAGTATATAGTGATGTTTCTGAGACCTACAGCACGTGTCCCCTCCAACTTATAACCAGTACCTCACATGAAAATCAATCCTGGGTACTGCATTGGTTGTAATGTATTTAAATACTAACCCAACTGTAGTTTTCCAGCTTCACTGGAAATTCAGTTGACAATAAATGATGGGTTAGTACATGCGTAGAGCACCCGACCTCTACAAAGTATGTGAACACTTCTGTTCATAATCATTTTGAAGACCTTGTTTTATTACCTTTTATTGCCAGGGTAGTAAAACAAATCCACTGGAGGAAAAAAAAGACTCCTTTGCTAATTAGTATTCCCTAGTGCCATATGCTCAAAATGAACATAATTCATAGGCTATATATTGCCACTAGAACATTTGCATTTGTGCTTTAAAAGACGGTACAGCAGCTACAATAAATCCAGTGATGCTGCTGTCCTTAGCTGACTCTGCTGGAGCTGGTCCATATAAACCAGGACTAGCACTGACTAATCGAACATTATCTCATGCAGGAAGAACTTCCATCCCCAACTACAGCCATCCATTTAGTGCAGTTGTTCTCTATAATCAGTATATTTGACCCTGTTTTTCATGTTCTGTAATGTAACATAGTGGCAGTGGTAGAAACAGCACAGCGACACGCTGCCACATGGGTATGATTTTCGTAAACACTGTCCACATGATGCATGAATCATTGGTTTAATCCAGACACAATTGGAAGCCTGATCAATCTCTCACTGTGCACAAATAGATTTGGATGTCAGCAATTTGGGGACAAGATACACCATGACCTCCACATTCAGGTTTTCAGCCTTGGGCTATGAAAGTGCCAGCCTCCATTAAGATGGTTAGTGGCAACAGCAGTCATGGTTCATCGAGAACCTTTGCCTAAATGGCTCATTATGACGAGGTCTAATACTGAACAAAATGTGCTTTTTTAATGCAGTGCTTTTAGGGAACATTAAGAAACAATAGATTTCATTCCTAAGTACTCGTCTGATGCATTGTCACAAAATGGCACCCCATCAAAGAACGATTTGAGAGTACAGGGGAAAAAAAAAAAAAAGCGCCCCTGAAACTTGAACTAGCACCATTTTTCATTTGTCAGATGGTAGAGCCCTCCGCCACATGAAAAGCCTTCCAGGAGACTTTCTCTCTTATCTGTCAGGTGAAGAGATTCCATTCGATCAGACATGCTGAGCTTCATGGCTCCAAGCAGCTGTTTCGGGAGGGAATAATTTGGGGGTTGGTGCATGTTTCCAGTGGGAGGAATTCGGAAATGGGGCATGTTTCTGGAGGGAGGAATTCTGGAGCCAGTGCATGTTTCAAGCTGTATGATTACATCATCTTCTGTGATCCATGCTTGAGAGTTAGTGTGGGGGAGAGACAGCAGAGCAGCTAAAGAAGACTCCCTCAGATTTAGATAATGTTATGTGTTTACTGGCTAGCCTCATAGGAGTAAGTCATGGTGACTGGGTTTATGTATTAAACAAGAAGTATCTCCTTTCATCCGAGGGGCTTCATCGGTTGGAGCAATGTCTTCACGATTGAAGTCCACTTGCCAAGACTTGCCAGTACTATGAGACATTTTAACTTGACCTGGATGACTGAAAACCTTCACAGACAAATCTTTAGACAATATGTCTCTGTATATAACTATGGAGTGGCACATGCATGAATAAAAAAGCCCTTGAAATATTTGCTTATATATACACATACATATAAATACACAAACCCACACAATCTGCAGCTTTTTGTATTTAACTTATTCACTATTATATACAAATTTATGTAACAGCTTCTTCTACCATGTCATTATAAGTATTATGTTGTCTAGCAAACTGTGCAAAGCTTTGGGAGAAAGTTAGAGATATCCAATACATTTCCGAGCCTTTTTTTTTTTTTTTTTTTTTAAAAAGTAAACCTTCAGTTACTTGAGCGGAGGTGGAAAAGGTAACAAAAGACTTAAGCATTGTTTCCCTCAACTGTAGACAAAACAACAATGACGTCAAACTGTTCTGAAACATGAACTCTCTTTAAGGTAGAATAGTGTTTTTATATCCCTCTGAAGGCCAAGCAATTTCCAAAAGAGCTTTTCAAAGCGCTGTTTGTCGTAGCCTGATCTAGCTGGAATTGAACAAACCCAAACTAGAAATGCCAATGCTCTAGCCCTTACAGAACAGAAATATATTGAGATCTTTCAGGAAAATACTATGCAATACATTTACCAATATATGACAATATACACTCAGTGGCCACTTTAATAGGAACAGCTGTACACCTGCTCGATCATGCAATTATCCAGTCAACTAACCATGTGGCAGAACGTGGGAAAAATCCCAATAGGGAAAAATGTGATCTCAGTGACCTTAAACATGGCATGGTTGAAACTGCACAAGTGAAGATTGGAAAAAGACCAGGTGATGTTTTTGCACCCTTCAGTGAACCTGTGCCCATTGTATCCACAGATTCCTGTTCTTGGCTTACAGGAGTGGAACCTGATGTTGTCTTCTGCAGTTGTAGCCCATAGACATCAACATGTGAACTGCTGTGCATTCTGAGATGCTTTTCTGCTCGCCATGGTTGTACAGAGTGGTTATTGACATTATCATAGCCTTCCTGTTGCTCAAAACAGTCTGACTATTCTACTCTCCCCACTCTCATCAACAAGTTATTTCTGCTTGCAAAACTAACACTCACTGGATGTTTTTTTTTCCACTATTCTGTGTAAATTCCAGAGACTGATGTGCATGAAAATCCCAGGAGATCATCAGTTTCTGAAATACTCAAACCAGCCCATCTGGCACCAATAACCATGGCATGGTCAAAGTAACAGAGATCACTTTTTTCTTCCCCTTTTCCAATGCTTTATGTGAACATTAACTGAAGGTGACCTGTATCTGCATGACTTTATGCATTGCACTGCTTCCAAATGATTGGTTGTAAACTGTAAGTAAAAATGGACTACTGGTCCATTGTTCTCAACAGCCCCTTCTACTGCTCCTTTAAACCCGACACATTTTTGTGATACCTATTTGCAATTTTAAAAAAAAATGCAAAAAAAAAAAAGGTTTTCATTTGCTTCACATTTTCTTCTTTTTACTTCCAAATGTCTCTCTCCATATGTGCACATTTTATAAACAAAGTTCAGGATTTTTGTTCTCCATTCAGTTGTCAAGTCATGTAGCTTTTATGCTGTATGCGCATGAAGAGATGAAAATGGTAGCCCTGAGAGAAGTCAAATCATCAATGCTTTTTTTTTTTCCCTAAATATTGCACCCTTTGTATGCAGAGTTATACAAGTATTAGAACTGTTAAAGCTAGAGTAAAAGCTAAATTAAAAGTCAACAATGTTATAGGTAAATAAATTTTCTTTGTTTCCTCTGGATTAGTAATTATAGAACTAAGTAAAAAAATGCAGGTGTGTTTAGAGAGCGAGACGGGAATTCACCCTGGATGAGATGCCAAGAAAGGTTACTTAAGATACACGTATTACATTATATTGTCACACGTTGTTATGATGTTTGACGCCGTTAAATGACGTAAGGCGAGCTGTTTGGCAGGCTAGTAACTGAAATATGCACACGTTACCAGACTGAAAAGAACTCAAACTTTAAAGGCATACAGGTTTTTCAAGGTCTTTTACCTTGATACATGTGGTAAATGTGGTTCTAGTGTTACTGCTGGTCTGGGGCCTTCTTTAATTACATCCTACTCACTCAAGCTGTTTATCACTCAGACACACAAAGAAAAGCTCTCAAAGCAGGTACAAAACCTGCAGCCTTCAGTAAGTGAAAAACAAAACCACCATTTTGACTCCATTAGTCCGACTGCCACTGTGTGCTTGCGACATTTAGAGAAGAGCACAACACTATCACACAAGGTACAAGGCTGCTGGAGATAGCCATCTTGCTTTTCTTGCATTTGCATTGATTCCACATTGAGTCTGTCACTAGTTCAGGATAAGTTGCTGTAGAACAATTTGTTCGGCTGACACTGAGTCAAAAAAAAAAACAAAACAAAAAAAAACGTGCAGGAACATGTTTGAATCACACATGTGGTCGAAATCTAACTGCAGCATATGACAAGGGCCACTGTAATGAGCCTTGTGTCATATTATACAGTTTAGCCCACATGCTTAGCCGTCAACTTGACACATATTAGGGTCAAGCTAGTAAGGCTGACAAACAAGGTCAACTTATATGTTACTGATTTGATGTGAGAAAACCAAATTTTTGAGGCATCAGATCTGGGCTTCCTTGAACAATCTAAAGGGTTTTAGCAGTTAAAAGCAATCCCGAAAGCCTTTACATGAGCTTCAAACCAAGTACTATTCAGACAGGATAAGATATCCAGACATGTCTGTTAAGTAATGTTACCAGACAATGTCTATAATTATTATGTCTGATTTGCACGGAATTTCCAAACTATAGAGATGGAAATGTCTTCACAATGTATGAAAAAAACTCAAAAAAAAAAAAAAAAGGCAGGAAACACAGTATAAGACATTCTCACTCTATTATGAACTGCCATGAGCTACTAAGTACCACATTTAGAAAGTCATACTGTAATCCTAAACAAATACATCTTTAATGCCAGTTAATAGCCCTCATGAGTGGTTGTCACTGGGAGTATGTCAGCGCAAGCTGAGCTTGATCAATATTGCAAGCATAAAATGTATGTATGTTACACCTATGCTAAGATACCAATAACATATCTAAAGCCTCTAGAAGTGTCCGTCCTCCAAGTCCTTTTGAACTGTGTCTATTTTTCGTTGTTCAGAATTTCAAACTTGGCCAATACTTGGTTTCTGTTTGGTTTCGGCAAAGGACAACAGAAAAGAGAGATGATTGGAATGTCCTCATACTTAAGATAAAGTGTTAAAATACTTTTCCCACAGGATATGATGGAATCTTTCAGACAGGACATATATTGTTGCTGTTGTTTGTTCTTCTTCTTTTTGGCTGCTCCCGTTAGGGGCTGCCACAGCAGATCATTGGTCCACATATTTGATTTGGCACAGTTTTTACGCCGGATGCCCTTCCTGACGCAACCCTCCCCAATTTTATCCGGGATTGGGACCGGCACTGGGAGTGCTCTATCGTGTGGTGCCAAGGCCTAACCACTAGTCCTCCAGGGACCCACACAGCATATATATTACTTAGGGTTATTTCTATTGGTAATGTTATAGAAGGTAACATACAGCAGAATCTTTCCAGACATGTTTGTAAAATTTATAGTACGGATTCAGACTGGATAAAAATCCCAAGGATACTCCGTTAATAATCACCCCACCTCCTCATGTAAAATGAATCCATCCCAAATAGGTTTACTTTCCTGTATTAGTTTTTATCTTGGTATGCTACCGGTAATTTATTAAAATAAAATTTAAATGGGTGGCGTGGTAGTGCCATGGTTAGCATTTCTGCCTTACGGCTCCAGGGAACCCGAGTTACCCTCTGTAGCATTTCACATGTTCTTCCCATGTTCGCATAGTTTTCCTCCAGGTTCTCCGGTTTCTTCCCACTGTCCAAAAACATGCAGGTAGGCAGATTGGCTATGATACATTGCCCCTAGGTGTGAATGAATGTGTGAATGTGTGTGTGCATGGTGACAGACTAGCATCCCATCTAGGGTGAATTTTCCCAGTGTTGCCATGATAAACTCTGGATTCATTGGGGCAATGTCCAGCATAAAGAGCTTACTGAAGATGAATGAATGAATGAATGAATGAATGAAAGTAGGTGGCTTTCATCCCATGCCACAACAGTCGCAATCTAAGTCTATAATAATCTAAGATAATCTCATAATCTAAGATTATGCAGCATTTAATTCTCTAATCGCATTCAGCTGTCATGGTCATGTTCCATCTGTGGTCTGCCAAATAACACCATTTTTGATACAAGCTGTTGAGTTATGACAATATGCCAATCACTGCATATATTGCATATTGACAGCCAAAGACATTATGACATGAGCAATATAAACATTTATATATGAAAAGGAAATTGTGTAAATACTAATAAGTGTTTAAGTTATTGAATTCATCAGAATTGCATGTTTAGAGAGAATTGCATTGGCATGGACTTTTATAAAAGCAGAACAAATAGTAATATGCAACACAATCCTGCTTCATCTACACTCTTTCTAACAGCACCTATACACAAAGCACTGTAAACACAAGACTCCACTGTTGACAAAGTTAGCTTGCTCAACTCCCACACACTGTGAGCACTTTTGCAATTTGAATGTGAGGCACTGTTTAGTCAATTATTAAACCAAGGCTGAGTGAGGAAAGGCATAATACCAAAACCAAATCTTCCAAATAAAGTTGGCTTGTCTTCATTTCTGAACAGTCTATTCTATAGTATCAGAAGGAATAGAAAATCCATTGATTTGCACAGCAATTCTGACACATAATGCAGTTCCATCATCCATCTTAGAAAAAGAATATCACTCCGCTTTTGGTGTACCAAAGACAAACACCTCTACACAGTGCTGACTACAATCCTATCCGTATTCACGGCCCAAAGCTTGGCCTTTTGATCAACAAGGATCACTGCGACAGGAGGTGCAGGAGTCAATATTTACTCCAACAGAAGCAGGTCAGGGTGTTGCCATGGACGAGTCACTGCATTCCTGAAACCAAGCACTTTCCGTTCTTTACGAGAACGAGGTAGAATAACAGTAAAACACTCTGTGATGAGGACTCAGAGAGATATGGGTCAGCACCCTACATTCGTGGTTCATTGCATTAGTAGGATTATGAAGACTGATAGTCTGTCTCTTCTCTATTACGTGTGTTTTCTTTTTCCAAAGGATGTTTAAAACATCCCCATGCAGTCGTAAGTTGAATGGTCAACAGCTGTAAGCTCTCGAACTTACAAGCCAGCATTCCATAATGCAATTTACAGCATACTAAAATTCTCAAACAAACAACAAAAGAGAATACAACATGTTCTGACTCCTCATATTTGGTTTCTATGACTTCTGACAGAAATAATCAGGGAAAAAAACAACAAAAAAAAAAACGGTATGGGTCATGGTTAACGGCTGTTCATCAGGGACATTATTCCGCATACTTGAGTCAGTGAGACATGAAATAATTAGGGTTTATTAAAATCACCTGGGCCACTTGCTATAGCGATCCCATGAGGAGATACTTTTCTGTTCTTCCCCACATGTTTCATCTAGCAGTCCCTGACCCTCCAAGAACACATCTGCATGCAAATGAATGTAAACTTCAATCACTCATTAGGCACAAGCGTATTTCTTACCCTTAGAGTGGAAATCTCTTCAGAGCTCAAGAACAGCCTTGCACTGCTATCAGCAGCATAATTGCAAGACTGTAGGTTCCTTTTCCGTCAGTCATCTTTTTTTTCCAATTCCAATTCCAAAATTCCAATTTGACCAGAATGTCTGAGTAAAGTTAAGATGCAAGATGTGCAACAAATACAAATATGACGCAGTTTGATTATAGGCAATGGATTAATAAAATACTATAGAACTTCCTAATCAGGGATTAACCTTGATCTATTTTGAAGTTCTGAAATCCTGGTAAATGTACTGGAATAAATTATGGAATGGACTTTATGCCTAGAGAGGAAAATGTCTGGGTAATACACATCACAGCGTGACAGGACATCTGTTTTATAGCAGCCAGCTAATGACAGCACTGACACCATGACAAGAATGAAATGAATGGATGGATGCAGACTATTGGGACAATGTCAAATAGAAAGGAGGTTTGGTTGTATCTGTGGAGTATTATATGCTTTGGATGAATTCAAGCATCATCATTTTCTTGATTATTACACAAATCGAGAAGGAAATTCTGGAAGGCTGGTGTTGCATTTTGCATTTCAGGTTTCCAATTTGAAATCAGCATGGTGCAAAGTAAATACAGTGCTAATAATTTCAGTGCAACCTTTAAAGGACCTTGGAACCCAGCATGATTTTAGTGCTTTGTTTGGCGAGCGTCCTGCTGTCACCGTGGGGGAAAAAAAAAGAGATGTGGAATTATGATTCATGTCTACCAAAAGAGTCACTCACCACCACAGCTGGCTGACAGTCTATTATACTGAGAAACTGTGGAACTGCAAGGCTTCAAAAAAAAAAAAAAGAAAGAAAAACCTCAAAACAAACTTTACAGAGACATAGAACAAATAGGTGTCATTAAGCATTTACATGTATGGTCAATTTTTCCTATTCTCAAGAGTATTTTTCTTCCAATCAATGGCTTTATCTTAAAAAACAAGTGCAGTACGTAATTAATAAAGATGTGGAAAGAAATAATTTTTAGCATCTTGATTCTCTCTTTCAATAATTGTTCACTGACATACATATCTACATAATTTTTGATGATTTGAAAAAAAAACAAACTAAATTAAAATCTTTATTTGGCCAAAATATATATTTTTGGTCACTAGTTTAAACCATGGATGGTGCAAGGAAAAGGTGTAGGCTTTGTTTGCACTATGTGTACACTAGAAGTTAGCCAAGATAGCCAGGAGATTTGAAGATGAGCAAAATGAGACCCAAACCCTCCACTTTGAAGGCGACTGCATGGGCACAATGTGGATTGTATGAATTACAAAAGACAAAAATAATTGGACAAAAGGCATGCTGTGTGCATGCTCAGTCATGCCAAGGTAAATTATTTCGAGAATGCAATTAACACGTGAAATCACTTTGCACGTTTCAGTCTGAAGTTGGAGGAAAAATGGTCTTGTGCTGTTTAGGCTCAGCAGAGAATCCTCGTGTATGTGGCAAAACTTTTACATACTTCAGAAATGAATTAGAAAGTCAATCATAAAATTATTATTATTATTATTATTATTATTATCATCATCATCATCATCATCGGAGAACTGGTATACTGCAGTTGGTTCTTTTTTTAACTGGAAGGTACTGCTACTTTGCAATACACTTAAATCCCTACCACCACCATCATCTGTAAACAATCATACTACCACTCTAAATATGGTAATGGTGTATTCAAAGAGCAATGATCTGTGGTCATGCGTGTTGGGGGATGAGTCGAGAAACGACAGAACAGAAGGGGGAGGGTGTGTGTGTGGGTGTTAGATAAACCCTAAGGTTTTCCTCTTTTCTATTTTCAAGGTTTACTCATTACTGAATGGCCTTAAAGATTTCCCAGGGGTAAGAGGGGGGAAGAAAAAAACAAAAACAAAAAAAAAACAAGAGCTAAAGAAACAAGAACTACTCAATTCCATTACAGCCAAATAAGCTATAAACGCTTAAATGTACAAGAAACGTCAAACTGCAGAAGGTTTTTACTTTGTGGGATACAAATGCTGTTGGCAGTAAAGATGTAACTAAGATAGCTGACAACAATTAATGATGAAATAAAATAGCCTCTTAGATACACAAGTATCACAAGCTGTGTTACAGCTTCATTAGTCTTAACTATTCTAAACCTGCAGCAGGCTTCAAAATTACAGCCTAGCTCTGCGTATGTGTGTGCCAGGTGGACTGAGATGGTGAGTGACTCATCCCTGTCCCATCTTAGGAATGCATAGCTCACTGAAAGGACGAGTCTGGACATCTCACTCACTCTCACACACACACACACACACACAGAGCAGCTGATATGCTAGTGTGCTAAGTCACACACAGCAACTACACATATATTAGCCCAGAGGGGGAACATTCTTCTCTTCATCAATCTTCTCAACGCATCTAGTGAACTCTTCAGTGTCTATCAACAAACACTGAAACACAAGCCCTACAATTTGATTAAGAACCTATTCAGCTGAATGTTAACACACACGAACAGGTTACAATCTAATGCATTCTCACACATCATCATTCCAATTCCTGAACTGAGCCAAAGCGCATGAGTGTTCACACACAGGGTGAGAATCAGAGGATCAGTCTCAAGGCAACACTGTATAGTTGAGAAATTTAATTTCATACTACTGGAATTAAATCTGAACACGAGCAGTTCATTGTGCAAAAATGTATAGAACGTATTAAGTTTTGTTTTTAACCTGCTAAGACATGACACATCTCCTTGCCTAATAACATACAAAGTATTTTAGGCTTTTAGGGCCATATTCGAGTTAATATTAAGTTCAAAAGTTATGTCAGTATTTATGCAGGGAAAGCTCTCCATATTCAGAGTCGGGTTATGCATATTTTTCTGGGCTGATTTGATCTGAGTGGCCATTCAGATTACTGGTTCAATTTAACAAATGGTTTCCACCTGCAATAATCAGCAGCTTATAAAACGTGATCCAGCACATTCTATTATTTGCTTTTCATTCTTATATTGTGCGAGGACTGTTAAATGTACGCACCACTTAATAAAACCACGAGATGTATGTGTGGATTGTAGGCTATTTTATTGCTCTTAAAACGAGCTATTTTGAGTTGCTGAATTAATGAAATAATGCCAATGTTTTGGTTAATGTGATGCGCTTTCCTATAAAGAAACATGCTCATGGTTTGAACGATAAGCTGACCGAGCAGTCCTCTGCCATGTTTTTCAGCAAACTGCACCTCGTGCGAATCCTGTGCAACTATCCATGTAGTGCTTAAGTCCATAGCTGCCTGAATGCCAGTGTGTGCAATTTCCGTATTAAGTCCCGACTATGTGTGTAACTCATCTCTGAATACAGGCCAAAGTGCTTATGGTATCAGTGTTCAAGACAGTTACAGATGTGTGCAAACCAGAACAGTATGATGGGGATGCAAAATACTTAAATTAACTTATACTAAATAATACGGTAGTGTTCAGTACTTAAAGTGTTCAGTAAATTAGGTCTAGAAAACTTATCGTGTCTTTAATTACCAGAGGACATGTGTAATAATTATGATTATGACTGACTGGCAGAGGAAAAGAGAATTTGGTATAATTACAGCGGAGTGTATACATGTTGTATTCATTGTATTCACTCTAACAAAAAAAAAAGGTCCCATGAGTAATCTGTTCCTTCCTTATGAATCAAAGTGGCCTGATTCCTAAGGAATATGTATGTTGCTGTATTTGTTACCTGTGCTGCAGGGAATATAATACATGCTCCATCTAAAGTCCTATCAGGATTGGACTAGTGTTACATGGGGAGGTGGGGTAATGTAATTATTACCTGTGTGCCTCTAGAATTTTAGTCCTGTCTGGATCTCTCAAGTCAGTAATATTTTACTGACTGTGAGTGCATGCATCTGGAAAGATTACGCCATATTTTACCTTCTATAAATGACCCCGGCAGTATACGTCCCATCTGAATTGTTTCGATTTCTTTCCTTCAATCCAAGTAGATTCTATTATATCCTCTAGGAAAAGAGGTTTTGCACTTCTTCATGCCTCCGCCACTAGGCGTACGAGCCTTTATCCATCAGATAAGCGTTCGTGAGCATGCTATCTCAAGAACGAGTGCTTGAATGTTTGTAGGATTTACACTGAATTGTCACTGTAACCAGCAGATGAAATGATTAGATTTTGTAATTGATCCAAACAAGATCAAGGTCACTGCAAGGTCAAATTTCTGAAATAGTTCTCCTTCCTTCCTGTTTGAAGTGTATTTTAAGGTATTTCAGCTAAAACAAAATTAGTAACAAGAAAGCAGTTTTTTTTTCTGTCATGTCCCGCCAAAACCAAAACAAAACCAGAGTTTAAAATGCAAGACAATAAAATATATTTAAAAGGATTTCTAAGACAAGTGACACTTCCAGAGAGCTTTAAGTGATGTGACCTACTATAGATACTATAGATAACAACTTGCACGGCCACAAGCCATAAAACAACTTCATATAATAAAGGTCAAAACAATCAGTTTGTATTAAATTGCAGTGTATGTAAATCTTAATGTAATATAAAGTGGATAATATTTTTTTAGCATGACAAGTACGAGCACATCATGAAGACAGTTCCATCTCTGTGATTTATACAGAGATCACTTATCCTTTGTGAATCAATCAATTACTACACATGTCCTCCGGCAACATTACTTAATAGAGATTTACGGAAATCTTATCCCGTCTGAATAGTACGTAACAATATTATGAACTAGGCGCAAGTGCCTTGAAATACTCAATTTAATCAGTGCAAACTGACCACTCTGACCTTTACTATAAATGCTAGCTGTAAGTTTCTTGTCCATGCAAGTTAAGGCAGAATAATTAGGTTCCATGCACATAACATCTATGTAGGCTACCCCTGTGCTAGGAACATTTATTTAATCAGTCTCACATTTGTAAACCTGTACAAAGGCAAGTTTGGGTAAAGAGGACAGCCAGAACTACTGATCGTAACTTTACTTATGACTTTGTAGCTTGTGTCAACATGCAAGAAACGTGTTGAGTCAAAATCAACAGCAAAATGACGAGCACATACAGTGACACAAATCTTCCTCCTGACATTGGAATAAATCAGTCATGGCATTCAAACTGAAATACAATTTATGTATCAGCATAAAGGTCAGCCATCAAGAAGGAGCCAGCAGCCAAACACCCAAATCACAAGGTTCTCCCTTGTAATGTACGGTGTCACGCATAGTCATCAAACTGACTCACACCCTCTAGATTTCCATACCAGTGTGTAGGCTGGCGACGAAAGCAGAGTTCTGATTTCCATCATTGTTCTGGCTGATATTTCAATATACAAATGACTTCCTCCAAATTCATGGTTCTGCTAGCACATTCTCTCTCACACAATAAATCTAATGGTTCCATGGACAATACGCATTTGTTTATACTGCTTGAAGCTTTGAAGCAAAAAAAAAAAAAAAAAAAAAAAAAAAGGGTGTAGCTATTGGATTTTTATGACATTCATTTATTATTATATACAATATGCTGCACATCACCACATTGCTTAGTACTAGTTCAGTTTTTTGATAATGTTAGAAGAAAAAAGAAGAATTATAGAGACTTTTTGGAACTCACTTTAGGAAGTGATATATGGAGAACGTTCGGACTGTTCTGCTCCGGTCACTTTGATGTCAGACATGCCATGTCGGTATTACTTCAACCAGTATACATGGAGAACTATATTAAGTTGTTCATGCACCCGTTTTATGCCATTTTGTGACTTCATTCACTGGAATACTTGGTTCAGGTTGACATACTAAAGACAGCCTTCATTGTCACAATATTTATGTTCAGTACTGTGAAAACCTCCAGCTAGATGAGTTGGGGTCAGAGCAGAGAGTCAGCCATGTTACGGTGCCCTGCAGCTCGGCCATGCCTGGGCTCACAACCCTCGGTTCGGTAAACAAGATCCTTAACTAATGAGCCACCACAGCCACATAGATATTTTTAAAATAATGTGATCCTTATATCACATTACTGTCATTTCAAAATGTGTTTTATCGGTGCTGTTTTAATTATACATTAATATTCATATAACGGTATTTGCACTAAGACACAGAGATATGCATTTTGGTTTACTTTGGACTTTTCACTTACAACTGGACACATGCCTTGTCGAACTATTTCACTATATACTTTTAAATACTGTTGAAATGCTATTATGAATATTTGTAGCACTAGTTCTGTTGAATGAACATTCTTGTATCTAGATAAACAAAATATTAGGGTACTTTGCCCTATTTTATTATTTTCAATAATATTATATATTATACAAGTAAGGAATAAATCATTATGGGACATGCTGTCATAGGTGTCAGGGACATGGTGGTGTGTTTCCAATAACAGCATACCCTGAAGTGTTTTATTCCGTTTATACCACAGCAATTTGCCAATGATTAAAATCATTAATTGTTATTTTTCATCCATTTATAGTGGCATGAGATTAGAGTTCATGTTATCACTTACATTATAGCAGCTAGAAACTGACAAGACTCTCTTTTTCTAAATATAAACTTATGATTTGACTAGTGCATGAATAAAAACTTATGATAAACATATGATTACAGCCACACTACTGTCAAAGCTGCAGTTATAGAAAATTAATCAACACGTTCTGACCAATCTAAATCAAGTCAAATCTAATCAAGTCAATGTGAATCTAATTCAGCAGTGCTGTAGTGCTTTGGTATATTATTTTTACAGGAGACAAATTAACTAGTACATGGGCACAATTTTATGAATTAGAGAACCATAGATAAAAATTGACAGCATGAATAAGCTAATTTGTGTGTGTTATGATTTTGTGACCTTGATTTAGTGTTTATGTAAATCATGCGCACAATTTAGTACAATACACAATTATTTAATACAAAAAAAGGCCTCTCCAGCACTACATGATCATTTTCTGAATTCCTGTTTATACCGAAAAGCTGGAAATCCATGGAGAGAGTAAAAAACATGACAAATGCACTGGTTTATATTAATAATACAATTAATATTAATAGGATTATGAAAAGAGAAGGACCTAACAGTAGTGTATGAGGCATTAAAGCTTGAAGCTCTGAGAGGACAAATAGACTGAAAGTGGTCTCACAACAAGTGACTTTAGAAACTAGTTCTGCCGGATATGAAATTATACATAAATAATCACTCAAACCTCTACTCTGTAGCCACAACAATGAATGTGACTGAATGATTGCAGCTGAATGCAGAATTTTATCCCCAATGCAAATCAAGTAAAGACTGTTGCTTCATCCGGAGCTAAGCTTACAACTAAAACAGGTTGACATTACTGTTTTTGATGACGTTCGATAAAAAATGGAGAAGGTGAATTTTGAGAAATGATGCATGTTTAACAGTGGGCAAAAGTCCGAAACTGAATTATGGAGAATGATAGTGTTATATTCAGCTTCTGTTCAATTAACAACTTGCTCCAGAATCATCAGCATCTCTTGGGTTTTGGCAGATGATCTCCAAAAACATGCAAAACAAACAAGATATGACATATTTCTAAAATAGAAGTCATAGAGTAGTACTCTAGTTTTTATCCACCAAAACCCAAGCCTAAACAGCTACAAATGTAAATGAGATTTACTAGTTTGGAGCATCAAGTGTCTGGTCTAGAATTTCAGCCCCTACATATTCTACATTGAAAAATAAGACTATAAATTGTCCCCCAGTTACACACACACACACACACACACACACACTGTCATCATCAATCATGCATTCCAAAGAAGTGAATACACAAACTAGCTCTTCATAACAATATGGCCTTGACATTGAGCTATAGCCATAATCTAACACCAAAGCCCTTTTAAACAAAACAAGATATGAAAACATGAGTTAAGCCGTTTAACTGTGAATAATATTACAGATTATTTGTGATATCACATGAGGAAGAAGCCACAAGTCCACATAAGGACCTCTTAGTGCACAAGGACCTCTTCATGGAGCTAGATATCTATACTTATACAACAAGAAAAAAAAATAAGGTTTCTGTCACACTAAATCTCAGCTTGCTCCTTTTTTTTTAATGTCACCCGAGTGCAGGAGAAGTGGGGGAAAAAAATCTGAGGAGAAAGAAAGGAGAGAACAGAGGAGGAATTGAGAAGAGATGTACAGCTTCTGTGGCTTCTCTCTTCTCCCGAGCTGACAGGAAGTGAACCTAACTCTGTGAGGACAGAGTCACTCTGTGTTCCTCGCCATGAACTCTCACATCACATCTTCCATTCTAATGGCCCGAACATGTGTACACATGCAGGGTATCAGATCTCTGGGTGGTTAGCCACACCGTCCTTCTCACGTCTTTCTCACGTCTTTCTCACGTCTTTCTCACCTCTTAAAACTTCCCACAAGTTTTTTTTATTTTATTTTAATTCATTAAAACAATTTCTTATCCTGAAAAGACAAAGATGTTCATGCTGACTTCTTACCCTACCAACCGACAAGTCGATCGCGTCGCTTGAAGTTTGTCTCTTGTGGGCATGTCTGATTAGTTCTAATGAGAAATGGTAGTAGTCAAAATATAAATGTTTCTGAAGCTAACTAGTTTAACACAAATTAAATAATGCACTTCGGTGGGAAAATTGGCTGCTTCGCTCTCAGGTTAATCTAACTGAATACACTTGCTCAATGGCCCAGCAGTCAAAATCCCTCCAGTCACTGGTACTGAGCTAGCACTGCCCTCCTTCCCAAGCTCTAAAAGCTAGCTCTGCCACAAAAACTGGTGGCATTTTCCCAGTTAGCTATGTGTCCTTGAAAATCTCACTGAGCTAATTAGGACCATAAGTGGGCCAGTGTGACAGAAAATGATGAGGCAGTTACATATACTGCCAGGAGTGAACTGTGTGCACCACAAAATACACAAGCTCTTTGGAACAGAGGACTGATTTGGACTGAAGAATCTCTCTCCTAGTGTTTAATGCTTTTGAAATGCATGGTTCATGGATTAGAGTACTACATGCCTCTCGTGGTAGTTAAAGGCTCTGTTTGGGCACATCAGGGACTCATGTACAAGGTGTTCATTTTGTAGTCAGTGAAAATGTCATTCAAAGACAACTGACAAAACCAGAGCTGTAACGATACAAAATGTGGGTGTCGTTATTAAATATATACACACACGTATACTGAAGACATTTGGGGTTTGAGATCAAAAGATGAATATGAGACTATAGATCAGAATTTCAGCTTTCATTTCCTGATATTTACATCTAGATGTGTTAAACAACTTACAACATGGCATCTTTGATGGCAGACCACCCAATTTTTAGGTGATCAAAAGTATTGGAGCAGATAGTCTTAAAGTTAATAACACTTAATATTTGGTTGCATATCCCTTGCTTGCAACAGCTGCATCAAGCCATTGACAGCGATCCGCTGACATCACCAAACTGTTGCATTCTTCTTTTGTGATGCTTTTCCAGGCTTGTACCGCAGTTTCTTTTAGTTGTTGTTTGTTTAGCAGGATCTCTCCCTTCGGTCTCCTCTTCATGAGGTGAAACGCATGCCCCAGTGGGTTAATGGTGATTGATTGGCCAGTCTAAAACCTTCCACTTTTTTCCCTTGATGTTTCCCTTTTGTTGTGTTGATTGGATGTATTTCTCTGTAAATTGGCAGACAGAATATTTCTGTAGACTTCTGAATTCATTCTGCTGCTACCATCATGAGTTACATCATCAATAAAGATTAGTGAGCCCGTTCCAGAAATAGCCATGCAAGCCCAAGCCATGACACTACCTCTGCCGTGCTTGATCCATGAGCTCATATGTTTCGGATCATGAGCAGATCTATTCTTTCTCCACTCTGGCCTTTCCATCACTGTGGTAGAGGTTAATCTTGGTTCCAGAACTTTTGTGGCTCATCTCCGTATTTCTTTGCGAATTCCAACCTGGTCTTCCGACACCCAATTTTCAAGTGATGAACAGGCTCCAGTTTGGGTGAGCCTGCGCCCATGATAGCCTCAGATTCCAGTTTTTGGCAGACAGGAGTGGAACCCAGTGTGGTCTTCTGCTGTTGTAGCCCATCCCCCTCAAGGTTCGATGTTTTGTGCACGCTGAGATACATTCCTGCTCACCACGATTATAAAGAGTTACTATACCCTTCCAGGCAGCTTGAACCAATCTAGCCATTTTCCTCTGACCTCTCTTATCAACAAGGTATTTCCACCCACAGAACTGTCGCTCACTCAATGTTCGCACCGTTGTGTTTAAACTCTAGAAACTGTTGCATGTGAAATTCCCAGGAGATCAGCAGTTTCTGAAGGACTCAAACTAGCCCTTTTGGTACCAACATCCATACCATGATCAAAGTCACAGAGATCACACTTTTTCTTCAAACTGATGTTTGATGTAAACATTAACTGAAGCTCTTGACCTGATTCTGCATGATTTTATGCAGTGCGCTGCTGCCACATGATTAGCTGATTAGACAACTGCGTAAATGTGCAGGTGTACAGCTGTTCCTATTAAAGTGGACGGTGAGTGTGTGTGTATATATATATATGTATGTATGTATAAAAAAGCACTGCATATACCATAGTAGTTTCATTTGTTTCCAGTCAGCAAAGCAACGATTTTCTGTACGTTTGATAGCCAGAGAGTACGATAATTATGAACATGCTAGTAGTAGCAGCAAAGATGGCAATTTATCCTGTTTGCACAGCCAAAGGGTTTTCAGTGCAGTCACGTCTTCTATGCCAAGAAGTAGAGGAGGCTGTAGTATGATTTAAGGTGAGTCCAGAGGGAGGGGGTTGTGAATATTTTGGGGAGTCACAGCCAGACACAAAATAAATAAGAACCACCGGAGTATGGAACTGGAGTAAGGATCGGGTAGACGGCTATAGATGGAAATGCATTTTAATCGGTAATTTGCAAAAGTCAGTGGTGAGGTAACCATCCAATCATACATCATGACTAACCATGACACCGTAACAAACCTACTCGTAACAAATCTTAAATGATGTGGGCAGATGTGACTCATTCTAAGATGACTGACTTTAAATCAGTAACTGTGTACAAGTGATGATAAATGTCCTAGAAAATGATTTCCTAAAAGGAATGGGAAACCTGTGAAATAATAATTTGGTACTGATAATGGAAAATTTATCATGGAAAATAACTGAAAATGCACAAAAACAAATTAAAATTAGGCCCTCATCTGAAAATCTACTGATCAGATTGTTCTTAATAAATAAGTAATGTTTGCATAAGAATGCAGACGTTTTTGAAGTATATAAAACAGCCAATAAAGCAGTTTATCAGTATATTAAGAGCATTAAGAGATTCAGACTTTTAAGTTTTACCCTTTTTATTATGAATAAATAATAAAACCACCACATTTCCCTGTCTGAGGTCACTTACACTGGCAGTAACTCTGACTCTAGTTTAGAGCCAAAAATAGTGGCTTATACAACTCATTCACCACTATGAAGTTCTCTGCCACTGACTACTTTCCCTTGAAAATTATATGGAAACATAGACCAATCTACATTTTCACCACAATGGCAATAGCACTACCCTCGCGTAATGCGCAATTATGTGTTGAAGATCTACAGCTACACAAAATGCAAGATAACTCTGTTAAGGAACAAAGTAAACAGCTCCATGCTATACAAGTTTCGAGCCTTTAGTTCATTTGGTCATAGAGTCTGTTTAATAAACTCATCTGAAGTTCCCGGTAGGAACTGAGGCTCTTGTTTCCTTTCATGATCTCCCTCATACACATCTAAAGATGAAGCCACTTTTATCCACTTGCCAGATATCCAACAAATTTGGGGAAACAGCAGAGCCATTGATGGTGTGGCCTAGAGTATCCATGGACAGAGAGTTTCAGTGTATTTCAGACAAAGGCTCCCAAATTGGCATGCTCCCAAATTAACAGGAATCTTGCCTTCAAGAGCTGATTTTCCAGTGATCTCATTCGAGGCTGGCGTAAACATGCATAGCTTTCACTCTGAGGCATTCACAGAATTCCAAGAGGCAGTAAGCTCACTTAATTGGCTCTTCGCTCCCTTTTCCAAAGGTCTATACTGATGTGATAAAAAGAGCTAATGAAGGACCATTAATTTAGTTTCAAAAACACATACAAGTGGTTTCCACAAGTGGGTAATGTGCAGGAAAAGAAAGATGCCTGTGGCAATATGGCATAGCTTTCATTCTTTAATAGGTTTTAAAAAAATGTAGATTAGAAACAATGCATTTTAATCATCAAATATCCTTTTTACTTAAACTCTTTCTCATGTATGCTGAACTTGAAAGGCTGACTTTTTAAGGGTTGCATGTAATGTGATAAGAGGACAGATATGACACACATCTGTGCTCATTCCTTACAACCCTGCTGAAAAATCCAGCTACCAGCTGCTAAAACACAGGCCAAGCTCAGAAAGCTGGCAGACCATGCTGGTAAGTCCAGGTAAAAAGGAAGCAGTCTCCGAATTACCATCACTGATGGTACATTGCAGATAAGTTACTTTTAAGAAAATAACACAATGGTAAGGCAATCAGAAAACCTCAAACAATTATTGAACAATTTAGTCAGGAATAAGTACACTGGAAAATAACTAACTGCCAAAGATGGTTTCCTTGTGTTTTCGCAGCCAAGCTGGACTTTTCAGCAGGCAAGTGAGTAAGCCCATTAGCATCCAAATACATTCACAATATCTACTCTCAATATCAACAACACTGTTAGAAAAATGGTTCCTCGAGTATTCTTCAGATGGTTAACATTCATCCTAATGGGTTTCTACTTGGAGCCTTTTCTGAGGAAACCCTCTGTTGCAAATGATTACATTAATCTTTCAAGGGATCTCCCATAGACACAAAATAGTATGAGAAACTGACAGTTTTATAAATTATTATTATAAATTAAGGAAATAAGGAATATTTCTTGAAAACAAAAAGAGAACAGAACTGATTCTTTGGGAGCTTCTGGTTTAGTTGCCGAAGTGTTTTATTCCTCTTGTACCACAGCACTTTTCCAACACTAACCTTTTTTTTTAAAAAAGTAAAGACATCACCACATTCTACATTTTATCTGTTTATAGTTACATTTAATGTTGTAGAACATCTGCGAGACAAGTTAATTCCTGTTATCCCTTAAGTTATAGCAGCTATAAGCAGTCGTTGCCTTACCAGCCTCTCTCTCTCTCTCTCTCTCTCTGTGTCTCTCTCTCATCATGTTTATTAGGTTTGGCATTAGTGTTGATTTTGCTAATCAATTGATTTAACCATTGAAGAGAAACAAAGACAGGTATTTATTGAAACGAATAAAAGGTATGACTTACTCTATGGCAGTTTAGCTCTTGTAGGTTTAAAGACAGGTTTCCTTAGATAAAAAAAATGTGAAGGTCCTTTTGAAGAGGGATTCGGAGGCTTTTCAGTCTGTAAGAGTCGGAGTAAGTCTTCCTTATTAAATGGCTTTTTGCTCTGTAGTCATAAAAGTCTGTAAATGTTCCTGGGTCTGATTCGTAAGCAAAACTGAGCTAAAAAAAAAAAATCCCAAGGAAAATATTGTGTTTATTTTGAGGATGTTTTGAGTCATTTGGAGTGGGAGCATAATCCTGAGCACATGACAGTGCAGAAGAGAAGTTGCTTCTTCATTAATGAGGGTTTTTAAAAACCCACCAGCCATACACATTCAGGAAGTAGAAATAATCACGATTCAGAATGAATATTGGGCTTTTTTGTAAAATACACATTTACATTTGACTCTGAACTCTCATTATGGATGCTAAAAGATTCCTGAACACTATAGTTTCATTGAGACTAAATTCCTTTTTTCACAATGAGTCAAAAAAAATAGAGGAAAGAAGTATACACTGCGTCAGAATAGTATACTCTGCGTCAGGATAGTATACTCTGCGTCAGGATAGTATACTCTGCGTCAGGGTAGTATACTCTGTGTCAGGATTGTATACACTGTGTCAGAATAGTATACTCTGCGTCAGAATAGTATACTCTGTGTCAGAATAGTATACACTGCGTCAGAATAGTATACTCTGTGTCAGGATTGTATACACTGTGTCAGGATAGTATACTCTGTGTCAGGATTGTATACACTGTGTCAGGATAGTATACTCTGTGTCAGGATTGTATACACTGTGTC